>JANFOE010001327.1:0-514826 GCA_025667525.1 Glebionis coronaria
ATATATATATATATATATATATATATATATATATGAATATATATATATATATATATATATATATATATATATATATATATATATATATATATATATATATATAGATATATATATATATATATTAGATTATATATCAAAATATATATATCTTCTCAATAAGGCTTGTTGGTAGCATCGGAGATCTTCGGCACCGTTATAGTCAAAAGATTTTTAAAAATTTTACTCAAATATTTATTTAAAAATATTTATGGTTAAAAGATTTTTGAAATGTTTTATTCAAAACCTTAGTTTTAAAAAATCTTTCGTTATCTATAACGAGAGCTCTGGTACCAAACTGTAACACTCTCAAATTTCGTATAGGTACAGCGGAAGGGTCAATAGAGTGTTACGGGATAGCACAATAACTCAAATCATAGACAACGCAGAAAAAGGGTTGTACAAAGTTAAACATACATTCATTCGAGTACAAGTTTAAAGTTTACACAAGGTCCCCCAGTTTCACAGTCATAAAGTTTACAAAACATAGTTCGAATGAATATTTTTATTATGTGGGCCATCAGAGTCGATCTCCATCCAAGTTACCTTCAAGTACCTGAGATAAAACATGCAAAAAATATATCAGCGAATGCCGAGTGAATTCATAGAGTTTAGTAAAAACCGTTATATAAAACAGTTATGTAAATCAGAAACACAAGCATAATATCAGTAATGAGACCCCATATTGCTAGTCAGGCAATATATTATAATTCTATTCATATAGCATACATTATCTATGAGAGAGTAGCCTCAGTATTTACCATTATCGGTATTTATTATCAGATTATTATAAGCCGCATGACGTTGTTGCCTTTCTATAAAATACAACGTGTCACGAGCCCGACAAATATGTGCCCATCTAAATCAGCGTGTCGTCACTAATATCACGCTATATAAATCTTCTCATACATAAATTCGCTTACCAATCAATGTGGCATGACGGGGATCAACCGTCAAGGCGCGAACTGGGGTGATCTTCCCCAAATAGTACTACTATATGCATAAGCGTCTACCAACTATCGGTAGTTCACAATTCATGCTAATGGGACTTGTAGTGACATAACCTAACTTTTAATAATCCATTTCAATCCATTCATTAGGTCATGTAATCAATCGGGTCCAAATCAATAAGCATACAATCGGGACTACTTGTGTTTTATTTTTTATCAAAACTCGCATGTTATCTCCCTCGCGGGTTTACAAAACATTTCTTAAAACATTTAAAGAGTGCGAGGCTATGAACTCACGTTGGTTGGGAAAGGCGGGTTGTCGGCAATTAGGATGTACGGTACGTGCCTCGATCAAAGAAACCTAAACGAATAATACTCGGTCTTAGACTATCGTCAAATAACTTAATAAAAGTTGTTATGTATATGTAATGATGTCATAACATGGTGATCAGGTGGGGTTTTATTACTTTATACAACATTATTAGTTGTTAAGTACTTAGTTACTTAGTCTAATCATATTAGTTTTAGCCCGTTCATATGTTAAGGCCCAATAGGCCCATTAAGAGTCCAATACATTGTATTAGTCCATTTATTCATTTAAGACCAGGCCCATACTCATATGTTGGGCCCAAGTGGGTTAAGCCCATGAGTAAGCCCAATAATATTAAACCAAACTAGTTGGGCCTAGTGGTCCAACAAGGCTAACTTGGCCCATTATGGTCCATAAGTTACAAAGCTCGGTTTTGTCGATTTTTACTTGTCAAGTGTGTTTACATATCATTATATGATTTATAAAAATGTTACATTAGACGGGTCCGACCATCTAAGTTTTATTTGGCGAAAACGCCACCCTTTCGGTTTTAGCCGAAAAGACGTAAAAATCTATATATAGTTTGTAGTTTAGAAAACATTTGAGTTTTATTTTTATAAAATTTAATATTTACTTATTATAATGTATAAACATATTTTATAATAGTTATTATCATTTATTAACTTTTATTTACTTATTTTATATAGTATTTTACTTCAAGTACCTTTTTAATATTATATATACTTTAAGTCAAATCTGATGTGAAATTTCAAGTCCACCATTTTGATCATATCTTGAGTTCTACAAGGAATTGGAAACCCAGATGTTTACTGTATAAAGTGCATGATATGTGTTACAAATAACTCTTCTATAGCTCCTTCTCAAACAGCATCTAAGTATTTGTTTTAATTCATCCAAAACAGACCAGACAGATTAGTACCACAAAAGTGTTTTGGTCATATCTTGCTCATTTTTAATATTCCAGTGTGTGGTAAATTCACCACTTATGTAAAAATCAATTATCTATCTTTATATCTAATAATCTAATCCATTTAACCAAGTAAAAATATCGAAAGTTTTTGTTTATTACAGCCTACTTGTTAGATATGATTTTATCAACTTTTACTTGTAGTTTTTAGCCTTTTTAACCTAATCTAGTAACACAAAATCCCCATACAATATATTGATCATCATTTATCGTCATCATACATATTCATTTTTGAAGAAAATAGATGAATACATTTACAGATGATAGAAAGGATAATTAGGTTATTTTTTACCGGCACTCTTCGACGTCGATCAAAAATTTGGCGCCGCTGTCGGGGACTAGTGAGCTTTTCGTTTAAGTTCTTGTTAATATTTTTCTTAGATAAAATTAAAAAGAACACAAAAAGAGTTTATTTTTCTTGTTTGTTTGTTTGTTTGTTTTGTTTCTTGTGAGTGTGCAGGTTAGTGTATGCGCAGACGTAGATCGGGACATACATCACCGTTAGCTTACGATCCTAGGGTTGAGAAAAGTGCTAGGTTGAGAAGGAAAACGTTTCGACAGTTTTCTACTAGTCTTGATTTTTACAGGTTTAGCAGATCTTTTCGCTGAAATTCCAGGTGATGAAGATGTTGGCGGAGATGCTAGCAGAAGTAGTAACAGAGAAGAATCCCCACCACGGGGTGTTGATTCTTATTACAGGCCGGGGATCTTCGAGGATCCCTCGCCTATCGTTTATCCGGATTCGGTTAAAGGGGTTACAAGTAACTTCAAGATCCAGCCGAACCTCATAGCAATCTTGCTAGTGTTTAGAGGTCGTGAGAGCCATACGCACATCTGCGAGAATTCTTTTCCATTTGCTGACACACATCGGGTTAATAACATTACCAAGGATGAGGTAAGACTTCGCCTTTTTCCTTTTTCACTTAAAGATCAAGATAAGGACTGGTTCTCAATCTCTTGAGCCAGGTAGTATTAACTCATGGGTCTGAAATGCAATCTGATTGTTCTTGAGGAATTTTATTCTATAAGTAAAAATGTTGCCATTAGGAATAAGATTAAATCCTTTCGTCAAATCCCCAGGCGAGCAGTTTCATTGAAGCATTTAGTAGACTTAAGGAGTTATTAAGAACTTTCCCTCATCACGATGTTTCCAAAATGGGAGCTTGTCAAAGTTTCTATGATGGGTTGGATTATAACAACCAATAATTTGTGATGGCCACTAGTGGGGGTATGTTTTTCTCGCGACCTATGGAGGAAGAATGGGAGTTTTTTGAAAAAACTAATCAAAGGTTCCAAAACCCAAGCTTTAGTGGATCGAAACAACCACCCACTTCCGCCCAATTTTGTGTCTAACCAACGTGGTACAAATTCTGAAATTAGCGAGTTAAGTAAGAAAGTTGATCTTTGTTGAAAAATCTAGGAAAAGGTGTTCCAAATGTGTCTAATGTGTCGCATAATGGGTGTTCAATGTGTGGTGATCCTAGTCACTCAGTCGATAATCATCAAAGTTGGGGGGAACCACCAAATGAGACGAAAATGGGTCATTTCGTTGACGACCTCCACATACTCCATTCACCTCCTCATTTGGTGGTGCCCCCCAACTTTGATAATTATCGACTGAGTGACTAGGATCACCACACATTGAACACCCATTATGCGACACATTAGACACATTTGGAACACCTTTTCCTAGATTTTTTCAACAAAAGATCAACTTTCTTACTTAAATCGCTATTTCAGAATTTGTGTCACGTTGGTTAGACATAAATTGGCGGAAGATGGGTGGTGTGTTTCGATCCACTAAAGCTTGAGTCTTGGAACCTTTGCTTAGTCTTTCAAAAAACTCCCATTCTTCCTCTATAGGTCGCGGCGAAAAAACATACCCCCACTAGTGGCCATCACAAATTGTTGGTTGTTATAATCCAACCATCATAGAAAACTTTGACAAGCTCCCATTTTGGAACATCGTGATGAGGGCAAGTTCTTAATAACTCCTTAAGTCTACTAAATGCTTCATGAAACTGCTTGCCTGGGATTTGACGAAGGATTTAATCTTATTCCTAATGGCAGCAGTTTTTACTTATAGAATAAAATTCCTCAAGAAAAGCATAATGCATTTCAGACCATGAGTTAAGACTACATGGCTCAAGAGATGAGAACCAGTCTTTAGCTTGATCTTTAAGTGAAAAGGAAAAAGACGAAGTCTTACCTCATCCTTGGTAATGTTATTAACCTGATGTGTGTCGCCAATGGAGAAGAATTCTCGCAGATGTGCGTATGGCTCCTCACGACCTCTAAACACTGGCAAGATTGCTATGAGGTTCGGCTGGATCTTGAAGTTACTTGTAACCCCTTTAACCAGATCCGGATAAACGATAGCGAGGGATCCTCGAAGATCCCCGGCCTGTAAAAAGAATCAACACCCCGTGGTGGGGATTCTTCTCCGCTACTACTTCGCCTAGCATCTCCGCCAACATCTTCATCACCTGGCATTTCAACGAAAAGCTCTGCTAAACCTGTAAAATCAAGATTAGTATAAAATTGTCGAAACGTTTTCCTTCTCAACCTAGCACTTTCCTCAACCTCAGGATCGTAAGCTAACGGTGATGTATGTCCCGATCTACGTGTGCGCATACACTAACCTGCACACTCACAAGAAACAAAACAAACAAACAAACAAACAAACAAATAAACAAGAAAAATAAAATCTTTTTGTATTTTTTTATTTTATTTAATTAAAAATATATCTACAAAAACTTAAACGAAAAGCTCACTAGTCCCCGGCAACCGCGCTAAATTTTTGATCGACGTCGAAGTGCCGGTCAAAAATAACCTAATTACCTTATACTAGATAGGGTAAGCGGGTATCGATCCACGAGGAATATGTGGTTTTAGTTTAAGTTTTGGGGTGATTACTGATCAATAAAAGTTTTGGTTTTGAAATCTAATGACTAAAATACTCTTGATAATAAAAATGCTGATTAAAAATTAAAATAATTATTAAACTAATAATAATGCTAGAAAAATTTAATAAAGATGTAAACAATTAAAAGAAAAATGTAATCCCTTCCAACTCCTAATATTTATGGTTGGTCACACTTGTGGATTATCGAAACTTTTTTAGTTCGTTTACCAAGATTGTTTTGACTTAATATGAATGAATTAATGTCGGCATTTATTATGTTTGTCAATGACTCGCAATAATAAATCTTATATTAATCCAACCAATAATTATGTTTTAATAATTTATTTGGATACAATTTATATCGATTATACGACCATCTTTTTTTTAACTAAATAAAATAAGTATGAATTGTTAACTAATAATAAATTGTCTTGCACAAATGATTAAACATAATATTAAGTCAATAAAAATAATTTATAAATAAATCATAAATCAATGTAATAAAAATATGATAATCCTAAAGTGATGGTCAAACCATAAATAATGTTACCGGAAGGAATTACAACAAAATTAGCCGGACATCGCGATGTACCTGACCCACTTCGTGGCCTTCATCTCTATCTTGCAACAAGAAAAAGAAACTCCAAGAAAGTGGAATATTTTTTTTTCATATATATATCGACTACTGTGTATCCTCCCAAAGTAAGATGGCTCTTTTTTTAATATATATGTCAACCTCACTGTTGCACTCCAATCTTCTTCTCCTTTTATTTCTTTCGGCTGACTATCAAAAAGTCCAAGAAAGTTGGAGTTTTTTTTTCTTTGTTATATGTCTTGCACCGTCTTTTTGCTATGATCTCTCTTTTGTTTTAGTCGTCTTCCCCTCTCTCTTTGTTTCTGGTTTTGATATATATAGTCTCCCATTGTCAATGCGTTTTGGGCTTTTGAGTCCAACAATTATTTTTTTATTTTTTTCTTTTATTCTTTTGCCATATAATAACTTTGTCCCAATAAAAAATAACCCAACGCCAACAATTTCTCAAACAAAGCCCGGATAGATAAAAGATGACCGGAAATATTGCGACGCGCTCAAATTTTTTTCTTCAATATTTCTTCTTCATTTATCGACGCTCACAATGTCTTTTCTCCAAAATTAATAAAGCGTCCATTTTCTTCCATTTCGCTCGTATCCTACATAATCACAAAACACATTAAAAGTACATGTATAACGAAAAATAAATATATAATTATGCTAAATTAACATGCTATTAGGTGTATGCAACATACATCAATCAAAGAACAATCTATATACCAACCAACTATGATGAAAAAGATGAGATTTATGATGAACAAGACTTGATCTTGTCACCAAATCTTATGAACTTAGCAAGACCAATTTTAGAAATCTCCAAGTATCTGAATTCCTTCTTGAAATCAGCCCTTGAACCTCATGAAAACTCCTTTTCACATGTTATGATCACCTCCAAACAATCTCCTTTCAAGTGGCTTTCAACATATGTGAATTGTTGATAAAGTTGTAGGTTAAATTTTGATGAAAATGGTATATGGTGGTGGTGTTTGGACGGCAAGAGAGGGAAGAGAGGGAGAGTGGGAGAAACATTCTAGCTAGTTGTATGAGTGTGTGTGTGTTGTGTGAAAAAGAGTTGATGGTTTTTGTGATTTAGTGGTTTGTAAATTCATGTATGAGACAAGTGTCTCATACAAGCATAAGGTTTTGACAACAAGGGGTGTCTCCCCTTGGTTTTGTCCGCCCATAGTGGGGGTGAGACAAGTGTAAACTAGTTTCATCCCCCATTATTTTACGGGTACTCCTCGATTCTAGTTTCCTCGATTTATGTGCTCTCGGGTCAATTTACGAAAAACGTTTTTATAAATTATGAATTTACGGCACAAAACGATTCTAATAAAAATTGTCTCATCAAAAACGGAGCACAAAAGTGTAAATACGTAAACTTAGGGTTCCCGGTTTAATCGTAAAAGACGTTAAATTATGCACGTAAGCCCTAATTTCATCCCGTAAATATGTGAGTTCATGAACCAACATTAAAATAAAATATAAAAATAATATACGAGAATAAATTTACTACCTGAAAATATCAGGTTGTCATAGAACATGCAAAAGAAAATGGCCACATCTGTTGAACAGGTTTCTAGATACCTTCAGTCACGTTCAGCCAAGCGTCTCAAGAGACAGGATTAACGTGAGGGGGAGAAAGCTGACATACTAAAACTATAACCTGTCAACACCACCACAGGTACAGCTGAAAACCCCATTCCTCTCCAAGTCATCACACCAATCAATGTACCTGATGATGATGATGAAAGTAAGGGGGAGCAACAAGACAACAAAGCAGCTGATTCATCAAATTCCCTGTCCTTGGATAACACCAATAAGGCTGTGGATGATGCTGAACCAAAATCAAAGAAACTCATATTCAATGTTGGCTCCCTACCAAAAGCTATCCAAGAACAAGCTCAGATAGCATTGTTTAAACATGCTGATGAAATGAAGAAAGCATGTGAAGAATCCTCTCTCTCGAAGAAAGAGAAAGAAATAGTTGTGGTAGACACAGACGTCAAACTAAAGAAAATAGCTGCGATGCTAGAGACAGGAGGATCCACTACCAAAATCTCTCAATTCTCAACTTTCAAAGTAGCTGATGAAAAACCCTTAACAGTTGAAGAAATTGAGAAACAGGCACTTGAGTTTAAACGATTGAATGAAATCAAGAAAGCCAAAGAGCTGGATGAAGCCAAGTTAAAAGCCATGTCTCCTCAACTCAGAGAGGAGCAAAGACAAAGGCTAAGAGAAATGGAGAATAAACGCGCAGAGGCTCTGAAAAAGGTAAAGGCTGACTATGATGCCTGCGTTAACAAAAGATATGCTCCAGGCACTATCACCAAGTTCAAATAAATTGTTAAGAAATCAACTCATACTCCACAGATAGTTATTTGGAGAGATAACCAACAGGTTGATATGAGTGATTTTACTCATATCATTTGTATCTTAAAACGACCAATAAATGCATAAATATTATGAAAATGCCTTGTATATGTGTTGTTTTGTTGTTTCATGTGTGTAGGTACCAAGTTCGCAAAAATCGGCAAAACCGACACGAAGTTTGAAGAAAAGATTGACGAAGCCAAAAACGAGCTTGATTTAAGCGGATTTGAATTTATTGAAGATTATTTACCAAGTGGGACCCACATTTGGATAAATGGGCCCAAAAGCCCATTTGAGGAAATTAACTTTTCAATTTCGGTTTACAAGCCCAAATCCAGGCCCAATTGTTATGAAGAAACGGATGGAAATAATACAATGGCCCAAGCCCGTTATATAAATTGGAACGATTAGAATAATGGGTTTTAAAGGCCCATTAGGGTTATGACTTTTGGGAAAGTTATAAGTGAAGGGGTTATTCACTTATTTTTCAACACACGTTTTATTCACACTCACCCTTAATATTTATTTACCCGTCCCATTCATTGACGTTAATAACAAGGATACCTTTTTCCACCCACCATCTTCCTTCACCCTAAAGAAAAGAAACCAGTAACTCTCATCTTTCCCCCAAAACCCTAATCAAATAAATCACACAAAAATTGGGGCTTTTTCACTCTTTTCACTCACACGTGTGATTCACACTTAGGGGAATTAAATCCCCCAAGTTTTCGGAAGACAGAGTGGAAGATCAAGGCTACGTAGCAGCAAATAACTGGATAGGACAACTCATCATTCCTATTCCTCCAATCACTTGTGTACACTTCAGCATCCAAGAAGCACAACTAGCACAAACGGATGCCACGTTGGCGATCCGTGTGCTAGTTGTGTATTTTCAGCCATCCGATCAAAACAACCAAGAGAGAGAAGATCAAGATGCCAAATTAAGGGACAAGATTGAGTTATCAGCCTCAACAACAACCTCACCGAGCACCTCTCTTGAGCTTATAAATAGCTCCATTTTTCTGTGTAATATTCATTCCATTTTCTCTTTAGAGTTATAATGTTAAAATAGGTTAAGAATAATTTGTATTTCTTTTTTTAATGGTTTTGTAATCTTTTACTGAAATTAATAAAAGTGGGTTTGAGTTTCAAAAGTCTTTGTTAATTTACTGCTATTATTGATTATTCTTGTTATAATCTATCTTTGACATTATATGAATGTTAATTGATTAAAGTTTATACCATAGCTTTAATTAATTAATATAAAGTGAGATTGTGAATTAAATCAAACCCCACTAGTTTGATAAAATAAAGGGTTATTGGTTCGAAGGATGGTGGTGGACTATGGTGATTCGGTTCATTAAGGTTGTTCAGCACAACCTTCTTCCCAATGGAAATCTCCAAAAGGTTCTATTCTCATTTATTTTCTAAGTTCTAGTTTAATAATATTGCCTGCTGATTTTTGTGTTTCACGTTGTTAGTTGCTATGTTGTTATGATTTTAGTTTGGATTTATTGATTTTTGTTCTGCTTATTGTTTGTAGTCTGTTATAGGAATTTGTAGAATCAGTTTTAATTGTTGAATTTAGTCGCTATCATGGTATGATTTGAGTTATCTGTTTGATGTAATAGCTGCTAGTGAGTTTTAGTTTATTTACTTTTACTGAATGTTTAAATGGATATGTAACCTGATACAGTTTAATGTCATTTTGGTTAATCTGCTAAGTCTAAACTGGATTGCCTGATATTCTGTATAATCATTATTTTTTTTTGGGTGTAAGATTAATATCTGATGTGTAGTGTAATGTTATCATTCAGACCTTTGTGGATTTCATTAAAGATTAATGCTGAAGCGTGTTTAAGTCTGATATTGTGGATAATCAATTTAAATTTGGTTGATGATTTAGTTAAATCATTTTGAGTTTTAAAATGATAAGTTGTAGTATCTGATATTGACTGCATCTAGATGTGATTTTTTTTCAGTTTTATTTGTTTTGAACTGATATTTTTAGATACTTTAATTCTGTGCTTTGCTTAAATCGTTGGTTTAGATAGCTTGAGTAGTATAGACCTGCTGTATTGGTTTACTGTTCTTGATTCTGGATGACTGTATTGCGGGGTTCTTGATGTAACTGAATTTAATTGCTGATATAGATTTTGAGTCATTTTCTACCTGTTTTTGCTGCTTTGATTTGTTGTGTAGTTTTGGCTATCAGATCCTACTGATCTGATAGCTTATTACTGTTCTAATAAGCTGAATATAATAGCAGCTCCAAAACAAGTCACCTCCTGTGATTTCTTTCTAATTTAACTGTCCAAAAAATGAATTGCCAAAAATATTGCACAATTTGTCCTTCCTAGGACTCGAACCCTTGTCCTCAAGGGTGAACACCCAACGTGTTAACCATCTGAGCTAATGCTATTTTTAGTTTTAATTTGCACTATTTAATTATTATACGTATTTTACTTTTGACCTTTCAGCTTTTAGTTAAACGTTTTTCTTTTCTATAAATAAATAATAGTTTTATTATTTAGTTCTAAAATAATTAGTATAAATAGATTAATAAATATAATAAAAACTAAAAAATGTTTTTATTAATTTTAGAAATTTAATTAGTTTATTTTAATAAATTAGATTTAATAAACTTGTAGAAGTTATATAGTTTTAATTAGATTTTTAAAATAGTTTAAAAAGTTATTTTTATTAAATAAATTAATTTTTATAGATTTTTAAATTAGTTTAATTTTTAAATAGTTTTAAATTTTAAGTAATTAGATTTAAATAATTTTGGGGTTTACGATTCATGCACTTTAGGTTAAAATTAAATAGTTTAAAATTGGTAGATTTAATTTCTAGTTTAAAAACCGAAAACCAATTCAAATCGATTGTCCAATTCAAAACAAAAACGTCTCAAATTCATAAGATCTTCATGTACAATGAACTTGGTTCATCACGTGTTTAATTGAATTCGTCTTTGGTAATTTTAGACTATTACTTTTTCCTAAAGGTAATTTTCTAATTTACCATATAACGTACCTAATTATCACATATACATTCCGCTCTACATCAAAAATTTTGGCGCCGCTGCCGGGGATCTTGTGTACGATTCGTTTTCGTGGAGATTTGTTGATCGTTGATTTGAAGACCCTTTCCGTCCTCGGAAAGTTTTGTTATTTTTCTATTATATAGTATGTATCGTTTTTCTTGTTTTTTGTGATTAATTACGTAGAACAATAAATTTACATACTTTTCAAATAAGGCCTTAGTTAGGATTTCATCACCTAGCTATTGTAGTCGAATCCAAAACAAAAATAAAAGGCAAAATAGATAAATA
Organism: Glebionis coronaria; assembly: GCA_025667525.1. NCBI lineage: Eukaryota > Viridiplantae > Streptophyta > Magnoliopsida > Asterales > Asteraceae > Glebionis > Glebionis coronaria. Next base: position 11,489 of record JANFOE010001327.1, read on the forward strand.
CTAATAAGAAGTTTGAACTCGATTTATACAAACTATAAGGTGGGTATAAGGCGACGTGCTATAATAGGCCGTCTAAGGAAAAAGGTTTTTAAGTGCTTTGTGCCACCTCGTTTCCCCGCTTGCTTGTGCGTATATTGAGAGGGACGACCTATTATTGGTTTGCTGACTCAAGTAGTAATAAATCTTACTTTTTGTAGTTTACTTATTGAACCTCGAGACGTTTAGGTTTTCACCTATCGTTTCAAAGTCGACCGAGGGTAATTTACTTCCATAGTAGTTATCCTCATTCCTTGTTTTTTATCGATCATTTTTTATTGAGCAATACCAAATAAAATACCAAAAATAATCTTCTTCTTGTCTAATTTATTTTCTTCAATCCTCTAAATTCTCGTCTTTGTAGTTATGCAATTACGTTCTTCTCGTCTTGTGATTGATTTTAATAGGCTTGAAAATATTCCTCGTAGAAACAGAAATCGTCAACAACGAATAGTGGAACCCGAGCTTCCACCTATTGTTGTAGAGATGGCCGATAACCAAACAATGGAGGAATTGCTCCGTGCACCCACCGAAGGGTATGGGGAAGCAATCGTTGTGCCGGCTATTTTGGCGGATCATTTTGAGATTAAGTCGGGTCTTTTATCGCTCATTCGTGCCGACCAATTTCATGGCAATGAGACCGATAGCCCGCATTCTCACATTCGGAATTTTCATCGAATTACCTCGACTCTCAAGTATAGAGATGTGCCGAATGACGCGATTAAGCTCATGCTTTTTCCGTACTCGCTCGAGGGTAATGCTAAGCTTTGGTATGAGAAAGAACCACCGGGTTCGATTTTGACATGGGATGATTTAGTGTCTAAGTTCATGAATTATTTCTTTCCACCATCTAAGACAACACACTTTAAGAACGAGATCACTAGATTTGAACAAAAAGTGCATGAATCGTTTGGGGTTGCTTGGGAGAGGTTTAAAGATATGTTAAGACAATGTCCACACCACGGTTTCTCGGAATTGCATCAAATCAATACTTTTTATAATGGGCTTAATATGATTGAACAAGATTCTTTAAATGTCGCCGCGGGTGGTAATCTTTTAAGAAAAACTCCGAGAGACGCGTGGGGAATAATTGAGAATAAATCTAGAGTGCAATATTCAAGAAACACACCGAGTGTTTCCAATGTGAATTCGTCTAATAACGAGATTGCTAGATTGGACTCTAAGATTGACACGCTTTTGAATGAGCTTAGGAAGAATCCTCATGGATCGATTAATATGGTTGATAGTTTTTGTGTATCATGTGGTAGAGCACATCCTAATTATGCTTGTTTAACCACGGGCTTTGATCAAGCTAATGCTTTTGCCGCGACGGGAACTTATGGCTCCAACGGTCAAGTTCCTCGTCAAAATCATGTTGCTCCACCGGGTTTCCACCGGTTCAAAATAGGTACAACAATGGAAACAATGGGAATAATTTTAACCGTGGTAACCAACGGAATTTCAATCAAGGAAATGGGTTTAATGCTAATCAAAACAATCAAGGTTTTTAAAAGAACCAAAATGATTTGTCAAGCTACATTAAAACGAATGGGGCAAATTTGAAGGCTTTTCAAAATAATATGCAAGGACAAATGGCAACTTTGAAAAATGAGTTTCAAAATACGATTAAAGGGCAAAATAATAAGATTGAGCTTAACCAACAAAGAGTTGAACAAAGATTTGAGCAAATGTTCGAGCAAAGTCAAAATCGTATGCAACAAAGTATGGAACAAGGTCAAAGTAAATTACTTTCGATGTTTGAATCTTTTATGACCAAACATTCCTCTTCTTCGGGTTGCTTACCAAGTAACACCATTCCAAACCCGAAGGGTGAGATGAAAGCTATAACCACACATAGTGGGAAAGCTTTGGACGGACCTTTGCTTCCACATGTGAGTACCTCTCCGGTGAGGGAAGTGGAGCAAGAACCCGAGGTGGTTAAAGAAAAGTAAATTCCTATTCCACCAAAGGTAGACCAATTGCCTATTCCGGAACCCGAGCTTCCGAAGACTAAACCCACATTACCCTACCCTTCGAGACTTACCAAAGAGAAGCTCCGTGAAAAGACCAATGCTCAAGTTTCTACGTTTCTTGACGTGTTTAAGAAAATGTATATTAATCTTAGTTTCGTGGATGCATTGCTTAGCATGCCTAAGTTTGCTTCAACAATCAAAAAGTTGATGAACGATAAGGAGAAATTAGTTGAAGTATCTACGTCCTTAAATGAAAGTTGTTCCGCGGTTCTCTCTAAAAAGTTTCCCAAAAAGCTTGGATACCCCGGTCAATTTTTGATACCATGTGATTTCCCTAATATGAAAGAATGCTTAGCATTAGCCGATCTTGGCGCTAGCATTAATTTGATGCCTCTTTCCGTGTGGAAAAGGTTATGACTTCCCGAGCTTACACCTACTAAGATGACTATCGAGCTAGCGGATCGATCGACCGCCTTTCCAAAAGGTATAGCCGAAGACGTATTAGTCAAACTAGGAAAGCTCATCTTCCCAGCGGATTTTGTAATTTGTGATTATCCGGAAAATTCTCGTGTGTCTCTTATTTTGGGAAGACTGTTTTTAAATACGGCTAGTTCTTTAGTTGACATGAGAGAGGGAAAATTGACTTTACGTTTTGATGATGAAAGTATCACTCTTAATGTTGGTAATATCTTGAAGCTTTCTTCCGAGGACGACGAGGAATCAATCAATCAAATCGATGTGATTGATATTGCTAGCGAAGAGGTTTAGCAAGATATGCTTGGTTTTTCGGATAATTCTAAAAGTGGCAATCCCACTTCATCGAATCCTATTATCTCTTTGGCTAAACCTCCACTCACTCCATTTGAGGGAGGTGACTTCGTTCTTGAAGAACTTGAGAATAATGGTTATTCAAAAATCGATAAAGAGATTGATGGTTACCTTAGCACACCATTCGATCCTAGTGAGTTTGATAGTGAGAATCTTGATCCCGAGGGAGATATTGCATTGATTGAAAAATTGTTGAATTTGGATCCTTTTGAATCACCTCCTATAGAACTAAAAGTTATGAGTGCTAATGAGACTAAAGTGAAAACATCTATTGAAGAAGCACCCGAATTAGAACTTAAGGAACTTCCCACTCATTTGGAGTATGCTTTTCTTGAGGGAAAGGATAAGTTACCGGTGATTATTGCTAAAGTATTAAAGGAAAATGAAAAGGATGAACTTATCAAAGTGCTTAAGAAACATAAACGGGCCATTGCATGGAAAATCTCCGACATTAAGGGTATAGATCTAAAATTTTGTACTCATAAAATTCTAATGGAGGATGATTATAAACCCGTTATCCAAAATCAAAGAAGGGTCAATCCAAAGATTCATGAGGTGATCAAAAAGGAAGTCACCAAACTTCTAGACGCCAGAATGATCTACCCTATCTCGGATAGTCCATGGGTTAGCCCCGTGTATTGTGTTCCAAAGAAAGGAGGAATGACGGTTGTTACTAATGAGGATAATGAACTGATTCCTACTAGACTTGTGACCGGTTGGCGTGTTTGTATTGACTATAGGAAACTTAATGATGCCACTAGGAAGGATCATTTCCCATTACCTTTTATGGATCAAATGTTAGAGAGACTAGCGGGGAATGAATTCTATTGTTTTTTGGATGGATTTTCCGGCTATTTCTAAATCCCCATTGACCCTCGTAATCAAGAAAAGACCACATTCACTTGTCCTTATGGAGCATTTGCCTATCGTCACATGCCTTTTGGACTATGCAATGCTTCGGGGACGTTCCAAAGGTGTATGATGGCCATTTTCCATGATATGATCAAGAAAACCATGGAAGTCTTCATGGATGACTTTTCGGTTTTTGGGGAATCTTTCACTTCATGTCTCTCTAACCTTGAAAGAATGTTGCAACGTTGTGAGGAAACGAATCTTGTGCTTAATTATGAAAAATGTCACTTCATGTGCAAAGAGGGAATTGTGTTAGGACATAAGATCTCTAAGGCCGGTATTGAGTTTGATAGGGCTAAAATCGACGTGATTTCCAAATTACCTCCACCCACCACCGTTAAGGGATTAAGGAGTTTTCTCGGCCATGCCGGCTTCTATCGATGTTTTATACAAGACTTCTCTAAGATAGCTCGGCCTATGACCCATCTATTGGAAAAAGAGACTCCTTTCATCTTTTCGGATGAGTGTATTCAAGCCTTTGAGATGCTTAAAAGGAAGTTAACCGAATCTCCAATCTTAGTTGCTCCGGATTGGGACCTACCTTTTGAAATTATGTGTGATGCTAGTGATTATGCGGTAGGTGCGGTTTTGGGGCAACGTAAGTCAAAACATTTCTTGCCTATACACTATGCAAGTAAGACTATGACGGATGCTCAAACAAAGTACACTACAACGGAAAAGGAGTTACTTGCCGTTGTGTATGCTTTTGAAAAGTTTAGACCATATCTCGTCTTGTCTCAAACCATAGTGTATACGGACCACTCGGCTATCAAATATCTTCTTAATAGACAAGATGCTAAGCCGAGATTGCTCCGGTGGATTCTCCTCCTTCAAGAATTTAATGTCAAAATTCTAGACAAAAAAGGAGCCGAGAATCTCGCGGCAGATCATTTATCTCGACTTGAGAATCCTCACCAAAGCGATCGAGAGATCAAGGAAATCAATGAAAAATTTCCTCTCGAGACGCTTGGTATGATTGCTTTTCGTGGTGATGATAGTACCCCCATGGTTTGCGGACATCGCAAATTACTATGCGGGGAAGTTTGTGATCAAGGGTATGTCGTCCCGACAAAAACAAAAGTTTTTCAAGGATATATCCTATTACTTTTGGGAAGACCCCTATTTATTTCGTGTGTGTGTGGATCAAGTGATTCATAGGTGCGTGTTTGGCAAAGAAGCTCAAGATATCCTTAAATCTTGTCATGAAGGACCCACCGGGGGACATAATGGTGCTAACGCCACCGCGAAGAAAGTATTTGATGCCGGCTTCTTTTGGCCTTCCATATATCGTGATGCCCAAGTCTTGATCAAGACATGTGATGCTTGTCAACGTCAAGGAAAGAACTCACAAAGGGATGAAATGCCTCAAAACATTATTCAAGTTTGTGAAATCTTTGACATGTGGGGGATCGATTTTATGGGGCCTTTTCCATCTTCGATAGGAAATAAATACATTCTCGTAGCCGTGAACTATTTGTCTAAATGGGTTGAAGCTAAGGCTTTGCCCACGAATGATGCTCGAGTTGTGGTGAACTTTTTGAAACAACTCTTTGCTAGGTTTGGAACTCCGCGGGCTATTATAAGTGATCGTGGGACCCATTTTTGTAATGAACAATTTGAAAAAGTTCTAAAGAAATATGGTGTCACTCATCGACTTTCTACGGCTTATCACCCTCAAACGAGTGGTCAAGTGGAGGTTTCAAACCGAGCTCTTAAAAGGATTTTGGAGCGTTCTATTGGAGAGAATCGCACTTCATGGTCGGATAAATTGGACGATGCATTGTGGGCTTTCCGTACGGCTTACAAGACGCTAATTGGTTGTACACCATTTAGGTTGGTCTACGGAAAAGCATGCCACTTGCCAATTGAACTCGAACATAAGGCGTATTGGGCTCTTAAGCATTGTAACTTTGATTTGAGGACCGTGGGTGATCATCGCAAGGTTCAACTGAATGAACTAAGTGAATTAAGGGATCAAGCTTATGAAAATTCTTTGATCTATAAAGAGAAGACTAAGAGGATTCATGACTCAAAGATCAAAGACCGCATTTTCAATGTTGGTGATCAAGTCCTCTTATTCAACTCTAGACTTAAGATTTTCTCGGGCAAGCTTAAATCCCGTTGGTCCGGACCATTCACCATTGCACAAGTATTTCCTTATGGCACCGTTGAGCTAGCTCAAAAAGACGGGCCTAACTTTAAGGTGAATGGTCATCGTGTGAAACATTACTTTGGAGGGGACATACCTACGGAGGTTGTCCCGGATATTCAAACTTTCCCTAAGGACCAATGAATGCGGGGATCGAGTCGAGCTCATGACTCGGTGAACAAAAACGAGGTGCCTTGTGGGGGAGTCCCATACATTCTATCTTCTTTCTATTTTCTAACACTAATAAGGCTTGATCTTTCAAGCTCGTGCTCGTGTTTTGTTGTGTTATGAATCTTAGGTATGACCCTAATATTTGAAGACTCTCGTGTTCGGTTTTTGCCGGTCCATTTGATCTTCCATTCTTTGAATGCCAAAAGGGGCACACTCTCTATCCCTTGATTTTTATCGACTAACGTTTTATCTTGAGGCATAATTAATAAACGGATTATAGATTTGCGTGCTCTTTCCATGCTAGGAATTTGCATTAGACTCTTCGTGTTTTAGCAAGGGGGTGTTATTCTTGAGCTAAGAAACATTGAGGACAATGTTTGGTTTTAGCATGGGGGAGTCAATCGATATAATCACTTGCTATTGTTTTTTTCGTGTCCAAACGTAATCGTTTTTCTCATTTTTCAATAAAATTTTAAATTTTTAGTGTTATTTTTAAGTTTTAATAAAGAAAATAAGTGTTTTTGACACAAATGTAGGCTTTCCGTTGGTAAAAAAAATAGTTTTTGACTCGACTCGGTTTTTAACCTTAGCTTTTCCTTAACGTATTTGAATTAAGTTTTGGTAGGCTTTTATATAGGGAGCTTTAAAATGCGAAAGTCTTAATTCATACGAGTTAAGAACAAGAACTTTTCGCAAGTTCCTATAATTGATCCTAGAAAGTCGTTTATCAAGGGAACTTTAAAACGCAAATTCTAAAACTTGAAAAAGTATAAAAAGATGCAAGATCCAATAGATGACTTGAAAACCCAAAACTTTGATTTAATAGGCTAAGTATCCATTGATTTCACATTTTTGAAATTTTACAATATGGAGAACAAGAGATGATAGAGTTCAATCATAAGTTTCTAAAATTAACTCTTCTTTGTGCAAGTATTTTTGTGTTTGATTTAATCTCCTCGTATTTACTTTCCACACTTGAATAATAATTGCTTAATAAATGAAGTTTTTAGAGGTTTAGGCTTGATATCTTAACTCGTAACTCCTTCTTTTTCTTCCCTTGTAATTAAAGTGAGAACACATTAAGGGTGTCAGCGTCATGGACTTTTGATCATGGGATTGCGGAAATTTGGCTTACTATGAATATCATATTAATAAAAAGAATAAATAAAAACATGTTCTCTAGGAGCCTTCGGGTGGGAGTCATGTAGCACTAACCTTGTCATTAGAGCCTTAGGGTGTATGGCGAGGGGACGTGTTGAATAAAAATTGCTTCATCATCATGAGCCGTAAGGTGGGATGGTGATGTCAATTCCCTTATTTTTGTCCAAGGAGCCTTCGGGTGTGGATTTTAAATAAGGAGCACAATTGCATCTTAAAGAGCCACAAGGTGTTATGATGTAATTGTAGCTAACTCCATTTAATAAGGTTATAATTGACTTTGGAGGTTTTATTGTTGCTTTTAAGTAGCCATATTAGCCAAATTTCGGGTCCGGGGATTTATCCCTAAATCGTGTTAAGTTATCCTTGATGTGGGCTTTCTTTAGTGACAACGGTTTTTGAAGTCGATGTTAGGTTTTGAGTGTTGAGTTTACACCGTTCTTGCCTTCATTTTTGGACTAATAAATATCAAATAAAGTCAAATGAGCCTTTGGGTGAATGACAAATAAAATCTAGAGATACAATTAGGAATAATAGGAGATTGAGTTTAACACAAATTACTTGTATGAGTTTGTTTAATTTTGGGGCTTATGATTGACAATGATCTTGTTTTTGCACTTGGAATGGAAAAGTGAAAAGTCGAGGACGATGAATCTATTTGAGTTTTATGATCCTTAAAGTTACTTTTCAAATAATGAAAGCAATATATTATGTCTTTGCAAAATAAAATGTCAAAAGTTGAATAAAGGTGTAGTTAGTGTTTTATTTTATCATTGCGTGAGGATACGGCAATTGCTTAGCAAGGGGGAGTTTGATTTGAGTGATTTTACTCAAATCATTTGTATCTTAAAACGACCAATAAATGCATAAATATTATGAAAATGCCTTGTATATGTGTTGTTTTGTTGTTTCATGTGTGTAGGTACCAAGTTCGCAAAAAACGGCAAAACCGACACAAAGTTTGAAGAAAAGATCGACGAAGCCAAAAACGAGCTCGATTTAAGCGGATTTGAATTTATTGAAGATTATTTACCAAGTGGGACCCACATTTGGATAAATGGGCCCAAAAGCCCATTTGAGGAAATTAACTTTTCAATTTCGGTTTACAAGCCCAAATCCAGGCCCAATTGTTATGAAGAAACGGATGGAAATAATACAATGGCCCAAGCCCGTTATATAAATTGGAACGATTGGAATAATGGGTTTTAAAGGCCCATTAGGGTTATGACTTTTGGGAAAGTTATAAGTGAAGGGGTTATTCACTTATTTTTCAACACACGTTTTATTCACACTCACCCTTAATATTTATTTACCCGTCCCATTCATTGACGTTAATAACAAGGATACCTTTTTTCACCCACCATCTTCCTTCACCCCAAAGAAAAGAAACCAGTAACTCTCGTCTTTCCCCAAAAACCCTAATCAAATAAATCACACAAAAATTGAGGCTTTTTCACTCTTTTCACTCACACGTGTGATTCACACTTGGGGGAATTAAATCCCCCAAGTTTTCAGAAGGCAGAGTGGAAGATCAAGGCTACGTGGCAGCAAATAACTGGATAGGACAACTCATCATTCCTATTCCTCCAATCACTTGTGGACACTTTAGCATCCAAGAAGCACAACTAGCACAAATGGATGCCACGTTGGCGATCCGTGTGCTAGTTGTGTATTTTTAGCCATCCGATCAAAACAACCAAGAGAGAGAAGATCAACATGCCAAATTAAGGGACAAGATTGAGTTATCAGCCTTAACAACAACCTCACCGAGCACCTCTCTTGAGCTTATAAATAGCTCCATTTTTCTGTGTAATATTCCTTCCATTTTCTCTTTAGAGTTATAATGTTAAAATAGGTTTAGAATAATTTGTATTTCTTTAATAGTTTTGTAATCTTTTACTGAAATTAATAAAAGTGGGTTTGAGTTTCAAAAGTCTTTGTTAATTTACTGCTATTATTGATTATTCTTGTTATAATCTATCTTTGACATTATATGAATGTTAATTGATTAAAGTTTATACCATAGCTTTAATTAATTAATATAAAGTGAGATTGTAAATTAAATCAAACCCCACTGGTTTGATAAAATAAAGGGTTACTGGTTCGAAGGATGGTGGTGGACTATGGTGATTCGGTTCATTAAGGTTGTTCAGCACAACCTTCTTTCCAATGGAAATCTCCAAAAGGTTCTATTCTCATTTATTTTCTAAGTTTTAGTTTAATAATATTGCCTGTTGATTTTTGTGTTTCACGCTGTTAGTTGCTATGTTGTTATGATTTTAGTTTGGATTTATTGATTTTTGTTCTGCTTATTGTTTGTAGTCTGTTATAGGAATTTGTAGAATCGGTTTTAATTGTTGAATTTAGTCGCTATCATGGTATGATTTGAGTTATCTGTTTGATGTAATAGCTGCTAGTGAGTTTTAGTTTATTTACTTTTACTGAATGTTTAAATGGATATGTAACCTGATACAGTTTAATGTCATTTTGGTTAATCTGCTAAGTCTAAACTGGATTGCCTGATATTCTGTATAATCATTGTTTTTTTTTTGGTGTACGATTAATATCTGATGTGTAGTGTAATGTTATCATTCAGACCTTTGTGGATTTCATTAAAGATTAATGCTGAAGCGTGTTTAAGTCTGATATTGTGGATAATCAATTTAAATATGGTTGATGATTTAGTTAAATCATTTTGAGTTTTAAAATGATAAGTTGTAGTATCTGATATTGACTGCATCTAGATGTGATTTTTTTTGTTTTATTTGTTTTGAACTGATATTTTTAGATACTTTAATTCTGTGCTTTGCTTAAATCGTTGGTTTAGATAGCTTGAGTAGTATAGACCTGTTGTATTGGTTTACTGTTCTTGATTCTGGATGACTGTATTGTGGGGTTCTTGATGTAACTGAATTTAATTGCTGATATAGATTTTGAGTCATTTTCTACTTGTTTTTGCTACTTTGATTTGTTGCGTAGTTTTGGCTATCAGATCCTACTGATCTGATAGCTTATTACTGTTCTAATAAGCTGAATATAATAGCAGCTCCAAAACAAGTCACCTCCTATGATTTCTTTCTAATTTAACTGTCCAAAAAATGAATTGCCAAAAATATTGCACAATCTGTCCTTCCTAGGACTCGAACCCTTGTCCTCAAGGGTGAACACCCAACGTGTTAACCATCTGAGCTAATGCTATTTTTAGTTTTAATTTGCACTATTTAATTATTATACGTATTTTACTTTTGACCTTTCAGCTTTTAGTTAAACGTTTTTCTTTTCTATAAATAAATAATAGTTTTATTATTTAGTTTTAAAATAATTAGTATAAATAGATTAATAAATATAATAAAAATTAAAAAATGTATTTATTACTTTTAGAAATTTAATTAGTTTATTTTAATAAATTAGATTTAATAAACTTGTAGAAGTTATATAGTTTTTAATTAGATTTTTAAAATAGTTTAAAAAGTTATTTTTATTAAATAGATTAAGTTTTATAGATTTTTAAATTAGTTTAATTTTTGAATAGTTTTAAATATTAAGTAATTAGATTTAAATAATTTTGGGGTTTACGATTCATGCACTTTAGGTTAAAATTAAATAGTTTAAAATTGGTAGATTTAATTTCTAGTTTAAAAACCGAAAACCAATTCAAATCGATTGTCCAATTCAAAACAAAAACGTCTCAAATTCATAAGATCTTCGTGTACAACGAACTTGGTTCATCACGTGTTTAATTGAATTCGTCTTTGGTAATTTTAGACTATTACTTTTTCCTAAAGGTAATTTTCTAATTTACCCTATAACGTATCTAATTATCACATATACATTCCACTCTACATCACAGGTCAACATGGATGTATTTGAGGATTTCAAGCTTAAGACACTTGGTTTGACTAAAATGGTTAGAAATTGAAGCTTTAGCTGCAAAGAGGACTGGACAGAAAAATTTCTTACTCCTAAAGACCCTGAGAGCTAAGTTCAACTGGCTGAAAGAAACAACAGCCAAACTCAAAATTGATCTACCTCCACAGCTATTTGAACCAGAACCAACAAAGGCTGAGAAGAAAAGAAAAAGGATGTCTCAATTCCTTCAAGAAACCTTTGTAACTGATGATATCCAAGTGGATGGGATGCATAGGAACTTGATTCTTCCTAATGGGATTGTAGGGCCTGTTGATGGTCAGACTTACACTGAGCCTGAAAAAGGTATGGCCTACATGAACAAGAGATGTCAATATGTGTTCCAAAGAGAAGATGAGTTGGGGCTTGCATCAACTGTTCAGCTTATTTTGTTTCAAAAGGTGCTTAAACTGAACACATAGTACTCCAAGGAATTTCCCCAAGCATTGAAGGCTGAATTGGATACTAGGAAAGACATAGCTGAGGCTGAAGAGAAAATCAAGAATGATGATTATTAAAGTTTTCACAGCTGAATGTTTACTATCATATTTTGTTTTACTCATGTATTGTACTTCTAAATTTTTTTAAGTATTAATGAAGTATGAAGTTGTTTGTTAGACCTGTTATGTGTAAGAAGAAGCTGTTATCTCACTTACTATAACTCATTTAGATCTAGCTGTATTTATGTTTAAATAGGGGGAGATTGTTGGGAATCTAAGTCTGTTAGTATTCCCTTACTCGTAGATTTAAACTTAAATTAATCTGTTTGATATTAACTTGCCTGTGCCAAGGAGACAGGCAAGTAACCCAAGACTCACAGAGTTCTAAGTGTCTGTGAGGAACCACAGAGGAGTCCATGTCAAAGACATTGTCAAGGAAGTCGAAGATTACTTGAAGACATACTCATTGGCTGTGTTGGATAACAGCTAAGATGTATCAGGGACTCTGAGTGGTTGAGTGTTAACAGGGGTGGCAATACCCTGTTAACACTCATTACACTTTGGACATACATAAGTGTTTAGGCGGGAAGTTTTACAGCCTAAAGTACAAGGAATGAAGAAAAGGGAAACTATGTCAGCTCTGTTTCCCTAAAGCGTTGTGGCAGACTACCAAGAATAGAAGAGCATCCTTTTTACAGATGTCTAACATTGTCTGTTTTGTGTAGTCACCATCAACCAGTACTAATAGTCAACCTCGTACCACTATAAATAGGATAGGTAGGCTAGAGTTAATATTGTTCACTTTGTTAGATTTCACACATTAACTCTTTACAACTCAAAGAAAGAACAGTTGTGCCTGTGTTCTTGAGTTTGCTTTATTTTGTCCAAAGTGTACACAACACATTGTCCTCAAACTGTGTTATCCATAACACATGTAATACTTGTTATACAATAATAAAGTACTACGTTTGAAAAGTATTTACTTGTGTTAATTATCCTTCTTAATAGTTTCAAGCTAGTTTTAGGGACTTTCAAAAAGAAAATGGAAATTTGAAAATAGGATATTTCTTTTGGATAAAGGATATGCCATTTGGATATTTATTCCATCAGATGGACTTTCCCCACTAAAGGACAAAATGAGCAGAGTCTAGAGTCGGCGGTATCTTATAGGCACCCGCGGATCTTTATTGATAAAGAACTGCATGCCTATTTAATGAGCGGCGATCAGAACCAGCCGTTGGACCTTTCTCCTATAAATAGTGGACTATTTTTAGATTTCCTTTTCACCTCTGTTGCACACAAATTATCAGATTAAATACACCTTCTTTAATCACACAAATCCTTGGTTATTTAGTTGATTATACTTGTTTAAGAAGTGAATCTTTCTCCCACCATCTCATCATCTCAAGTGCAAAGAGAAGAACACTTTCATCCTTGAAATGTTGTGTCAAGTTCAAGATCTACTCAAGATCCAAACTTTGTTTCATTCTTGTGTTATTGTAAAGATCGAAATTGTTGTGTATATTAAGAAGTTATGTATGTATTGTGATTAATACTTAGGCCTCAAAGTATATTGGTGTAGATTGGTCCTAGATAAGATTAGGTCTCGACTTTTAGCTTAGAGTCGGAAATTGGTTAAGCGACGTGTAAGGTTTCTCCACCTCAAGGAGCTTGTTAATTAGTGAACTCTCGAGTAAGCTGTAACACCCCATTTTGGTAATGGAAATGTCACATGCAATTATGGCGTGTCATCAAAGCATACAAGGAAAAATGTCTAAACATTACATGACCATACAAGGAAAATACCGGAATCAAACATCGGTAGTCTAAACGTAAAGCTCATCACACACAAACATAGTATAATAAAGGAAAGGACTAAACAATGTCCATAGCAAATGTATCATAAGAAAGGAAATGCATAAAGTAAAGAAGGCTAGACAGCTTCTAGTCCATATGCACGTACTCTTAGTGTCTACGAGCGTCCCTGAGTACCTACCGTTTTGGGAACATAGAAAAGGAAACGACTGAGCAATACGCTCAGTGCACGGATGTACAATAAAGCATGAATAGGATAAGCATATAACATATAACAGCGGAAGAAACTAAGTCCTGAGTAACCTGGTTAAGTCTTGATAAAACTGGTTTTATAGTTTGGAAAGTCTTATGTTTATCTTGTAAAAACTGTTTTGTCATATTTTACCATCAGCCAATATAGGTCATGAAAATCCACCGTGCATGAATACTTGGAGGGGTGACCTCATCATGCAAATTAGAGGGGCTGCCTCTAATTTAATATACTGGTTTTTGGGTAGGAGGGATCAGCTCCTTATGAGGGATGCAAGGCACACACCACATTCACCATGAAATCCTGACTGAAAACATGTAACTAGGATGCACCCATACGCCCCACATGATAAATATAATATAAATGGCCAAAAGCTGAAGGGACGCCACGAGCAATCACTCCGTCGTGGTGAAGTCATAACATCAGTGCCTCTAATGTTATGGTTATGGTACCTCCATAACTAGGTGAAACTGGTCATGCATGTATATGGCTATAGGTATTCTTAATTAAACATAAGCAAATCAAACACGTAACTTATACTACGGGAAAATATTTGGCTGCATACGGGGAATCCTAATAAGGAAAGAATGTCCATACTGAAAGGACGGGAATTCGTACCTTATGTCCAGTGAACGAAGAAGATGAACTGGGAGGAATCCTACTTCCGTATCACTAGTGCTACATAAATACATACATGAATAAGTATCTGCTTACTAAATACGTAGCTGGTTTTAAGTCACGTCTTAGCTTATTTAATATGTTATTACCATGTTTTACCGTTTAACGCCTTAAACTGTGTTTATCTTATATTCTGTTTAATCTGATTAAGTATTTATGGTATTTCATGTATTATTATACTTACTGTGTAATAATAAGTAACTTTCCAAAAATAGCAGGTTTCCTAAAATAGAAAGTTTTCAAAAATAGAAAGTTTCCAAAAATAGAAAGTTACCAAAAATAGAAAGTTTCCAAAAATATAATTACTGCTTAAAATAGATAAGTTTCTAAAAATAGAAAGTTTCCATAAATAGATCAGCTGCCTAATTAAATAAGTTTCTATAAATAGATTAGCTGCCTGAAATAAATAAGTTTCTAAAAATAGAAGGTTTCCATAAATAGATTAGCTACCTTATTTAATTAAGTTTCTAAAACTAGAAAGTTTCCATAATTAGAAATAAGCTGGTTAAATAAGCTAAGTATATAAGCCTAAGTGTTTTCATGATTATTTTCTAAGTCATATGATATAATGTATAGTTTAATAATTATTTCATGTAATTAAATTAAACTATAGGTTAAATATTTAATTAAAGTATAACATGTTTTTAATTAAATAAAGTTAAATACTTAGGTTAAAACATGTATTATTATTTATTAATAATATAACCTAAGTCATGTTAATTAATTAATTATAACCATGGTTTTTAAATAATTAATTAATTATAAGTCTAAAATATAAAAATACTTAGGTTAATTAATTTCATGATTATTAATAATTAAAATAACCTAAGTCATGTTATTAAATTAATCATGTCATTTTATTAATTTAATTTTTAACATAAGATCATAAAAAAATAAAAACTAAACATACACCATGAACTGGATCTAGACTAAAAACCATGAACCGGACATGAAATCGACACCGTACCCCGAACCAAATCGGGGTACCCCTTGTCTTGATGCTGCCGTGGGACCCACACCAACCAACCAGGACCATATGGTCTCGGTGGTGGTCGGATGGCCAAACCGAAACCCTCTCGGGTTCGGTGTAGACTGCGGCCAAAACAAACACCCCTTAAAACATTACTTTTGATTTTATTAAATCCAAATTCATGTTAGATCTATGATCTAATTAGGTTTTATAAAAAAACATAACATGTTCTTAATTAATAAAAGATCAAATCAGAAGAAAAAGGTTTAAAAGGATTTACCGAACACGTGGATCAAAAGAACGAAGAACAAACACGAACACCAACAAGAATTCCAAGATCCAAGATCAACAAACACCCCCTTTTGGTGTTTTGAAGGTGGCGGCCAAAAAGAAGAAGAAGAGGAGGGTTTTAGGTTTTCTGTAAATCTTCTGTAAAAACAATTATCAGTAGTGTAAAATTCCTTAACCTCCTTTTAGTAAAAAATACAAATGGGCTTGGCCCATTTGCTCCTTGTAGCCGTGGGTAGGGGTACCCGTACCCTTTTCCGTGTCCGATGTTTAGTTATTCGCTCATGATTATTTGTGTTCGCGTTTTATGTGTTCTCGTTACGTAATTATCGTGATCTAATATATTTATTTACGCTCGTAATAAATATATATACGTAATTAATAATAGTTCATGTTTTAATTACGTTCATGATTACATGATCGCATGTTCGTGATTAATTATTGTCAAATAATTATTACGTGCTCGTGCGTAGTAAATACTTATCGTGTTCTAACACGTACGTAATACGTAAAATCCTAACACGTAATTGTAATCATGCTATATTAGGAAAGTTTTAATCTAGTACGTACGATCTTAAGGGTAATATTCATGGTAAAAGCATGCGGGTTTTACAAAGCAGTACTCGAGGAGTGGAGTAGGACCAAAGAGTGAGCTTCGTTGTCGAACCACAATAAATCCTTGGTGTTCGGTTTGATTTTTCATTTCCTTATCTCTTTCCATTCATTATTGCATATACTTTGTTATTATTAGTTTAGATACACTATTACTTGTTCATATAATGTATAAGAAGATTTCACATAAACCACTTAAATCTACTTTTTGAAAAGGATTTTTGAAAACCGATCTTTTGATCATTTTAACTATTCAACCCTCCCCCCCCCCCCTTCTAGTTTCTAGACTATCATGTATCTAGTTAACACAAGTGTCTCCTAAATACGGATTTAAAGTTACATACTAAGCACATAAGCGAGTATGGTGATAAACATAATTCAGCACACACTTAATAAAATGCAATCGATATAAAAAAAATAAACAATTAAATTATCATAAACATGGTCAATATCCAAATGGCATTAGCCTTTAGTATTCAAGTACACAATTTTTATACAAAACAATAAAGGTAAACTTAACAACGATACCAAATATTGGACGCGTAATCAAAGTAAGAGAATTGCGAGGTGTTTCTTATGGATATGAAATCTTTACTTGACCTTCTTGGCACTTCTTGCTTTCGAAATTAGACTTTCGTGGTCAGGGTTTTGACTTTTTGATTTTTCACAGTTGAAAAACGAATTTTTCCCTTCTTTATATAGGGTGTGAAAGTCAGTTCAATATGTCCTGTAGGATTGGTCATATACGGCGTATAAGGGGGTTCTTGAAGTATGTGTTGGGCTAAAAGTTGATGAGTCAAACACTATGGAAACAAGAAGGACCAAATAGGGCATTATGCTGGAGTTCCCACTGCTGGAGTTCCCACTGCTAGAGTACTTTCCCCTGCTGGAGTTCCCACTATTGGAGTTCCCCTGCTGGAGTACTTGCCCCTGCTAGAGTACTTCCCACTGCTAGTGAAAAGTATGAAGATTTGGTCAACACAGGATAAGAATGAATAAGTCAGTTTTGATTTAGTCATCAATATTTTATTTAGTTTCCATGTATCCCTGGGTTCCTTAATTTATAAAAGGAACAACCAGCCGTAGGTTTTATTCATATTCATTCATACTACTCAAATGTAACCTACAGAGTCTTTGATCTCTAGGCATGGGATTCAATGTATACATGCCTAGAGTGGTTTGTGTTAATCAACAATAATACAAACCCTTTGGGAATTGTTCGTCTCTTAAACATCTTATTCATGATCATTATTCTTATTATGCTATGTTATCATATGAATGATGATCAACCTAGATAAAACGGTTTATACTGTTTGAGTCTAAAGATCTTGGATTCAACATGTGGTATCAGAGCGGGTGGCTCTCGATATCTAGGAGAATCAAGATGTTTTTTCATGTTCGTATTTGTTGCTGTGAAGATCTAGGGTTTATGTTAAAACCCTGATAATTGGTGTTGGACAGTCGTATTGGCTGTTGTTTTTATCACGAAAAGAAAAGTCACGATTAAATAAAAGAATGTGATGTGACAAGCAGTTCTCATGTTTTTCATAGACGTTTGTTTTATTTATTGATGTTTCGGATGTTGGTGGAATAAAAACGTTATGTGAAGGTAAAGAAAAGGGGACATGGGGCGTTCATTATATTCATATGATGATGGATATAAGATTTTCGTAAATTGTTGTCCTCGTGGGGTAAGAACATAAAGAATCAGTAATTAAGTTTGTATGGTTTCGAGTGTTATTCAAAGTGGGAACTGCATTGATTTCTGTGGTGGTCCCCACAATGGATAAATACTCGTAATGTTTCAGCCAACGAAGAAAGATTTGGTCGAATAAAAATTGGTTTGAGCAACTTGTGTTCACACGAGTATAAATTGTTTTGAAGCAATTTTATGTTCACACGAATATAATTTTTGTGTTCACATGAAGGTGTGTTCACACGACTGAAGCAAACAAAGAGAGGTCCCACGTTAAGGTTTATTGTTTTGACATGGGATAGATTACAACTACCTTGTGTATTTGTATCTGTTACATGGTCAAACTTTGCGGCTGATGTATTATGCTATGTTCTCACAGTGGTATCAAGACAATGATATTATTATATAGTTGTGTGTTATGGTGTGCATAGTCATTTGTGAAAGTGGGGTTAATGCAAAAAGTAAGTTTCGCATATGAATTAAAAGGAGATACTGGGTACAGAAGGTACAAGTTAACAGTGAACAGGTATATTTTTTCACAGTAGGGTATAATTTTGTTGCCTTTGTTTTTGTTATTTATTTCACTATTATAAATTCATTCCCACTTTGTGTGGGTTTGGCACAGTTAATAACAAAAACAATGTCATTAAAAGTTCCCCCTGCTTTTGAAAAAGTTTCCCCTGCTTTCATTAAAAGTTTCCCCTGCTACGATCCCCATGCCTTCAATAATTCCCCTGCTTTCATTAATAGATTCCCACTGTTTTTGAAAGTTCCCACTGCTGTCAGATATGAGTTTTGAGACAACAATGTTTTGGCGTTTGGTATATTCACAGCAACTGGTTTAAAGGTATAAAGGCTCATTTTAATTTTATTGATTACGAAGAAAAGTTTTTATCATTTGTTTGAAGATGAAGAGTAGTTTCACAAGCTTGTTTTCTTATCATACCTTTGGTGTTGAGGTAACTTGTATGTTCGTTCATGTGGTGACTTGAATTGACAGAAAATACTAGCAAGATATGAGATTTTTCTTAGGGTGTTCTATGCTCATATTTGTTATCACTTGATTATGTGACTCCTGAGATGAGGTATTTGTCAAGATTTTGGTATCTAGGTACGCTCCCTATACATTTTGAGATGTATACGTTCATCACTTTCATTATACAAGATATAAGACACAAGGTTGGGTTATTCTACTTCATCATCAAGTAAGTTATAATAAGATTTTTTTCATATGTAATCATTACATAAAGCCTACAGAATTGAAGATTCATCAATGACTAGCACACTTTAAGGGGAAGCTCATTTGATAAAGTGTTAGTCATTCTCATATGACATTGAAGTGAAGATTTTTGCTACTGTTCGTTGGTATTACTACAACTAATGTGAGTATCTACTGGTCAAGATCATTTTTATTAGGTAGGTGGTACTACTGTGCTTCATGGAGGTATCTTGAAAAGTGGAATGCTCGGGTTTGATGTGTGATATTGATTAGTAGTAATTAAAAATCAAGGTTGTTCACTTACAAGACCCCTATTTGATCATGTCAAAAAGGGGAAGTTGTCTACAAAGAATGTTCAGCCTGTTGATCGTTGATGTTGTATGCTTAAGGGGAAGTGTTTTGATATCATCAACTAGGGGAAGATTGTTGGGCTAAAAGTTGATGAGTCAAACACTATGGGAACAAGAAGGACCAAATAGGGCATTATGCTGGAGTTCCCACGGCTGGAGTTCCCACTGCTAGAGTACTTTCCCCAGCTGGAGTTCCCACTGCTGGAGTTCCCCTGCTGGAGTACTTGCCCCTGGTAGAGTACTTCCCACTGCTAGTGAAAAGTATGAAGATTTGGTCAACACAGGATAAGAATGAATAAGTCAGTTTTGATTTAGTCATCAATACTTTATTTAGTTTCCATGTATCCCTGGGTTCCTTAAGTTATAAAAGGAACAACCAGCCGTAGGTTTTATTCATATTCATTCATACTACTCAAATGTAACCTATAGAGTCTTTGATCTCTAGGCATGGGATTCAATGTATACATGCCTAGCGTGGTTTGTGTTAATCAACAATAATACAAACCCTTTGGGAATTGTTCGTCTCTTAAACATCTTATTCATGATCATTATTCTTTTCGCTATGTTATCATATGAATGATGATCAACCTAGATAAAACGGTTTTTACTGTTTGAGTCTAAAGATCTTGGATTCAACAGTATGGACCACGTACATTCTTTAAATATTATCCATAGTATATTTGTAATTTCTAGTACGACGTATAGTGTCTTTGGATACGGTGTATTGGGTCTTTTTGACATGGGTTCATGATTAATGTATTCCATAATAACCTTTGTATAATAATAAATACGACGTATAAGTGTCTCTGGATACGGCGTATAGCCTTCAGTCTTCATGGTCTTTTTGGTGAAGTACTGTGCAGATACATCGTATAGCCTTGATGGTTACGGTGTATAGATCTCATGAACAATAATCTTCAAATATTCTTCATTTAAGCTTTAAATTGCGCCAGTACCACCGAGTACTCCATAATTAATGCAATTCTTAAATATAAACAACTTAGTACCTATACATTGCTTAATTAATAAAAAAAATGGTTTAATTAAATGGAATAAATGTTGATATAAATATGTTGTTATTTTTGCTTAGGGTCAAAATATGTAACTTTTGCGATAAGTATGAATGATTTTTATATAGGTCAACTAAGGTGATAGTTCTAATTTGGCATTCGAAATTAAACATGTATTTTTTTGTTGTTATTCTTTTTTTTAGCATAATTTCATTATCACGCTTCACAAACGGAGGAATTTAAAACACAACAAGTTACATCGAACACAAAGGGTAAAATAAAAAATGATTTGCCAAACAGAGTACACAAAGTAACAAGTTGAAACAAACCAAGACATACACCATAAGGATTGTGAGACGGAAGCAGCAACACAATACAAGGGTGAGGGGGAATCAGCAATGTGAGCTTTTCTCAAACACAACCATATGAAGATGGTGTAGCCTGGAGCAAAACTATAAAAGAGTACATGAACCATACAAGGAAAGTAAAGCCTAACATCCGTAAAAGAGCCTAACCTAAACCAAACAAATCTAAATCTAAGTCCCAATACTGCAGCAAAGCATCCTGTAGCAGCAGCAAACTATCTGGTAGACTGGAAGCTAGGAAGCGCAACATATCTAAAATAGTAGCACACCAGATGGTGTAGTGACGGTGATAGATGACAAACGGCAACGAGATATGACAGATCTGATGGCAAGGTATTATTATTATGGGATGTAGTAGAAAAGACTATGCACAAGAGGGGATCCGAGCGGCCGGTCAAAACCGGCCGCCAAAAATTGATTTTGGATTTAGCCGGTGAGATGTGTCTGTGGTTGAGGGAGAGAGTTCTAGAGAGATGATGTTTTATCTGGGAACATGTTTTTATTTTATTTTATTCTGCTTTCACTTAAAATAACCAAACTTGATATTTTTATCTTCTATTTTAAATGTTACCGAAAATGAAAAATTTCGATATTTGTCTAGTTCAATCTTTTATATAATAAAATAATTAGATTTTTGAGAGTTTTAGTGAAAATTGGAGGTTGGAGAAAATATAATTGGACCAATCAAATGCCTTGATTTTGACACATAAGCAAAATCAAACAATATGATTGGCCCAAAAAGTCAAAATTGAATGAAATTTAGTCAAAATTAAATATTTTGGTGGAAGAATTTGACGAAAATATAAAAAGATATATGTGTCAAATTTGTAAAAATAAAAACTTAGAAAAGGAGGAGAGGATTAATTAAAACTTTAATGGTTAAATTTTAAATAAATTATATAAACTTAAGTGTAAACTTATATTTTCTATATTTTTTAGGAACTTTATAAAATAAACAAAATACCCCCTTTAATTTTATATAATCTAGATTTTATATTTTAAAAATACAACATATATGTAATATTAAAGAGTTAACAAATCACATGATCATTAATATTCGAATAAAAACCACAAATTATTGTTTATTTATATTTTGACATTTAACAAAATCAAATAATTCAATCTACGTAAATTATTATTAACATGAATATAAATAGTAAAATGAATGCAAGACCTCAGACATCGGTGTTAGATGAAAATAAATATACGAGATTCTATGTATTACAACAACATATATTTTCCAAAGTCGGTATGTGTTATTAAACACGAAATGTCTAGAAAAAGATAACTAAAATTTCATTTAAACAAATACAAATCTTTTATGCAATAAATATTTATACAAAATATCAATTATTTATCCAAAAAAATATCAATTAATATTATCACATAATGAAAAATCAGGTAAAAACATATATAAGTACATAAAATCGCAATAACAAAATTGTTACCTTATTTATCTTTTATGTTCAAATCCGGTGCGTGCACGGGTATTAAAACTAGTTTAATATACGCGAATACTGGTATAGATCAAATAAAGTAATGGAAAAAGATATTTGACGATTAAATAAGTCTCATGTATTTAAGAATTTTTTTTATAAATTTATCTAAATTTCAATTGACAAAACATGTTCTAACTTTTAACTTGAGAGGAACCTACTAATTCAAACTTTTGGTAGTTAAACACTTTGAACATAATAATATTCACGTGTGTAGTCCGTCCATTTCCACCAAACAAGATCCAGCAGTAGTCTTGTGTGGTGATTCGGCAGAAAAAACATGTCCGACCACACGCTCATCGGTTTCGTATTCGCATCAGTCACCGGTTTCATATTATTATACGCATTCTTTGTCTTGAAAAATGTCCGTAAAGTAGCTCCTCTTCATAACACGTCACTTACAACCAAAACAGTTTGTATTGACGGTGAATGTAGATCGGTTGGTGATGGTGCTGACGTCATTGTTGTTGGTGCTGGTGTTGCTGGTGCTGCTCTTGCTCATACTCTTGCCAAGGTTTGCTTTTTCCAAGATTTTGATAAATGTTTTTGCCCTTTCATGTTTTCAAATTGCTTTTTGCGCTCTCCTGGGATTAGTAGGCTTGCAATGTCGAGTCGGAAACCCAGATTACCTGAAAATAAGTAATAATTATGATAATAAAAGTTATTGCATCTCTTTGGGCCACCTGCATTAGCTATATAATCCAGAATTGTTGAGGTTACTGATTTACCAGGGTCCATGGGTCTTGGGGTGGTATGTGGAGTCCCAGAATTACCACCATAGGTGCCTCGTGTGCTGTTTCCCATCTACCAAACAATAAGTTGATAAAAGTATGGTGAGGCCTATTAATTTGAGTATTTGAACCCATCCAGGCATAACTAACACACGAGGAAGATGTTGGCTCATAAGCAAGTGTTGACCTTACAAGATATTCTGTATTTTGCTAGCAAAACACAGCCTATCACATGAAAACTGTTTAGTGAATTACCGTAGGTGCGAGTAGGCCGGGTGAACTCATGGGAAACTAGGATGTACTTAACTGGTCGCCGAATTCAAAAACCTGTGCTAGGGTGGGCAAGTTGGACAATACTTGGTTTAGTGCGAGCGGTACGTTACGAGTGGATCATCTATGTTGCACATACTCGTATTCCTGACTTACTATAAATTAGTGTGATTTTTTATGTAGGATTTGTTAGCATAAAGTCTAGTAGCTTGTTGAAGTTAATTTTTATCTTTACTGTAATGGTAAGTATATAATATTCATCAGTTTGTAGTTTTATGTGTTGTGGAAGCTATTGTTTATTTTATGAACAGCGAATCATATAGCCTATTTGAATAGGCCAATAGGAAGAGAAAAGGAAGTATACTTTTTGAAACAAAATATATAATTTTTTTTTGTTGGAAAACCTCGAGTAGATACGATGGAATAGTGGTCAGACGATGCTGTATCATTAGCTGGAAACTTTAGTATGCAACAATTATCAGTCACATCTGGCATAAGATTATAAGAATAAGCTTTAGCACTAGCCAACGATTAGTTTCGTACCATCCTATCGTCTTATTCTTCTCGCCATGTTAGTTATTTTAGGATGCTCCTTCGTTTTTACTTTGTGATTTCAGAACACTGTAAAGTAGAGAAGGAATTTACTAGTTGCAATGTGCCAACAAGAATATCTACCTGACCATGATCTAATGTATGGTACATGCCAGCAATAACAACAAATAAGATGGTCATAGAGTATGTTTTATTGGTTGTATGATACTCTTTGCCTGCATTTTATGTTTAATAATTCATAATGTATGTTATGTGGTTCAAAAAAACTTATATGGTAATGCTTTTGACTGTAGGATGGACGCAGGGTACATGTTATTGAAAGAGACCTTACCGAGCCTGATCGAATTGTTGGTGAACTGCTACAACCAGGCGGGTATCTTAAACTGATAGAGTTGGGGTTGGAAGGTACAAAATAGAACAATCTTTAGAGCATTAAACAGTTACTTAGTATTTGCATGTAAAACCAATTTATAATTCTTTCTTGCAGATTGTGTTGAAGATATTGATGCTCAGAGAGTATTTGGATATGCACTTTTCAAAGATGGAAGAAACACTCGACTCTCTTATCCTTTGGAGAAGTTTCATTCAGATGTGGCAGGCAGGAGCTTTCATAATGGTCGATTTATACAGAGAATGAGGGAGAAAGCCTCATCACTTCCAAAGTATAATTTATCACCTGACTTCTTTATTACTATTCAATACTGACATTTAATTTCAAAGGTGGAAACATGAGTGACTCAGGAGGGTTGGGTGACGGGTCAAAATGGGTTTTGGTTGAAATGGGTCACGTTAGTATGGTTTGGGTTGTGTTCGATTTCCTGCAGACGCGTTTTGTAGTTGATGAAAAGAAAAGCTAATGCTTTAATTGTGTATACAATAACAATAGGAAGTTGGTCTGAGCGAAATTGAACAAACCGAAGAAAGTTGGCCAGTTTGCTCTGGTTGAACAAGTCATTCACGGCTGCCCCCTATTTAGGAAATTGTAATAGAGGAAACTTTGTTCAGCGACAGCTTAAGATGGTGGGCCAAATGGACTAAAATTGAATCACACTTATTAAATTTGAAACTTATGGCTTGATCATTCACGTCTTTCTCATATGTTTCCTCTTTTTCTGATTATAAATTTTATTCTCAAGTTTGTCTTATCATTTCATTATATTGTGTAATGTGTAATTTGAACTTTGAAGACCAAGTCAATCGTTAAAACTTGCTGTCATTTGGAAGCTGCATTCATTGATCTGTCGCTTTCATGTTTCTTTAGTTTCAAAATTTAAATCTGCTATACCTTAAAAAAATAGTTTGCTTTGCTCTACAAGTTTTGTCTTTACTTGGTTTTGTTTTTAGGTGACTGAAAAGTTTGCTATATTTAATACTCCATGATACACAATGTTTATTCATTGACATTTATTGCATAATTGTTATGGGTAATGAAGAACGCTTCTTGGATATGACTATAAAATTAACAAAAAAAGGTTTGGTTCAAACACCTAAGACGGCTGGACTGAGTCGGATCCATACGGCTCAGCCTGCTAAGCTGACTTGGCCAGTCTAGCCTGAGATTTCGAAAACCATGGTTTCCGTTTTGACTTAAATATTACACTTCAACCTGGCTAAATCAGACTGTTTACATGCCTAGTTACAACCTACGCCTTATAATTAAACTATGGGCGACAACCTGTTCGACCCATCCGCCCTATTCCTGTTTAGCAAAATCTATAATTTCACCCATTCGACCCCATTGTAAACATGAGTTCATTAATAAACGGGTTGAAATTTTCACCTATTTTTTAGATGCAGTTGTTATAATTTTTATTGATCCTTGCCTTTTACTACTTCTGTAGTGTTCAGTTGGAGCAAGGAACAGTCTCATCTCTTCTTGAAGACAATGGGACTATTAAAGGCGTGATGTACAAGTCTAAATCTGGCGAAATCAAGAAAGCATATGCACCTCTAACTATTGTATGTGATGGTTGTTTTTCAAATTTGCGGGGCTCTCTTTGCAATCCTCAGGTGGTGATAACTTCCAACTCATATTACTAAACACCGTATATTGCAAAGCTTTGATACAAGATGAATGCATTATAACTGTAAGTATCAATTGTAAATAAACCATTTACATGACAATGTACTGTATAGGTGGATGTACCCTCATGTTTTGTTGGTTTGATCTTGGAGAACTGCCAACTGCCATACGAGAACCATGGACATGTTGTTCTAGCAGACCCATCACCCATCTTGTTCTACCGAATAAGCAGTACAGAAATTCGATGTTTGGTTGATGTACCAGGTCAAAAGGTTCCGTCCATTTCAAATGGTGATTTGTCCAAGTATTTGAAGACCGTTGTTGCTCCACAGGTATGAATAGACCCTCAAAATTCTTCATACATTATTATGGCAACATAGAGTACTTAGTGTAGTAATGAAATAGGTTTAGGGCCAGCCATAGAAGAAATGAAGGTGGTAATTCAACACATGTACTTATGAATGGGTCACTTTGGATTGGTTAGGGACAGATCAAGACTTTTGCTAAAAGGGTTGATAGTCTCTGAATTGTCATTTTTTTTGCGTACAACCTCGCAAAATCTGTTTTGACGTGTCAATACGACCCAAATTTGTTTTGACCCGTTCTGAACCCAGCTGACCAAGACTTTAGAAAAAAACATATCTCTATACTTATTTTCTTAGTTTCATTTTTTGTGATATATAGATACCTTCGGAATTGCAAGATTCGTTTATAGCAACTGTTGATAAAGGAAACATCAGGACAATGCCGAACAGAAGCATGCCAGCTGCTCCTCTCCCAACTCCAGGTGCCCTGTTAATGGGGGATGCATTCAACATGCGCCATCCTTTGACAGGTGGGGGAATGACGGTAGCCTTATCTGATATCGTCGTGCTGCGGAATCTTCTTATGCCTCTGCATGATCTCCATGACTCGTATACTCTCTGTCAGTATCTTGAATCGTTTTACACTCTACGTAAGGTCAGTTGCCTATATTGCATAATCCTACTATCTAGGAAATTTTGACCCATTTTTTATTTCACGATTTGGGTGTTGTTTATCTGTAAGGGGTCAGATAATAAACTTTGGCTAAAAGTTACCGGGTCATATGGGCTGAAAGTCGCTCAGCGAAAACCTGAAGATCAATGGGCCAAAGGCCTGTTAGTATTATAGTAATTGTTTAATCCTTTTACATTAGATATGAAAAATGGACAGAAATGTTTTCTTGTCTATTTGGTCTGTACTTAAAAATTTCACTTTTCAACCTGAATCCATTTTAATTCTATGCTTTACCTGTCTACAATGCCAACCCCATTAAGCAATATAAGCTCTAATCTTTAACCATCACCAAATGGCCCAGTGGTAAGGTCCTTGACTTTCAAATAAGAGGTCAAGGGTTCAAACCTCACTAGGTGTGTACATTTGGGTGTGGCCACGAAGGTTCACCTGCGATGACTCCAAGCTATCCAAAAGGGTAGTTGCCCTGGGATTATTCGGCTCGCAATATCGAGTTGGAAACCCAGGTATTACCAAAAAAACTTTAATCTTGTTAACCGTTAGGGTTGTCAGTCTCTACAATGTCCTACTAAAAATCTGTCTCTACGGTGATGTTTGCAGCCAGTGGCATCCACAATTAATACATTAGCAGGAGCCTTGTATAAGGTTTTTTCGGCCTCACCTGATGAAGCAAGGCAAGAAATGCGAGAAGCTTGTTTCGACTATTTGAGCCTTGGAGGCGTATTTTCAAATGGACCTGTATCATTGCTTTCGGGTTTGAACCCACGGCCCTTGAGTTTAGTTGTACATTTCTTTGCGGTGGCAGTATATGGTGTTGGTCGCATACTACTTCCTTTCCCTTCTCCTAAACGAATGTGGATTGGTGCCAGATTGATCTCCGTGAGTACCAGATCATTTGGATTTGTCTTTTTTGTTGTTGGTGTTATTGATTTTATTTATTTATTTGTTAGATGTTCATATACGAATGCTACACTGCAGGGTGCCTCTGGAATCATATTTCCAATCATAAAGGCCGAAGGAGTTAGGCAGATGTTTTTCCCTGCAACAGTGCCCGCTTATTACAGGGCTCCTACTCAGTGAGCCCTTAGTTTTACGAGTAGAAGTGAAGTGTAAAATCTTGAGGAAAATTGGGCACAATGGTTGTGGTTCTGGCGGAAGAGGATGGTTGTGGTGTTAAAGAACATCAGGATGAAGCTTTGAATTGTATCATAGTGTTTGTTAGTAGTTCATATTCTTTGTTCTTTCGTTGGTTTTCTTTTGTTTCGGTGAAGTAAACTTCAATGGACTCTACCGCTTTCAGTTTTGTCTTTATTGAATACTCCGTAATAAACAAGTTAATGTGTGTATTTTAGTTGAATTCATATGGCAGATTATCTTCAATTAGGACAAGCAATTAGCTTTGAGTATATGTTTGTGATCATTCACATGCCGTTAGAAACATGTGATATTCATGCATACCTGCGGAAAAAACCTTACGTGATGTTGATCGTTCATTCTCTCATTTGACAAGCAATTAGGACAAGTCAAATGTTGAAAAGCAACCCTTCAGGAAGCAAGACTACGCTTAAAAGCCATATGCATCTTAAGTTTAAGAAGAAATTAGATAGAATTCGGAGATGGTGTGGTTGAAGATTTTCACCTCAATTTTAAGCCAACTCCACGGATGCTAGATTTATGGAAGGTTATAAGGGATGTTTTAAATGATGTGGCCTGTTGACTAATGTCTCGTAAGGATGGCGTAGCTCGATATCAGGAGGTTAAATTTGGAGATTTATAGATCATTTTTTCTAGTGGTTTTGTAACATGAACTTATAGCATGTCATAGATGACAGTTATTTGATGGTCTCAGAAATTTTGGCATACTAACGTACTCGTCACAAGAATACGTTATTTTAAAACTTTTCGGTTGTATGTCTAAGATATCTATGCATAATAGATTTCAGATACAATCTATTTCGATAAATTAACATCCAGATACGTAGGAATCATGCCTTTTTTATTCTGGTTATAAATCTGAAGAAGAACCTCAGCCACCAGAAGCTCAGGAAAAAGTTGATGCATAAACTTCATAAGCATTAATCGTAATTTCTGATTACAAAACTGTATTTAAAGAATATACAACGAAACAGAAACGACAGTATCAATTAATCTAGTTTTTCCCAATGTAAGATTAATTTATTTTGTCCAAGAAGAAAACGCCTACTATTTGACCGGTCTGTATACAAATTTTTAGCAACTATATAATGAATATAGCAAACAAAAACTCTGCAACCCGCAAATATAGGGGTGTCTATTACACTAATGCATAATTAGCAGTTTCCCTATTTCATGTTCTTTCTTTCAGTCTTTATGGCCTCGTAAGATGTCATAACCTCTTTGAATCTTGCTTCAGCAACGTCTGCACCAAAACAGAATTGCCAAATTATAACACCAATTGTTGCCATTGTCACGTGTTGGTATCTTATTGTAGGTGATGACCTTAACTCGTATTGGATAAAGATGACAAAAGAGTGTAGATAAAAAATGTTCCTTTCCTATCTGGTTATTATACGTTACCCCTTTATCCAATTAGAGGTGGGTCATACCCTAATCGACTCATTACAAAATACACAAGTTCATACCTTATGTTTTAATTTGATGATTAATAAAATGGTTTAATTTCCCACTATGCATATGCATGAGCAATCACACGTTGGGGTGTGAACAGGTCTAAAATCTGCAAGGTCCGGCAAAATCCGACACCGGGACTGGTTGTTATGTTTAGAAAACAATTCAAAGAGGGTTTAAAATGGTAAAATATGATAAAATCCAAAAGGGTTTGTGGGGTGTCAAGGGTTCTTATTTTAAGACATTAATATTATCATGAAATTAAAGAGTAAATTGCATAAATCGTCCCTAAAGTTTGGCCAAAATGCATGTTTTGTCCTAAACGTTACGAAAGTGCAAGAATCGTCCCTATTTGGAAAGTATCGTCCTTATAGGGAAAATTCTTGGGACGAAACACGCAAAATGGCCAAAATATTTGGGACGAAACATGCAAGATAGTAAAACCTTAAGGATGAAAATTTGCAAAATAGTTCGATTTAGGGACCATATTAGCACTTTCAAAATATTTGGGACAACCTGCAAAATGTCCAAACTTCAGGGACGATTTATGCAATTCTCTCTGAAATTAATTACCAAACTACCAACATAAAATTGATTATTCTAAATGAAAGCTTAGTTTCATCATTTTTATCCTACCAGCAGAGGTATAACTTTCTTATTATGAAAAAATTAGATTAAATCCGATCAGCATAAAAAAAGCTTCAACCTTTATTTTCTTGATTTTGATCAGGGTGGAATTGCTTCGCCTTGCTTCTGAATGCAGTCTGTATAAAGAAAAAGATTATATACATTTTTGTTTGGAGCAACAAATAATTACTATGAGTTTAACGCACAGGAATAAAAGCATTAATAAGAAGCGTAAGAGTTGTATACCTTAATCTCATCATCTGTGTAGGGTTGTGTCCTTGACCTATTTACATTTAAAATTATAGATTTTAAACCAAATAACAAATTCTCTATTGACAGAATGACAGTAAAAAGTAAAACAGATCTAATAGCTTTCAATAATCAGCTAATATACTTCACTGATATTTCGAATAATAACTTAAATCTCCGTTTTCTGTCTGGATTAAAAAAAGTAAATTTACTGTATCAGTTAAACTTTAAAAGTAAGTTTTCATTTTTTTAGACATAACCCCGATGTTTGCTGTGAATCAAGTCTTTTCTTTGAGTAAAGTCAAAGCCTTTAGCCACTAGCCTGTCCTTTTCCTCCCAAGAGGAACCACGACCACCACATTCCCTTAAAGAGCCTCTGGGAGGTCAGGGTATTCAATCCCATGATACTCAAGGAGCAGGGCGTCGTATCCCAGGGGTTCTACTAATACATCGTATAGCGGGTATAGAGACGATATAAATAAAGCATCTGGAAAAATACACAAGCTATCCATAGATACTTATAGTTTGGATAACATTAAAAAGGAAGCTGATACAGGTTGGTCTGGGTAGATCCAAATGATCTTTGTCCTAACTCCTATATATCAAATATTTAGAAACATGCAGTGTGTTTAATACCCCTAGGGCGGCTTTCAATTGGATGCGTTAAGATGTATTTTTTGTTATTTTTTCCCAAGGACCTGTTAAAGTTGATAGATAATCCAAGACGACCTATTGATAAAAGACGGTCCAAATTGGCACCTCTAATATAAAATGATAGGACTCCATAGAACTAATAGAATTCAAATCAACGAAATAACATTTCCAGACTTCCAAGAACGAAATTGCAAGCAAAACATCAAATAAACAATGTAATAAAGTGTTAAAAAGAAAGTTGACCTTCTGAGACCCAAAATTGCATAGTGATGAGACAATGCATAATTTACAGGGGACCGAGGAGATTCCTTGGAATTACTTCTGTTTCCATGTGATGGATCTGCTTTCCAATACCAATCATTCCTTTGAAAATGTTGATGATATCCACCACCTGCATTATTATTTTCCTTCCAACTCTCGTAGCCTCTATTGTATTTATTTTTTTCCCTATTGAATACGCTTTGCATGCGCCTTATTCGCTCCTACAAAGAATATGCATGCACTTAGTAATATGAGGCACAATATTAGTAGTCGAGCCAAGAAATCATGAATCATTAAAAGATATACTCGAATCACTATGCATTATATGTAATTTACTGCTATACATTTCCAACACAATTTCTCCAATGATACCGTATGATTAACAGACTGTGTGAGTGCAAGAGACTGGAATGTGTTTAGAAGTGTAGACACTGGCAAGACATTAGTGGGTCAAGAGCTCTCAGCAATGACGAAGACAGTAAGATCTTTGGTAACAACTAACAAGTATTGGATCGCTATAAATGCTTGACTGGTCTGCTAATGGAGCAACCATCTGCCCTTGTGAAAGAAAAACGGCATAAGAGGTAAGTCAAAGATTCAATTTTGACGATTATCTGATGAGGCGAATGCAAGATATTCTGAGAGGAGATGAAGGTCAATAGCCAAGTTGTATTAAAATTGTGGGAATCAATCGAAGGGGCATCAGGAAGTGGTGAATCTGGCCCAGATAACTGAGATCATGGCAATCACTTATGACATGAAAGTGATATTAAGAAGACGGGATCAGGAAGACAGGAGTTCATTGACAAAGTGCTTTGACTGAAGCAATACCATTACCGGGTCGCAGCAAAGGAAAATAAAGATGATGGAAACAGATTTCAAAAAGTTGGCACCGTTGTCCTTACAGCAATGTTGTCGAAGCAATGTTGTCGAAGCATAGTTAGGAAGAGAAAACAGCATTTTAGAACACAAAAAGCACTAATGAACTTCTAGACTTCCATCTAAGGACAATATAGGGAGATTTAATTTTAGGTGCACACAGAGCCAATGGGCTTCAGCACATGCAAGATTGCATCCAAAAATAGATTAAGCATTGCAGAAACAAGCTTACCTCAAAGGTAAGCTGGTTTTTGCATTCTACTATTATTTTTTAGTCAACTAACTTTCTGGGTTCTACCAAATACATGAGAACTATTCATTACTAAAATGAATGCATATAAAACATTTGCATTCAAACGTATTACAACAATCGCGTCCCAATGTATGAGCACAGGTACTGCACAAAATCATTATCATTTATTGAGTAGTTCCTGGGCATTCCTAACTAGAATCCTGTAACCCGGTGCTCATTTATACCTCGAATTTAATTGAAACAAGCATTTGCATAAAACTTTTTAGAATTTTCTAAAATTTTATGGAAGGACAGAAAGTAATTAACAATTTAACATAAAAGGATGGCTTTACATTGAAGAACACATACATCAATTTGATCATGCATACGATGACAAGTACAACAATATTCAGAAAACGTGCATAATGCAACGAAGTCTACAGAAAATCACTGGATATGCCCTTGTCTCCTATCATTCATCTTCTCTCAAAAAAGTAAACTCAGGAACGTAACATTAAGTTTGAGACTCATATGCAGAGAGCCCGTCTGATAAGATGTAAACAAAAAGCCTATTCTTAGCAGTCACAGTAATACTTCAGGGTCTGTAGCGAAGTCATCAGTGAAGCAATATAAGAAAGTTGCTCTAAGGGGCTGTTTGAATTTGCCATTTTAAAGTGTTTATCTGGTTACTAAGACTCGGATAATTTTCAATGTTTAATTCATATTCAGGTTTGAGTAGTCACTTTTACATCAGCTGCCACAGAAATGAGTAACAGTTAACCTATTTACCCTTCTTCTAACCCAACTTAAGAAGCATTTAATACTTTTCACACGAAGTCTTTATGTATTTCACCAAATTGTCCTTATTGGACATTTTATCAATTATTCCCCAAAATATTCAAAATCTACCAAAAAACTAAGACAACTGATTATCACACACAATTTCAAACAACAGATGCACATGGATCTAAAGTTCCGAACAGTATCTCCTACAGCTGTTTTATTACAAATTTAGTTCTGACTAACTTATATCACAGGGACTTTGTTTAAACACACATCCAAACACCTAGATACATACAGAGGAAGAGAGATCATATAAAGAAACGCACCACTCTCTCCATTTCGTCTTCAAACTCTTCCTGCATACGGCGGTTATATCTTTTCCAAGCTTCCTCTTGAAAGCTTGATCGGTAAGATCGACCACTCCCACCTTTCCACGACTTTGACCTGGTAATCTTGTGCGATATAACAATCGTAATCAGTTCATTGACCCAAATAAACATACATTATTCTATCATTATCATTTAAACTTTTTCCAGATATGCTACCTGTGAAGAAAACCAATCAGCCATCTGGCGCATATGTCCAACCTATCAAATTGTTTGAGACCGTCATAAATAACCAACTCTATGTGAACATATGCTGTCATTTAGTTTTATATACACTAAACTTAGTTGAAAAACAATGCGATCTGAAGATCTTTAAACATCAAGATACTTAAATTTTTGACATGAATATAACTTTAGGGGATGATTCAGATTATATTTATCTATAAAAAAAGAAGAAAAAGACAAAGAGAAAGAAAAAGAGAGAGAAAAAGTTCTTTCTGTACAAGAACCAGAAAAAATAAGCACACACTTTGTTCGAAAGCACACTACTGTTAACTTTAGGACATACAGAAAAATATTTATGGCCACACTATACTTTAGAGGTGGCAAATGGGCACTTCTTGCCCATTTTTAAAAAAGGATGGGGCACTTTTTGCCCATTCTTTATTATTAATGGGCTAAACGGGCGCATATGTAAGAAACTTATGGGCTTAATGGGCGTACATGTAAAACACTAATTAGGCTACTCGGCAGATATTTTATATTTAGTTTTTTATCCCCGACTTTTAAACAAGTATTTTTATTTATTAATTCTACGTTTTTATATGTTTTTTTTTTCTCATTTTAACTTGCGCCCGTTTCGCCCGCCCGTTTTGCCCGTGCCCGTTTAGCCAGCGCCCGTTTAGCCCGTTGCCCGTTTAGCCCGTGCCCGCCCGCCCGTTTTGCCACCTCTACTATACTTGCTATGAATGTCATCAATTACTAGTCTCTAATCTTCTTATACGAGTACTGATTCTATGTTCTTATATGAGTGATCCTCAACGCAAAAGTGAATGTCCTAGAGACTACTCTAGCACAAAACATCTTAACGGGATTCACACATCCTTAAAAGATAGTGACAAGTCCACCCGGTTGATAATGACAAAATTGCAGTTTCACCATTGTTTAGTGACCGATAAGGCCGATAATCCGATTCCAAAAGATGGGTGGCAATTAGTTTGTTCATGTGCTTATCTACAAACTTTGGAGTATTGCGATAAAACAAACGGTGCCGGCTAATCTACTTATTCTGGCCTAAAATAAGCAAATTGGGCAGGTGCTTAATTTGTGTCATCTACCATTTTAACTCTAATAACCAAATTACTACTATCACACAAACATTCAGAAAAGCTAAACTAGGATACTAAAAAATACAATTACCATAATGGATGGATAAAGTTGAAGAGAATAGTAAAAAAAAGAAAGAAAAAAACTTACAGCAAGAGTAGTAGCAGTAGCACCAATTAATCCAAAGATAAGAATACCCCAAATCCCCATTTCTTTATCTTCTTTTTTATTCATGTGATGATAATAATACGATGGTATCTTTTTTGATTTATCATCATCATCATGGATTTTCTTATTTATGTCTTGTGGCATAGGTAAAATCTTTCTTTCTTTGTTCTTCAGAAATCGATGAAACTTAAGAGGAACCCTAGTATCATGTTCTTGTTTTTTTTTTTTTTTTTTTTTTTTTTCCTTATTTGTGTTGGTAATGAATAAGCAAGCTACTGTTGGATAAGATTGTTGGAGGTTTAAAAGGGTGTTTGATCACAACTCAAAATATGAAACAAGATCGATTTGGTGACAAGGATTACTCTGTATGTGCTGGAGCAAAGTATCTGATGAGAATTATAAATACCTGGCCCTTACCCGCCCAGTTAACCCACCCACTCGCGCATTAAATAATTTCACCCGATCACATTTCATCAAATTGGAACCGTAAATGAATTTTTTTTGAACAATGGTTGTATTAAAAAATAATACTCTAGCAAGGAGCTAGAAGAAAATTACAAAGGCGAATTAAGCCAAGAGTTCCAATAATTTAATTTACCACCTCTACTTTTAAGCCAAAAAAATAAAAACATACAAATATTATCAAAAAGATCACTTCTCCTCATAGGGTGATCATTAAAAATAACGTTATTACGATACCTCCATAGAATCCACAAAGATGCCGCCGAAATGACGTACATACGGTCTTTAGATTCTTTAGAAGCTCTCCAATTTTCGAACCACTGCAACCAATCGGAACTATAGGAGAAAGACGGCATATTAGTGTTTGTCCATGAGCGAACAAGACGCCAAATATTAAAAGTCGTATCACATTCGAAGAAAACGTGACTATTAGATTTCATGCCAACATTGCACCACGGGCAAGCTATACTTGAAATTTCGATCCCCCGCAAAGACAAATTTAAACGCGTCGGAAGTCTATCCAAAATGAGCCGCCAAATGAAAATATTTACCTTACGTGGAAGAAGCCTACACCATCTAGAGTTAGGAGATAGCGAAGGAAGCAAGCAGTTGTCTAAATGGGATCTTGTGGCTTGGACCGAGAAGCTATCATCGTCCGAAATTTTCCAAGACCAAGCATCATGACGATTGTTAAAAGAAACACTCCCTATCTCTGAAACCATAACTTCAAGAGCTGCTACATTTCGAGCACCTATGTTCTGCCTATTCCAACTCCATACCCATGTATCATTTAAATAGCGATGTTCTGCCTATTCCAACTCCATACCCATGTATCATTTAAATAGCGATGCGCAAGTAAACAATTAGCATTTGAACGGCGAGATGATCATTTTTATGAATCGTTCAATAAAAAGTTCATTTACGTTCGTTTATTTATTAAATAGACGAACATAACATTATTTTACGTTTGTATAGTTAAATGAACGAACATGAATAAAAGTTATGTTCGTTCATTTATATTCGTAAACGTTCGATTATGTGTTCGTTAATGTCCGTTTATTTGTTTATTGCGTATATCACATCTTTTAATTGTATATTTTCAAAATTGACATGTTTAGACAAACAACACATATAAAATAAAAGAGTGTGCATAATTTTATCAGTTTTATGTATTTTACTACGCTCCTTTATGTTCGATCTAAGGTTCACGTTCGTTTATTGGTCGGGTTAAAATCAAATGAACGATGAACAAGGCTTCGTTCGTGTTCGTCTAGTTCACTTACAGCCCTACATCAACCCCTTTCCATCATTTTAATCGCTCTAATCTCTTTCTCTCTTCCACTAATCTAATAC
Source organism: Glebionis coronaria (assembly GCA_025667525.1). NCBI lineage: Eukaryota > Viridiplantae > Streptophyta > Magnoliopsida > Asterales > Asteraceae > Glebionis > Glebionis coronaria. The sequence continues at coordinate 48,310 of JANFOE010001327.1, forward strand.
GGAGTATTATATAACAACTAAAATTTTTTCAGATTCGTTAAATAACTATCTCACTCTTTGACTTTTTATTTAGTTAACTACGTGCTCAAATTGATATTTGTAACACCCCATTTGTTAAAATGGAATATCACAGTAATATATGGCGTGTCATCAAAGCATGCAAAGGTAAATGTCTAAACATTCATGACCATAAAAAGAAATACCGAAATCAAACATCAGTAGTCCAAGTAACTCAACACAAGCAAATATAAGTACCGTAAAGGAAAATGACTAAACAATGTCCAACATGAAATAAAGTAAGATAAAGTATGATAAACGCATAAGATATATAAGGCTGGATAGCTTCCATCCGAATGCACATACTCTTGAGATCCTACTTGCGACCTTGGGTACCTGTCGTTTGGGAACATGGAAATGGAAAACGACTGAGCATAACGCCCAGTGAACGAATATACAATAAAGTATGGAAACATAGAGTAATGAAAGCATAAAAGGGCATATAAAGCACGAAAGGCAGCGGAAATGAGTAAGTCCTGGGAAACCTAGGTGTATAACATGTTTACTGGTTCTAGTTCTGAAAACATAGCTTATGTTTACTTATGAAAACCTGTATTAGTTAATATACCAAAAGTCAATATAGGTCATGAGGTCAACAACGTGCATGAATACATAGAGGGGTGACCTCATCATGCAATTAGAGAGGACGCCTCTAATTAATATGCTCTGGGTAGGAGGGATCAGCTCTTTATGAAGGATGCAAGACACACACCACATTCACCATGTAAATCCTGACTGAAACTGAACCTAGGATGCACCCATACGCCCCACATAATAATAATATAATAATAATGGCCAAATAATTTGAAAGGGACGCCACGAGCTATCACTCCGCCGTGGTGGAGTCATAACACCGGTGCCTCTAGTGTTATGGTTATGGTACCTCCATAACTAGGTGAAACTGGTCATGCATGTATATGGCTAAGGTAACTAATAAAACATAAGCATTTAAATATGTAACTACTGAGAAAACAGTTGGCTGCACACGGGGAAATCTTAATAAAGGAAGAGATTGTCCTTACTGAAGGACGGGAAATCTGTACCTTGTGTCAAGTAGAAGCTAACAGAAATGCTGAAGAACCTACTCCGCCTTGACGGATAATACTTGATGTGTGGAGATGTGTATATGTGATAATTTGATATACGTTATAGGGTAAAATAGAAAATTACCTTTAGGAAAAAGTAATAGACTAATATTACCAATGACGAATTCAATTAAACACGTTGGTGACTCAAGTTCGTTGTACAAGAAGATCTTATGAATTTGAGACGTTTTGCTTTGATTTGGACAATCGATTTGAATTGGTTTTCGGTTTTTAAACTAAAATTAAAGTCTACCAATTTTAAACTATTTAAATTTAACCTAAAGTGCATGAATCGTAAATCCCGCTATATTTAAAATCTACAAACAATTAATTATTTAAAAATTAAATCTATTTAAAAATTAAACTATTTTAATTATCTAAAAAAAATAAACTATTTAATTAAAATAACTTTTGAACTATTTTAAAAATCTAATTAAACTTTTTAAAACTAATTTACTTTATTAAAAATACTTTAAAACAAATCTATTTAAAAACTATTTTTATTTAATTATTAAAATCTAATTATAACATCTAACTAATTAAACTTTTAAATTTATTAAAAACTTTTTTTATTTGTTTTATTTTTATATTTATATTTTACTTTATTTTTTAACCTAATTAATTAAAACTTTTATTTACTAAAAAGTATGATTTTGCAAATCTAATTAAACAAACCGTTTTACTAAAAATGAAAAGTCAAAACGAACTTACGTATAAAAATTAAATGATGTGAATTAAAATTAAAGAGAGCAGTAGCTCAGATGGTAGAGTCGCTGGCCCATGACCAGGAGGTCATGGGTTCGAGTCCTAGAAAGGACATCATTTGTGAATCTACTTCTTTTTTACAGCTGAAATAAAAGAGTCTCAGGAAAGACTATGTAAAGCTTATTGATAAGCTGTTAGGAAACAACTTTTAAGCTTATCAAATCAGTTGGATCTGATGAGCAGTTAATCTGAACAATATAGCAGCAAGAACATAAAAGAAGTAAATCACCAAAATTATAACAGTTAACACATCAAAAGCATTAACAGCCAAACCAAACTATATAAAAATGTAACAGTAAAGCAACCACAACCAAATGAATCTAAATTCAGCAAAGATAAACGGAGTAAACCAGTATCTAATCAGATCTAATGCATAAGTAATATTGCTCATTCGAAGATCAGGCAGTACACAATCCAATCCTATCTCTAAGCAAACTAAACTTATCAATATTAAACCAAATTTAAAATTAAAACTAGACTAAAATGCTTACAAAAATCGCATCTGCATTCTTACAATCCCAAATAATCTCACAAGCTCAGATAGTTTCAACAACAATTTAAGAATTTATATAGAACATCCAGCAAACTGCAATCTCAACTTACCTATGTTACTTAACAGATTCATAACTCAGACTAATATACTCAAGAAGATCTAAACATCTTATCAGTTTCATGAATTTTTACCCTTAAAACTAAACAGATTTATTATCAGACAACCAAACTCAGTAAGTAAACATTCAAGTTTACAAATCTCAAATTAACAGATTAGGCAGACTTATCAATACTTACTTGAAATTTAAGCAGATAAATCATTCTATCAACAAACGAATACAAACTCAGATCAATCTCAGATTAACATGGCAGTCCTCTAAATAAATCAGATACATAAACTGAATATAAAGTATAACTAGAAAAACATGAAACGTAAAAAGTAAATGAACATTTTGATGGAACCATTGGGAAGTAGGATTGCGCTGAGCAACCTAATATCAGTAAATGACACCACCATAAATCTCCAAACGAGTACCACCAATGTATTCAGTCGAACCAAATAGCTCCTGTTACTTTTCACTCATCCAGTAGGGATAAGTGTGGATCCAAACTTTACTTTTAATATTAAAATATAAGCTATTAATTAGCTTATTCTTAACATCTCAAACGTTACCCTTGTGAAATAGTTAACAGATTTAACTCGTAAATCAATTTAAGCAGTAAAAGAACAAGACACGAATTAAATTAAATCAACTGATCTTTCATTAATTTTCCATAAATAATACAAAGCTAGATAAAAAGGAAATACAAGATTTAATCCCTACAACTATTTCTACAGAGTAACTTTAAAAATAAAGAAAGGATCATTTTACAAGATTATTTGGGGGGTTTTTATAGCCTTCCCAAGGGCTTGCTGAGAGGAATATCCGAATCTTTGAAGCATATTCTTTACGATTTTCAGCCCTTGATCTTCTCTTTCTCTCTCTTTGATTGATCGGATGGTGGATATAACACGCACTAGCACACGGATTGCCAACCTGGCATCCGTGTGTTAGTTGTGTTTCTTTCTAGCAATTTGATTGGTTGAATGGAATAAATGATGTGTATCAGCCAGTAATGAGATGCCACGTATCCAAGCCCTTCCTCATCTTCTCTTCCTTAAACCATGGGGGTTTTAATCCCCATCATGTGAATTACACGTGTGGCATAAAAGCCCTAATTTATTTACAAGATTTATTTGGCTATGGTTTGGGAACAGTAACCATTGTTACTGGTTATTTTTTTGTGAGATTGGATGAAGGAGGAAAGTGAAAGAGAAGCATAGGAAATATCGAATCCTTTATTTAATATGTGTAAGTGGAGAAAAACGTGTATGGGTGGGGATATAAACAAAGATGTGGAACAGTTTTATTTATGTGATATAAATGAGTGGGTGAGGTGTCGTTTATGTGTGGGATTTGAGTAAGTGGATGAATATTAAAAGCCTAAGATTGTGACATGTTTTATACACGTCTTAACTGATGAAACCCTAAAGCCCAATATGAGTAACTCATTCCATTTCAATTTCAGTAAACATTGGGCTTGAATATGGGCCAATGCTTCCATCCGTTTGTTAGTTGTCACAATGGGCCTTTTAAATTTTCAACCAACAAGTTATATTTACTTGAATCATAAATGGGCTTTTGAGCCCATTTACCCAATTGTGGGACCCACTTGGCTCATAAACTCGATAAACGATAAAATCCGCTAAAGTCGAGCTCGATTTTGGCTTCATTGATCTTTTTCTTCAAACTCGTGTCGATATTTGCCGGTTTTCGCGAACTTGGTACCTACACACATTCAAACAAGAAACAAGCATATACAAGGCATTTTTGATACATTTCATGCATAATTTCATTGTTTTAAGATACAAATGATATGAGTATTTACACTCATATCAAATTCCCCCTTGCTAAGCAATTGTCGTGTCCTCACGCAATGATAAAATAAAACACTAACTACACCATTATTCAACTTTTTGACATTTTATTTTGCAAAGACATAATGTATTGCTTTTATTATTGTAAAATAACTTTAAGGATCATAAAACTCAAATAGATTCATCGTCCTCGACTTTTCACTTTTCCATGCCAAGTGCAAAAACAAGATCATTGTTATTATAAGTTAGCAAACTAACACGAACTCATGTGGGCTAATTAATCACTTAGACTCCCTTATTCCTAGGTGTATCTCTTATATTTTATTGTTGTCTTGAATGATCACGAAGATGCATTGTTGACTTATTTCGATAATTTATTAGGCCGAAAATAAAGTGAACGATTTAATCAATAGTTAGCTAAAGGACAAAATCTTTTAAAACTGCTTCTCGGGACCTCATAAAGTTCATATCTTGGCATAACTTGCTTCGCGATTTGAGACCTTTCTCGGACCGATATTTGGCAGCGACTTTATACTTCAAACCTTGAGAGACGTTCATGAAATAATGGTCTTCTCTTCATATAGGAATTTCTTCACTTGAAGTTTTGAGAGATTCATACTTGGACCACGACTTCTTCATTTTTCTCCAATCTTTACTTGGGATTTTTGATATACAACGATCCGCCTCCTTTTGGACTTGGCTTCATTTATCCTCATACCTTGTTATGGTATTTTTGGATAGACTTCTCCATGACTTTTGGGGAGTATTTGCTTTTCGTCGTGTGTCTCGATCCTTGATATTGATTTTCGATAAATGATTCTTCACATCACTTGGGATCTTTAGCAATAAAATATAGCCCTCATGTCTTGTTAGGACCTTTTTGGACTTGCCAATCTTCGCATCCCGCTTCAATAAGTTATGCCTTGGCTATGAACTCTAATCCATACCGAGCAACTTTTAAACGATCTTGGGCTAGAAGCTAAGTAACTTTTCAAATCGTTCAACCTTATTTATTGTGGAGATGTGTATAGTGATAATTTGAGATTACGTTATAGGGTAAATTAGAAAATTACCTTTAGGAAAAAGTAATAGACTAATATTACCAATGACGAATTCAATTAAACACGTGAGTGAATCAAGTTCGTTGTACACGAAGATCGAGTGAATTTGAGACGTTTCGTTTTGATTTGGACAATCGATTTGAATTGGTTTTCGGTTTTTAAACTCAAATTAAAATCTACCAATTTTAAACTATTAAAAATAAGCCTAAAGTGCATGAATCGTAAACCCCGCTAAATTTAAATCTAAAACAATTACTTACTCAAAAATTAAAACTATATTTAAAGATTAATCTATTTAGAAATCTAATTAAACTTTTTAGAACTAATTTACTCTATTTAAAAAAAATTACTTTAAAACAAATCTATTTGAAAACTATTTTTATTTGAGTCTAAAATTATAAAAATCTAATTAATTAAAAATTATCTAAACTTTTGAAATTAATTAAAACATTTTTTTTTATTTTTTTTAATTTATTTTTATTTAACTAAAACAAACTTTAACAAAAACATTTTTTTAAAAAGTTTATTAAAAACGAAAGTAAAGTGAATCAAAGATTACTTATATGAAATCTGCCAAACTACAACTATATAATATTAATTACTCTGAAGGTAAGAAAACCAAAAAGGCCAGTTAGCCCAGTTGGCTAACACGCATGACAAATAACCAATGAGTCTCGAGTTCGATTCCCAAATGTGACAAATTTTTGTGAATTATTTCTTTTTGACAGATTATGAAAAATAAGAGTCTCAGGAGAGACTTTGTAAGCTTATTCTGATACAAGCTGTTAGGAAACAACTTTTATAGACTTATCAGATCAGTTGGATCTGATAAGCTGTTAATCTAAACAATAAAGCAGCAAAATCATATAAGAAGTAAATCACCAAAATAATAATAGTTAACACATCGAAAGCATTAACGGCCAAACCAAACTATATCAAAATGTAACAGTTAAGCAACCACAACCAAATGAATCTAAATTCAGCAAAAATAAACGGAGTAGACCAGTATCTAATCAGATTTAATGCATAAGTAATATTGCTCATTCGAAGATCAGGCAGAACACAATCCAGTCCTATCTCTAAGCAAACTAAACTTATCAATATTAAACCAAATCTAAAATTAAAACTAGACTAAAATGCTTACAAAAATCGCATCTGCATTCTTACAATCCCAAATAATCTCACTAGCTCAGTTAGTTTCAACATAACAGATTAAAGAATTTATATAGAACATCCAACAAACTGCAATCTCAACTTACCTATGTTACTTAGCAGATTCATAACTCAGACTAATATACTCAAGAAGATTTAAACATCTTATCAGATTCATGAATTTTTATCCTTAAAACTAAACAGATCTATCATCAGACAACCAAACTCAGTAAGTAAACATTCAAGTTTACAAATCTCAAATTAACAGATTAAGCAGACTTATCAATACTTACTGAAAATTTAAGCAGATAAATCATTCTATCAACAAACGAATACAAACTCAGATCAATTTCAGATTAACATGGCAGTCCTCTAAATAAATCAGATACATAAACTAAATATAAAGTATAACTAGAAAAACATGAATGTAAAAAGTAAATGAACCTTTTGATGGAACCATTGGGAAGTAAGATTGCGCTGAGCAACCTAATGAACCAGGGATGAAAACACCATCATCCACCATTATTTATAAACCGAACCACCATTAACAATCTCCTTTATCGACCCATCTTAACTGTTTGTGAATATTTTCCAGTAGGGAAAATATTTTATCCAATTTTTTACTTCTTATATTAAATATAAGCTATTAATTAGCTTATATTTAACGTAACAAACATCATCATTGCGAAATAGTAATAAGATTAAATTCGTAAAATCAATTTAAGCAGGAAAAATAAAATGAGACACGATTGTAAATTAAAGTGACTGATCTTTTATTAAATTTCAGAACTATTACAAAGCTTGATAAAAAGAAAATACAAGATTTAATCCTTACAACTATTTCTACAGAGTAACTTTAAAGTAAAAGAAAGGATGATTTTACAAGATTATTTGGGGGGTTTTTATAGCCTTCCCAAGGGCTTGCTGAGGAGCATCTTCGGATATTCCCAGTATATTCTTCTCTGATTTCAGCCCTTGATCTTTATCTTTCTCTCTCTTTGATTGATCGAATGGTTGAGATGACACATACTAGCACACGGATTGCCAACGTGGCATCCGTGTGTTAGTTGTGTTTCTTTTCTGCCCTTTGATTGGTTGAATGGGAAGAATGAGGTGTCAAAGCCAATGATTTGTTGCCACGTAGCCTCTTCGTTCTTCACTTTCTCTTCCTTAAACCATGGGGGTTTTATTCCCCTTTGAGTGAATTAATTGTATATATCAAAAGCCCTAAATAAAATTGATTTTATTGTGACTTAGGGTTTGTAGGAATAGTGAATGTCGTCTGGTTATTTTGTGTGGAATGGAGAAGAAAGGGGAGAGACATAGAATGTATCGATTGTTTTTATTTATTGAATGGAAAAACGTGAGTAAAAAAATGAGTGGATGAGAGGAACGGTGTAATTTATTTGATGTGTGGGTGGGATATTTATTTATTTAGTGTGAAAGTATAACGTGTGTAAACACGTTTGATAAAACGAAACCCTAAAAAGCCCAATTCATTTATTTACTTCCTTTGTTCCTTATCAATTTGGGCTTGGGCCCGTAACTTTCATCCGTGTTACCTTCCCATTTTGGGCCTTGAATTATTAAAAACTATTACTTGAAACTTAAATGGGCCTTTGAGCCCATTTACTCAATTGTGGGACCCACTTGGCCCGTAAACTTGCACAATTATTAAATCCACTCAAGTCGAGCTCGATTTTTGGCTCCTTCAATCTTTTTCTTCAATCTCGTGTCGATATTTGCCGGTTTTCGTGATCTTGGTACCTACACACATTCAAACAACAAAACAACATATACAAGGTATATTTGATACATTTCATGCATAATTTCATTGTTTTAAGATACAAATGATATGAGTATTTAAGCTCATATCAAATTCCCCCATGCTAAGCAATTGTCGTGTCCTCACGCAATGATAAAATAAAACATTAACTACACTATTATTCAAATTTTGACTTTTTATTTTGCAAAGACATAATGTATTACTTTCATTATTTGAAAAATAACTTTAAGGATCATAAAACTCGAATAGATTCATCGTCCCCGACTTTTCACTTTTCCATGCCAAGTGCAAAAACAAGATCATTGTTATTATAAGTTAGCAAACTAACACGAACTCATGTGGGCCAATTATTCACTTAGACTCCCTTATTCCTAGGTGTATCTCTTATATTTTATTGTTGTCTTGAATGATCACGAGGATGCATTGTTGACTTATTTCGATAATTTATTAGGCCGAAAATAAAGTGAACGATTTAATCAATAGTTAGCTAAAGGACAAAATCTCTTAAAACTGCTTTTCGGGACCTCATAAAGTTCATATCTTGGCATAACTTGCTTCGCGATTTGAGACCTTTCTCGGAACGATATTTGGCAGCGACTTTATACTTCAAACCTTGAGAGACGTTCATGAAATAATGGTATTCTCTTCATATAGGAATTTCTTCACTTGAAGTTTTGAGAGATTCATACTTGGACCACGACTTCTTCATTTTTCTCCAATCTTTATTTGGGATTTTGATATACAACGATCCGCCTCCTTTTTGGACTTGGCTTCATTTATCCTCATACCTTGTTATGGTCTTTTTGGATAGACTTCTCCATGACTTTTGGGGAGTATTTGCTTTTCGTCGTGTGTCTCGATCCTTCATATTGATTTTTGATAAATGATTCTTCACATCACTTGAGATCTTTAGCGATAAAATATAGCCCTCATGTCTTGTTAGGACCTTTTTGGACTCGCCAATCTTCGCATCCCGCTTCAATAAGTTATGCCTTGGCTATGAACTCTAATCCATACCGAACAACTTTTAAACGATTTTGGGCTAGAAGCTAAGTAACTTTTCAAATCATTCAATCTTATTTATTGCAGATAAATTTATTAGCAAGCGATGGGAGAATAGGCTTATAATTAACTCACATAAATTCTCGAAAGAATACCAAACTTATAATTGGCTCTATCATCTCTTGTTCTCCATATTGTATAATTTCAAGAATGTGAAATCAATGGATACTTAGCCTATTAAATCAAAGTTTTGGGTTTTCAAGTCATCTATAGGATCTTGCATCTTCTTATACTTTTGCAAGTTTTAGAATTTGCGTTTTAAAGTTCCCTTGATAGACGACTTTCTAGGATCAATTATAGGAGCTTGCGAGAAGTTCTTGTTCTTAACCCGTATGAATTAAGAGTTTCACATTTTAAAGCTCCCTATATAATAGCCTAGCAAAACTTAATTCAAATACGTTAAGGAAAAGCTAAGGTTAAAAACCAAGTCGAGTAAAAAACTATTCTTATTTTCACCAACGGAAAGCCTACATTCGTGTCAAAAACACTTATTTTATTTATTAAAACTTAAAAATAACACTAAAAATTTAAAATTTTATTGAAAAATGAGAAAAACAACGTTTAGACACGACAAAAGCAATTGCAAGCGATTATATCGATTGACTCCCCCATGCTAAAACCAAACATTGTCCTCAATGTTTTTTAGCTCAAGAGTAACACCCCCTTGCTAAAATACGAAGAGTCGAATGCAAATTCCTAGCATGGAAAGAGCACGCAAATCTATAAGCCGTTTATTAATTATGCCTCAAGAAAAACGTTAGTCAATAAAAATCAAGGGATAGAAAGTGTGTCCCTTTTTGGCATTCAAAGAATGGAAAATCAAGTGGACCGGCAAAAACCGAACCGAGAGTCTTCAAATATTAGGGTCATACCTAAGATTCACAACACAACAAAACACGAGCACGAGCTTGAAAGATCAAGCCTTATTAGTGTTAGAAAATAGAAAGAAGATAGAATATATGGGACTCCCCCACAAGGCACCTCGTTTTTGTTCACCGAGTCATGAGCTCGACTCGATCCCCGCATTCATTGGTCCTTAGGGAAAAAGGTGAAAACCGGCACATTGGAATAAAAACCAACATGAAGCACGATGTTGGGGTCAAAGATCTCATCCTCGTTGTCGGATGACAAACGAAAGGATAAAACTCTAACACAAATATCTAACAAGAGATGGTAGTCACAACTAATGATATGGATAAAGCATGCTCCCCGAGATAAACTCGCACCAAGATGATTAAAAAGTCTTTCAATTATTGCATCGGTGAAAGGCCGAGATTTCCCTAAATCAACGATTCCGGGGTTGAATACCTCGTCCTCGGTGGAGAAAGGAATAGACAACAAGGTGTCGTTCCCCCATGCTAATCCTAAATCATATAAAGCACATAATAAAGGTGGTATAAAAGTCTCAACCATAGTGGTTTCAACTTGCATGACTTTGTTAACCTTGTCACTCTTAGGAATGTGAGCAAAGGGGTCATGGTACTCAAAACGAGTCGCATGAAAAACCCGCACATTAAGATCAAAGCGAGTGGGAAGGATAATAGGAGCAAAAGTAATTTCTCCCTCCGGGTCAACATTGTCATCATCATAAATCGGGTGATCAAACCAAGAGTCTTCATCACCGTCATTAGACTCTTCCTCAAATTCCGAAGGAATGTCTATATAAAGAAACTCATCAACCTCCTTCATAAGAAGATCATCATCACAAAGGTTGTGAGATGTAGGAGGTATGATGTTCTCAAAATCCTCTTGAAACAATAGATTATTGTTCAATGAAACTTCAAAGAGAGGATTTGAGTAAGTCACACAAGTGTCGCCATCCTTGTCATCACAAGAAATATCCGACAAAGTATCGAGTGTGTCACACTCGGATACAAGATCATCATTCTCATTTGAAGGCAATTCATCGGTGAATTCCTCGAGAATGGAAGGTAAAACACAAGAATCACGCTCGATCTCGAGATCGGAAACGTATTCACTTCCCCGTGGAAGTGGATCAATGATAGCAAAAAGTTCATCGATGAACTTATCACATGAATAGTCACTAACCTCACTCGGTGTGAAGTTAGGAATCAAAGGCTCTTCCATTGAAGATTGTGCCTTAGGAACATCAACATGATCCTTAGAAGAGAGTGAAAATGAGTCCATTTTCAAAGATTGTTCAATTAAAGCAATATCACTCTCGGGATCAAAATTCTCATTAACAAACTCACTAGCATCAAATGGCTCACTCAAGTAATCATCAATTTGTTTTTCAATCTTAGCACTATCATCCTCGTGTGGAGTGAGTGTAGATGAGGAAAGGTTACAACATGTTTCAACAAAGCAAGCTTCTTCATTTGATTTTAACTTTTTACTTTCACAAAATGGAGTTTCCAAAATTGGAAAAACACCTTTATCAAAAAGAGCTTTCTTGTTACTTTCAATTGTTTCAACAAGTTTTACACTTTCAACTTTCTTAGGAGCAAATCTTGGAATCTTTTCCGGTTTAAAAACAATGCTTTTATCTCCATAAAACAATTTAATTTCCTCTTTCCTCATATCAACTTGAATTTGAGCCGTGCACAAAAATGGTCGTCCTAAAATAATTGGCACACGAGGATTGGTCTCATAATCGACTACAGCAAAATCGGCTAAGTACAAGAAATTCCCCACTTTCATAATGACATTTTCTGCTATACCAACCGGTCGAGTGGTGGTTCCATTAGCAAGCTCAATGATCATACGAGTGGTACTAAGTGGTGCATAGTCAATGGTCTTCCAAAGGGCTAGGGGCATTATGTTAATGCTAGCTCCTAGATCGGCTAGGCCTTTGCAAACCCCAAGCTCATTGAAAACACAAGGTATCAAGAATTGACCCGGATCTTTATATTTCTCGGGAAAGAAATCAAAGAAAACCGAAGTACTAATCACATTCAAAGTAGCCTTAGTGACTTCTAGAAAAGTTTCCTTAGGTGGAGGCTTAAACTCAATCACTTCATCTAAATTCTCACAATCATCATAAACGGTTATGGCCTTAAGCTCTCCCTTCGGGTTTGGAATGGTATTACTAGGTAAGCAACCCGAAGAAGTAGATGGTTTAGACATAAATCCCTCAAACATCGAAAGCAATTTATTTTGACCTTGTTCCAAACTTTGTTGCATACGATTATGACTTTGCTCAAAACGGTTTTGGTTTTGTTCAAGCCTTTGTTGATTAAGCTCAATCTTATTGTTTTGCCCTTTAATCGTATTTTGAAACTCACTTTTCAAAGTTGCCATTTGTCCTTGAATGTTATTTTGAAAAGCTTTCAAATTTGCCTCATTCGTTTTAATGTAGCTTGACAAATCATTGTGATTATTCCCTTGAAGACCTTGATTGTTTTGATTAGCATTAAACCCCTTTCCATGATTAAAATTCCCTTGGTTACCACGGTTAAAATTATTCCCATTGTTGTACCTATTTTGAACCGGTGGAAAACCTGGTGGAGCAACATGATTTTGACGAGGAACTTGACCGTTGGAGCCATAAGTTCCCGTCGCGGCAAAAGCACTAGCTTGATTAAACCCCGTGTTTAAACAAGCATAATTAGGATGTGCTCCACCACATGATACACAAAAATTCTCAACCATATTAATGGATCCATGAGGATTCTTCCTAAACTCATTCAAAAGCGTGTCAATCTTAGAGTCCAATCTAGCAATCTCGATAATAGATGAATTCACATTGGAAACAACCGGTGTGTTTCGTGAATATTGTGCTCTAGGCTTATCCTCAATTATTCCCCACGCGTCTCTCGGAGTTTTTCTTAAAATATTACCACCCGCGGCGGCATTTAAAGAATCTTGTTCAATCATATTTAGCCCATTATAGAAAGTATTTATTTGATGCAATTCCGAGAAACCGTGGTGTGGACATTGTCTCAACAAATCTTTAAATCTTTCCCATGCAACCCCAAACGATTCATGCACTTTTTGTTCAAATCTAGTGATCTCATTCTTAAAGTGTGTTGTTTTGGACGGTGGAAAGAAATAATTCATAAACTTAGACACTAAATCATCCCATGTTAAGATCGAACCCGGTGGTTCTTTCTCATACCAAAGCTTAGCATTACCCTCGAGCGAGTACGGAAAAAGCATGAGCTTAATCACGTCATTCGGCACATCTCTAAACTTGAGAGTCGAGGTAATTCGAAGAAAATTCCGAATGTGAGAGTGCGGGTTATCGGTCTCATTGCCACGAAATTGGTCGGCACGAATGAGCGATAAAAGACCCGTCTTAATCTCAAAATGATCCGCCAAAATAGCCGGCACAACGATTGCTTCCCCATACCCTTCGGTGGGTGCACGGAGCAATTCCTCCATTGTTCGGTTATCGGCCATCTCTACAACAATAGGTGGAAGCTCGGGTTCCACTATTCGTTGTTGGCGATTTCTATTTCTACGAGGAATATTTTCAAGACTATTAAAATCAATCACAAGACGTGAAGAACGTAATTGCATACACTACAAAGACGAGAATTTAGAGGATTGAAGAAAAGAATTTAGACAAGAAGAAGATTATTTTTGGTATTTTTTTTTTGGTATTGCTCAATCAATAATGATCGATAAAAAAAACAAGGAATAAGGATAACTACTATGGAAGTAAATTACCCTCGGTCGACTTTGAAACGATAGGTGAAAACCTAAATGTCTCGAGGTTCAATAAGTAAACTACAAAAAATAAGATTTATTACTACTTGAGTCGGCAAACCAATAATAGGTTGTCCCTCTCAATATACGCACAAGCAAGCGGGGAAACGAGGTGGCACAAAACACTTAAAAACCTTTTTCCTTAGACGGCCTTTTATAGCACGTCGCCTTATACCCACCTTATAGTTTGTATAAATCGAGTTCAAACTTCTTATTAGTATTTATCTATTTTGCCTTTTATTTTTGTTTTGGATTCGACTACAATAGCTAGGTGATGAAATCCCAACTAAGGCCTTATTTGATAAGTATGTAAATTATTGTGCTACGTAATACAATATATTATTCACAAAAAAAACGAGAAAAACGATACATACTATATAATAGAAAAATAACAAAACTTTCCGAGGACGGAAAGGGTCTTCAAATCAACGATCAACAAATCTCCACAAAAGCGAATCGTACACAAGATTCCTGGCAGCGGCGCCAAAATTTTTAATGTGTGGAGATGTGTATAGTGATAATTTGAGATTACGTTATAGGGTAAATTAGAAAATTACCTTTAGGAAAAAGTAATAGACTAATATTACCAATGACGAATTCAATTAAACACGTGAGTGAATCAAGTTCGTTGTACACGAAGATCGAGTGAATTTGAGACGTTTCGTTTTGATTTGGACAATCAATTTGAATTGGTTTTCGGTTTTTAAACTCAAATTAAAATCTACCAATTTTAAACTATTAAAAATAAGCCTAAAGTGCATGAATCGTAAACCCCGCTAAATTTAAATATAAAACAATTACTTACTCACAAATTAAAACTATATTTAAAGATTAATCTATTTAAAAATCTAATTAAACTTTTTAGAACTAATTTACTCTATTTAAAAAAAATTACTTTAAAACAAATCTATTTGAAAACTATTTTTATTTAAATCTAAAATTATAAAAATCTAATTAATTAAAAATTATCTAAACTTTTGAAATTAATTAAAACATTTTTTTTATTTTTTTTTAATTTATTTTTATTTAACTAAAACAAACTTTAACAAAAACATTTTTTAAAAAGTTTATTAAAAACGAAAGTAAAGTGAATCAAAGATTACTTATATGAAATCTGCCAAACTACAACTATATAATATTAATTACTCTGAAGGTAAGAAAACCAAAAAGGCCAGTTAGCCCAGTTGGCTAACACGCATGACAAATAACCAATGGGTCTCGAGTTCGATTCCCAAATGTGACAAATTTTTGTGAATTATTTCTTTTTGACAGATTATGAAAAATAATAGTCTCAGGAGAGACTTTGTAAGCTTATTCTGATACAAGCTGTTAGGAAACAGCTTTTATAGACTTATCAGATCAGTTGGATCTGATAAGCTGTTAATCTAAACAATAAAGCAGCAAAATCATATAAGAAGTAAATCACCAAAATAATAACAGTTAACACATCGAAAGCATTAACGGCCAAACCAAACTATATCAAAATGTAACAGTTAAGCAACCACAACCAAATGAATCTAAATTCAGCAAAAATAAACGGAGTAGACCAGTATCTAATCAGATTTAATGCATAAGTAATATTGCTCATTCGAAGATCAGGCAGAACACAATCCAGTCATATCTCTAAGCAAACTAAACTTATCAATATTAAACCAAATCCAAAATTAAAACTAGACTAAAATGCTTACAAAAATCGCATCTGTATTCTTACAATCTCAAATAATCTCACTAGCTCAGTTAGTTTCAACATAACAGATTAAAGAATTTATATAGAACATCCAGCAAACTGCAATCTCAACTTACCTATGTTACTTAGCAGATTCATAACTCAGACTAATATACTCAAGAAGATTTAAACATCTTATCAGATTCATGAATTTTTATCCTTAAAACTAAACATATCTATCATCAGACAACCAAACTCAGTAAGTAAACATTCAAGTTTACAAATCTCAAATTAACAGATTAAGCAGACTTATCAATACTTACTGAAAATTTAAGCAGATAAATCATTCTATCAACAAACGAATACAAACTCAGATCAATTTCAGATTAACATGGCAGTCCTTTAAATAAATCAGATACATAAACTAAATATAAAGTATAACTAGAAAAACATGAATGTAAAAAGTAAATGAACCTTTTGATGGAACCATTGGGAAGTAGGATTGTGCTGAGCAACCTAATGAACCAGGGTTGAAACCACCATCATCCACCATTATTTATAAACCGAACCACCATTAACAATCTCCTTTATCGACCCATCTTAACTGTTTGTGAATATTTTCCAGTAGGGAAAATATTTTATCCAATTTTGTACTTCTTATATTAAATCTAAGCTATTAATTAGCTTATATTTAACATAACAAACATCATCATTGCGAAATAGTAATAAGATTAAATTCGTAAAATCAATTTAAGCAGGAAAAATAAAATGAGACACGATTGTAAATTAAAGTGACTGATCTTTTATTAAATTTCAGAACTATTACAAAGCTTGATAAAAAGAAAATACAAGATTTAATCCCTACAACTATTTCTACAGAGTAACTTTAAAGTAAAAGAAAGGATGATTTTACAAGATTATTTGGGGGGTTTTTATAGCCTTCCCAAGGGCTTGCTGAGGAGCATCTTCGGATATTCTCAGTATATTCTTCTCTGATTTTAGCCCTTGATCTTTATCTTTCTCTCTCTTTGATTGATCGAATGGTTGAGATGACACATACTAGCACACGGATTGCCAACGTGGCATCCGTGTGTTAGTTGTGTTTCTTTTCTGCCCTTTGATTGGTTGAATGGGAAGAATGAGGTGTCAAAGCCAATGATTTGTTGCCACGTAGCCTCTTCGTTCTTCACTTTCTCTTCCTTAAACCATGGGGGTTTTATTCCCCTTTGAGTGAATTAATTGTATATATCAAAAGCCCTAAATAAAATTGATTTTATTGTGACTTAGGGTTTGTAGGAATAGTGAATGTCGTCTGGTTATTTTGTGTGGAATGGAGAAGAAAGGGGAGAGACATAGAATGTATCGATTGTTTTTATTTATTGGTGTGAATGGAAAAACATGAGTAAAAAAATGAGTGGATGAGAGGAACGGTGTAATTTATTTGATGTGTGGGTGGGATATTTATTTATTTAGTGTGAAAGTATAACGTGTGTAAACACGTTTGATAAAACGAAACCCTAAAAAGCCCAATTCATTTATTTACTTCCTTTGTTCCTTATCAATTTGGGCTTGGGCCCGTAACTTTCATCCGTGTTACCTTCCCATTTTGGGCCTTGAATTATTAAAAACTATTACTTGAAACTTAAATGGGCCTTTGAGCCCATTTACTCAATTGTGGGACCCACTTGGCCCGTAAACTTGCACAATTATTAAATCCACTCAAGTCGAGCTCGATTTTTGGCTCCTTCAATCTTTTTCATCAATCTCGTGTCGATATTTGCCGGTTTTCGTGATCTTGGTACCTACACACATTCAAACAACAAAACAACATATACAAGGTATATTTGATACATTTCATGCATAATTTTATTGTTTTAAGATACAAATGATATGAGTATTTAAGCTCATATCAAATTCCCCCATGCTAAGCAATTGTCGTGTCCTCACGCAATGATAAAATAAAACATTAACTACACTATTATTCAACTTTTGACTTTTTATTTTGCAAAGACATAATGTATTACTTTTCATTATTTGAAAAATAACTTTAAGGATCATAAAACTCGAATAGATTCATCGTCCCCGACTTTTCACTTTTCCATGCCAAGTGCAAAAACAAGATCATTGTTATTATAAGTTAGCAAACTAACACGAACTCATGTGGGCCAATTATTCACTTAGACTCCCTTATTCCTAGGTGTATCTCTTATATTTTATTGTTGTCTTGAATGATCACGAGGATGCATTGTTGACTTATTTCGATAATTTATTAGGCCGAAAATAAAGTGAACGATTTAATCAATAGTTAGCTAAAGGACAAAATCTTTTAAAACTGCTTCTCGGGACCTCATAAAGTTCATATCTTGGCATAACTTGCTTCGCGATTTGAGACCTTTCTCGGACCGATATTTGGCAGCGACTTTATACTTCAAACCTTGAGAGACGTTCATGAAATAATGGTATTCTCTTCATATAGGAATTTCTTCACTTGAAGTTTTGAGAGATTCATACTTGGACCACGACTTCTTCATTTTTCTCCAATCTTTATTTGGGATTTTGATATACAACGATCCGCCTCCTTTTTGGACTTGGCTTCATTTATCCTCATACCTTGTTATGGTCTTTTTGGATAGACTTCTCCATGACTTTTGGGGAGTATTTGCTTTTCGTCGTGTGTCTCGATCCTTCATATTGATTTTTGATAAATGATTCTTCACATCACTTGAGATCTTTAGCGATAAAATATAGCCCTCATGTCTTGTTAGGACCTTTTTGGACTCGCCAATCTTCGCATCCCGCTTCAAAAAGTTATGCCTTGGCTATGAACTCTAATCCATACCGAACAACTTTTAAACGATTTTGGGCTAGAAGCTAAGTAACTTTTCAAATCGTTCAACCTTATTTATTGCAGATAAATTTATTAGCAAGCGATGGGAGAATAGGCTTATAATTAACTCACATAAATTCCCGAAAGAATACCAAACTTATAATTGGCTCTATCATCTCTTGTTCTCCATATTGTATAATTTCAAGAATGTGAAATCAATGGATACTTAGCCTATTAAATCAAAGTTTTGGGTTTTCAAGTCATCTATAGGATCTTGCATCTTCTTATACTTTTGCAAGTTTTAGAATTTGCGTTTTAAAGTTCCCTTGATAGATGACTTTCTAGGATCAATTATAGGAGCTTGCGAGAAGTTCTTGTTCTTAACCCGAATGAATTAAGACTTTCGCATTTTAAAGCTCCCTATATAATAGCCTAGCAAAACTTAATTCAGATACGTTAAGGAAAAGCTAAGGTTAAAAACCAAGTCGAGTAAAAAACTATTCTTATTTTCACCAACGGAAAGCCTACATTCGTGTCAAAAACACTTATTTTATTTATTAAAACTTAAAAATAACACTAAAAATTTAAATTTTTATTGAAAAATGAGAAAAACAACGTTTAGACACGACAAAAGAAATTGCAAGCGATTATATCGATTGACTCCCCCATGCTAAAACCAAACATTGTCCTCAATGTTTCTTAGCTCAAGAGTAACACCCCCTTGCTAAAACACGAAGAGTCGAATGCAAATTCCTAGCATGGAAAGAGCACGCAAATCTATAAGCCGTTTATTAATTATGCCTCAAGAAAAACGTTAGTCGATAAAAATCAAGGGATAGAAAGTGTGCCCCTTTTTGGCCTTCAAAGAATGGAAGATCAAGTGGACCGGCAAAAACCGAACCGAGAGTCTTCAAATATTAGGGTCATACCTAAGATTCACAACACAACAAAACACGAGCACGAGCTTGAAAGATCAAGCCTTATTAGTGTTAGAAAATAGAAAGAAGATAGAATATATGGGACTCCCCCACAAGGCACCTCGTTTTTGTTCACCGAGTCATGAGCTCGACTCGATCCCCGCATTCATTGGTCCTTAGGGAAAAAGGTGAAAACCGGCACATTGGAATAAAAACCAACATGAAGCACGATGCCGGGGTCAAAGATCTCATCCTCGTTGTCGGATGACAAACGAAAGGATAAAACTCTAACACAAATATCTAACAAGAGATGGTAGTCACAACTAATGATATGGATAAAGCATGCTCCCCGAGATAAACTCGCACCAAGATGATTAAAAAGTCTTTCAATTATTGCATCGGTGAAAGGCCGAGATTTCCCTAAATCAACGATTCCGGGGTCGAATACCTCGTCCTCGGTGGAGAAAGGAATAGACAACAAGGTGTCGTTCCCCCATGCTAATCCTAAATCATATAAAGCACATAATAAAGGTGGTATAAAAGTCTCAACCATAGTGGTTTCAACTTGCATGACTTTGTTAACCTTGTCACTCTTAGGAATGTGAGCAAAGGGGTCATGGTACTCAAAACGAGTCGCATGAAAAACCCGCACATTAAGATCAAAGCGAGTGGGAAGGATAATAGGAGCAAAAGTAATTTCTCCCTCCGGGTCAACATTGTCATCATCATAAATCGGGTGATCAAACCAAGAGTCTTCATCACCGTCATTAGACTCTTCCTCAAATTCCGAAGGAATGTCTATATAAAGAAACTCATCAACCTCCTTCATAAGAAGATCATCATCACAAAGGTTGTGAGATGTAGGAGGTATGATGTTCTCAAAATCCTCTTGAAACAATAGATTATTGTTCAATGAAACTTCAAAGAGAGGATTTGAGTAAGTCACACAAGTGTCGCCATCCTTGTCATCACAAGAAATATCCGACAAAGTATCGAGTGTGTCACACTCGGATACAAGATCATCATTCTCATTTGAAGGCAATTCATCGGTGAATTCCTCGAGAATGGAATGTAAAACACAAGAATCACGCTCGATCTCGAGATCAGAAACGTCTTCACTTCCCCGTGGAAGTGGATCAATGATAGCAAAAAGTTCATCGATGAACTTATCACATGAATAGTTACTAACCTCACTCGGTGTGAAGTTAGGAATCAAAGGCTCTTCAATTGAAGATTGTGCCTTAGGAACATCAACATGATCCTTAGAAGAGAGTGAAAATGAGTCCATTTTCAAAGATTGTTCAATTAAAGCAATATCACTCCCGGGATCAAAATTCTCATTAACAAACTCACTAGCATCAAATGGCTCACTCAAGTAATCATCAATTTGTTTTTCAATCTTAGCACTATCACCCTCGTGTGGAGTGAGTGTAGATGAGGAAAGGTTACAACATGTTTCAACAAAGCAAGCTTCTTCATTTGATTTTAACTTTTTACTTTCACAAAATGGAGTTTCCAAAATTGGAAAAACACCTTTATCAAAAAGAGCTTTCTTGTTACTTTCAATTGTTTCAACAAGTTTTACACTTTCAACTTTCTTAGGAGCAAATCTTGGAATCTTTTCCGGTTTTAAAAAAATGCTTTTATCTCCATAAAACAATTTAATTTCCTCTTTCCTCATATCAACTTGAATTTGAGCCGTGCACAAAAATGGTCGTCCTAAAATAATTGGCACACGAGGATTGGTCTCATAATCGACTACAGCAAAATCGGCTAAGTACAAGAAATTCCCCACTTTCATAATGACATTTTCTGCTATACCAACCGGTCGAGTGGTGGTTCCATTAGCAAGCTCAATGATCATACGAGTGGTACTAAGTGGTGCATAGTCAATGGTCTTCCAAAGGGCTAGGGGCATTATGTTAATGCTAGCTCCTAGATCGGCTAGGCCTTTGCAAACCCCAAGCTCATTGAAAACACAAGGTATCAAGAACTGACCCGGATCTTTATATTTCTCGGGAAAGAAATCAAAGAAAACCGAAGTACTAATCACATTCAAAGTAGCCTTAGTGACTTCTAGAAAAGTTTCCTTAGGTGGAGGCTTAAACTCAATCACTTCATCTAAATTCTCACAATCATCATAAACGGTTATGGCCTTAAGCTCTCCCTTCGGG
Source organism: Glebionis coronaria (assembly GCA_025667525.1). Lineage (NCBI taxonomy): Eukaryota > Viridiplantae > Streptophyta > Magnoliopsida > Asterales > Asteraceae > Glebionis > Glebionis coronaria. Next base: position 69,943 of record JANFOE010001327.1, read on the forward strand.
TTTGGAATGGTATTACTAGGTAAGCAACCCGAAGAAGTAGATGGTTTAGACATAAATCCCTCAAACATCGAAAGCAATTTATTTTGACCTTGTTCCAAACTTTGTTGCATACGATTATGACTTTGCTCTAATCTTTGCTCAAAACGGTTTTGGTTTTGTTCAAGCCTTTGTTGATTAAGCTCAATCTTATTGTTTTGCCCTTTAATCGTATTTTGAAACTCACTTTTCAAAGTTGCCATTTGTCCTTGAATGTTATTTTGAAAAGCTTTCAAATTTGCCTCATTCGTTTTAATGTAGCTTGACAAATCATTTTGATTATTCCCTTGAAGACCTTGATTGTTTTGATTAGCATTAAACCCATTTCCATGATTAAAATTCCCTTGGTTACCACGGTTAAAATTATTCCCATTGTTGTACCTATTTTGAACCGGTGGAAAACCTGGTGGAGCAACATGATTTTGACGAGGAACTTGACCGTTGGAGCCATAAGTTCCCGTCGCGGCAAAAGCACTAGCTTGATCAAACCCCGTGTTTAAACAAGCATAATTAGGATGTGCTCCACCACATGATACACAAAAATTCTCAACCATATTAATGGATCCATGAGGATTCTTCCTAAACTCATTCAAAAGCGTGTCAATCTTAGAGTCCAATCTAGCAATCTCGATATTAGATGAATTCACATTGGAAACTGTGTGTTTCGTGAATATTGTGCTCTAGGCTTATCCTCAATTATTCCCCACGCGTCTCTCGGAGTTTTTCTTAAAATATTACCACCCGCGGCGGCATTTAAAGAATCTTGTTCATCATATTTAGCCCATTATAGAAAGTATTTATTTGATGCAATTCCGAGAAACCGTGGTGTGGACATTGTCTCAACAAATCTTTAAATCTTTCCCATGCAACCCCAAACGATTCATGCACTTTTTGTTCAAATCTAGTGATCTCATTCTTAAAGTGTGTTGTTTTGGATGGTGGAAAGAAATAATTCATAAACTTAGACACTAAATCATCCTATGTTAAGATCGAACCCGGTGGTTCTTTCTCATACCAAAGCTTAGCATTACCCTCGAGCGAGTACGGAAAAAGCATGAGCTTAATCACGTCATTAGGCACATCTCTAAACTTGAGAGTCGAGGTAATTCAAAGAAAATTCCGAATGTGAGAGTGCGGGTTATCGGTCTCATTGCCACGAAATTGGTCGGCACGAATGAGCGATAAAAGACCCGTCTTAATCTCAAAATGATCCGCCAAAATAGCCGGCACAACGATTGCTTCCCCATACCCTTCGTTGGGTGCACGGAGCAATTCCTCCATTGTTCGGTTATCGGCCATCTCTACAACAATAGGTGGAAGCTCGGGTTCCACTATTCGTTGTTGGCGATTTCTATTTCTACGAGGAATATTTTCAAGCCTATTAAAATCAATCACAAGACGTGAAGAACGTAATTGCATACACTACAAAGACCAGAATTTAGAGGATTGAAGAAAAGAATTTAGACAAGAAGAAGATTATTTTTGGTATTTTTTTTTTGGTATTGCTCAATCAATAATGATCGATAAAAAAAACAAGGAATAAGGATAACTACTATGGAAGTAAATTACCCTCGGTCGACTTTGAAACGATAGGTGAAAACCTAAATGTCTCGAGGTTCAATAAGTAAACTACAAAAAATAAGATTTATTACTACTTGAGTCGGCAAACCAATAATAGGTTGTCCCTCTCAATATACGCACAAGCAAGCGGGGAAACGAGGTGGCACAAAACACTTAAAAACCTTTTTCCTTAGACGGCCTTTTATAGCACGTCGCCTTATACCCACCTTATAGTTTATATAAATCGAGTTCAAACTTCTTATTAGTATTTATCTATTTTGCCTTTTATTTTTGTTTTGGATTCGACTACAATAGCTAGGTGATGAAATCCCAACTAAGGCCTTATTTGATAAGTATGTAAATTATTGTGCTACGTAATACAATATATTATTCACAAAAAAAACGAGAAAAACGATACATACTATATAATAGAAAAATAACAAAACTTTCCGAGGACGGAAAGGGTCTTCAAATCAACGATCAACAAATCTCCACAAAAGCGAATCGTACACAAGATTCCCGGCAGCGGCGCCAAAACTTTTAATGTGTGGAGATGTGTATAGTGATAATTTGAGATTACGTTATAGGGTAAATTAGAAAATTACCTTTAGGAAAAAGTAATAGACTAATATTACCAATGACGAATTCAATTAAACACGTGAGTGAATCAAGTTCGTTGTACACGAAGATCGAGTGAATTTGAGACGTTTCGTTTTGATTTGGACAATCGATTTGAATTGGTTTTCGGTTTTTAAACTCAAATTAAAATCTACCAATTTTAAACTATTAAAAATAAGCCTAAAGTGCATGAATCGTAAACCCCGCTAAATTTAAATCTAAAACAATTACTTACTCAAAAATTAAAACTATATTTAAAGATTAATCTATTTAAAAATCTAATTAAACTTTTCAGAACTAATTTACTCTATTTAAAAAATTACTTTAAAACAAATCTATTTGAAAACTATTTTTATTTAAATCTAAAATTATAAAAATCTAATTAATTAAAAATTATCTAAACTTTTGAAATTAATTAAAACATTTTTTTTATTTTTTTTTAATTTATTTTTATTTAACTAAAACAAACTTTAACAAAAACATTTTTTAAAAAGTTTATTAAGAACGAAAGTAAAGTGAATCAAAGATTACTTATATGAAATCTGCCAAACTACAACTATATAATATTAATTACTCTGAAGGTAAGAAAACCAAAAAGGCCAGTTAGCCCAGTTGGCTAACACGCATGACAAATAACCAATGGGTCTCGAGTTCGATTCCCAAATGTGACAAATTTTTGTGAATTATTTCTTTTTGACAGATTATGAAAAATAATAGTCTCAGGAGAGACTTTGTAAGCTTATTCTGATACAAGCTGTTAGGAAACAGCTTTTATAGACTTATCAGATCAGTTGGATCTGATAAGCTGTTAATCTAAACAATAAAGCAGCAAAATCATATAAGAAGTAAATCACCAAAATAATAACATTTAACACATCGAAAGCATTAACGGCCAAACCAAACTATATCAAAATGTAACAGTTAAGCAACCACAACCAAATGAATCTAAATTCAGCAAAAATAAACGGAGTAGACCAGTATCTAATCAGATTTAATGCATAAGTAATATTGCTCATTCGAAGATCAGGCAGAACACAATCCAGTCATATCTCTAAGCAAACTAAACTTATCAATATTAAACCAAATCTAAAATTAAAACTAGACTAAAATGCTTACAAAAATCGCATCTGCATTCTTACAATCCCAAATAATCTCACTAGCTCAGTTAGTTTCAACATAACAGATTAAAGAATTTATATAGAACATCCAGCAAACTGCAATCTCAACTTACCTATGTTACTTAGCAGATTCATAACTCAGACTAATATACTCAAGAAGATTTAAACATCTTATCAGATTCATGAATTTTTATCCTTAAAAATAAACATATCTATCATCAGACAACCAAACTCAGTAAGTAAACATTCAAGTTTACAAATCTCAAATTAACAGATTAAGCAGACTTATCAATACTTACTGAAAATTTAAGCAGATAAATCATTCTATCAACAAACGAATACAAACTCAGATCAATTTCAGATTAACATGGCAGTCCTCTAAATAAATCAGATACATAAACTAAATATAAAGTATAACTAGAAAAACATGAATGTAAAAAGTAAATGAACCTTTTGATGGAACCATTGGGAAGTAGGATTGTGCTGAGCAACCTAATGAACCAGGGTTGAAACCACCATCATCCACCATTATTTATAAACCGAACCACCATTAACATTCTCCTTTATCGACCCATCTTAACTGTTTGTGAATATTTTCCAGTAGAGAAAATATTTTATCCAATTTTTTACTTCTTATATTAAATCTAAGCTATTAATTAGCTTATATTTAACATAACAAACGTCATCATTGCGAAATAGTAATAAGATTAAATTCGTAAAATCAATTTAAGCAGGAAAAATAAAATGAGACACGATTGTAAATTAAAGTGACTGATCTTTTATTAAATTTCAGAACTATTACAAAGCTTGATAAAAAGAAAATACAAGATTTAATCCCTACAACTATTTCTACAGAGTAACTTTAAAGTAAAAGAAAGGATGATTTTACAAGATTATTTAGGGGGTTTTTATAGCCTTCCCAAGGGCTTGTAGAGGAGCATCTTCGGATATTCCCAGTATATTCTTCTCTGATTTCAGCCCTTGATCTTTATCTTTCTCTCTCTTTGATTGATCGAATGGTTGAGATGACACATACTAGCACACGGATTGCCAACGTGGCATCCGTGTGTTAGTTGTGTTTCTTTTCTGCCCTTTGATTGGTTGAATGGGAATAATGAGGTGTCAAAGCCAATGATTTGTTGCCACGTAGCCTCTTCGTTCTTCACTTTCTCTTCCTTAAACCATGGGGGTTTTATTCCCCTTTGAGTGAATTAATTGTATATATAAAAAGCCCTTAATAAAATTGATTTTATTGTGACTTAGGGTTTGTAGGAATAGTGAATATCGTCTGGTTATTTTGTGTGGAATGGAGAAGAAAGGGGAGAGACATAGAATGTATCGATTGTTTTTATTTATTGGTGTGAATGGAAAAACGTGAGTAAAAAAATGAGTGGATGAGAGGAACGGTGTAATTTATTTGATATGTGGGTGGGATATTTATTTATTTTGTGTGAAAGTATAACGTGTGTAAACACGTTTGATAAAACGAAACCCTAAAAAGCCCAATTCATTTATTTACTTCCTTTGTTCCTTATCAATTTGGGCTTGGGCCCGTAACTTTCATCCGTGTTACCTTCCCATTTTGGGCCTTGAATTATTAAAAACTATTACTTGTAACTTAAATGGGCCTTTGAGCCCATTTACTCAATTGTGGGACCCACTTGGCCCGTAAACTTGCACAATTATTAAATCCACTCAAGTCGAGCTCGATTTTTGGCTCCTTTAATCTTTTTCATCAATCTCGTGTCGATATTTGCCGGTTTTCGTGATCTTGGTACCTACACACATTCAAACAACAAAACAACATATACAAGGTATATTTGATACATTTCATGCATAATTTCATTGTTTTAAGATACAAATGATATGAGTATTTAAGCTCATATAAATACTACATAAGAATAGGGACATGTATGAGTTGTCTGAAATACATGTGTTTTACTGGTTCTAGGTGTTCTTAGCTTATTATTCATGTTATGTCATGTTTTAAGTGTTTTAAGTGTTAATCTGTAGTTATTCTGGTAATATGTTGTTTATTATTCATGTAGTATGGTATTATAATACTTGTATTGTAATACTAAGCAACTTTCTAAAAATAGCAGGTTTCCATAAATATTAAGTTTCTAAAAATAGAAAGTTTCCAAAAATAGTAAGTTTCCATAATTATAATGTCAAGTAAAGTTTATTTAGTAAAATACAAGTCATAATTTAAAGGTTATAGCTTATTAATTAAATAATTTGGTTAATTAATTAAACTATACATTATAAGAATTTAATTAAAAATACCATGTTTTAACTAAACTAAACTAAGTAAACACTTAGGTTATTCATGAAATATAATTTTTAATATTTTTAACCTAAGTCATGTATTTAATTAAATTAAATAGTCTAGAAAATAATTTAATTAAACGTATTTTTCTGATTTTAATACTTTCCCGAACCCGTGGTTTAAAAATTAGCCCGAGCCCGTACCCGTGTTCTATAAATAAGCCAAGACAAACACCCTTGACAGTGGCTACCCGGCCTAGCCAGTTTCCACTGTCCGAAACATTTTACCCACTACCGAGCCACGGCTAGCCGCTACTGACCTGGTTCACACCGGCTGAGTGCCGGTTCCCCCTGTTTTCTGTTGGCTTCCCACGATTTTCACACTAAGTACCACCGAGACCCTATTGGTCTCGGTTGACACGCGATACAAACCAAAACCACACCCCGACCTTGCGTCGGGGTTCCCTTATGTTGTGATCGAGCCAAAAACCAAACCAAGCCGAGACCATGAGGTCTCGGTGGTGGTGATTAAACCAAGCCGAGAGCTTCTGCTCTCGGTTGTAGGTCTCGGCCGAACCAAACAAACACCAAACACCCTTTAATTCTTGATTTTAATTAATCCCACATGTTTTACTTGTTTGTTTTTAAGATTAATTAAAATAATATCATGAATTCATTAAAAGGATTAAAAATAAAAGAGTTATGATTATACTGAATGCGCATAATGAAAAGGTTTATGATCACGAACATGTACACGCGAATATCAAAGATCAAAATCGTCTCGAACACCTATTGGTGTTGATGGTAGCCGGCAGCAAAGGAAGAGAGGAGGCAAGGGTTTCTATTTTTTGTAACCTTGAATTATGATGAAAACTTCCCTGTGTTTTTCCTAAACATGTATTAGTTATGGGTCATGGGCCAAAAGGCCCACTCCATTCCTTTTTGCTCTCTTAGCCGCGGAACCCTTATAGCCCAAGGAAAAAACCGAAGTTTTCAAGTTAAATTATATTTCGTGTATGTTCGTGTTTTATTTATCGTGAATTTAATTATCGTGATTGTAAACACATTTATAATATATACGTAAGTACATGTTATTTAATATCATGATACGTGAAATATATTATAAAAAAGTTTTAATTTTATCGTATTTTCGTGTATTTACTGTTCATGTTTACTGTTTATAGTATTTTAAAGCGGGTTTTACAACTCTTCCCCTCTAAAAGAACAATTCGTCCTCGAATTGGAGAAAACATAAACTGAAAGAAAACATACCCCAATCACTACTGGAAATGAGGGTAAGAAGTCCGTATAGACTCCTCCGTCTCCTAAGTGGCCTTCCGCTCAGGATGATCCTTCCAGAGGATTTTGACGAAAGGGATCGTCTTCCTCCGCATGACACGATCTTGTCGCTCAAGAACTCTCTCGAGTTCTTCGACATATGAAAGATCCTCTTGAATCTGATCAAGCGGATACTGAACAACATGAACGTGTAGAAATGTAAATCTATGCTTATGTTTTTAGAGAGAGAAATAGATAGAGAGATGGTGGATTTCACACAAAGCTAGAGAGAGAAACTAAAAAGAACTATGTGTAAATTATGAAACCACACCACCCTCTCCATCAAAGGAGAGGGTTTATATACCCAAGCCCTTGTCATGGGCTTGGGCTTACATTTGGGCCGGCCTACACATGTTGTAGGCTAGGCTTGTTCTTGTTTGTTAAATAAAGAAAGTTAACTAAACTACGAGCTATTACATGGACTATTAATGGAGTGACCGATCCTTCTTAATACGTAAAACGTATTTCCAACAATCTCCCCCTAAGGGAGGTCACTCCAAACAAGGGCGTTACCCAAGTTACAATAATAAAATAAACCTAGCATACTATGCTTGTCTTGAGCTCGTAGTCTTCGTCTTTCTTTTTCTTTTTCTTTTCTGGTGAACATGCTGATGTGATCTTTGATATCAATCTTTGAGCATTAATCTCTTGCCTTGATCTCGTGCATCCATCACTTGTGATCTTCGCCTCTTCGTGACACCACGTCCCACATACTTATACCTTTGTAATTCTTGAAAGCTTCAGAGTTCGATACAACGGAAGACTTTAACTTTTAGGCTTTCTTGAATTAGATGAGGTATTAAGTGCATAAAGTATAAGCATGCGGGGACGACTTCTTCTTGGATCCCGCAACGCCACCGTCTTCAAATGCCGCAACATAAGTAGACACGAACGAAATGGCTTTGAACATTTCATTCTAATTCGGTAGCTTTTTACCTCCGGTCGGTGAAGACCGTCGGACGATATTAGATATCGTACCCGTGACGGATAGTTTCAATTAAGTAACTTCCTGACACGATTTCGCGGGTAAACCCGTTCTCTTTATTCGACCGTCCAAAGCTGACTGTGAACATAAAGAGTGAATCATTTAGATAATATTATCCGCATGATTTGAAGCCGTCAATTCATGTTCCTGGAACAAGTGAAATTCAATTAAGAACCGCACCATCGTTGCTTTCCAGTTGTCACGAGCTTGATTCGTATAGAATCTTGCAAGTTACCTACCAAGTACTGTTTGAGGTTAACACTAGAAGGATTTCCACTCATCACTGTGAACACTAAGGTATCACTCTGAGTGTTCTGGCAAGATCACTAAGATATTGCGTAGAGGCCTGGAACGTGTTTAAATTCAGTTAAGAATTAAACAGCTGTTGCTTTCCAGTTATCACGAGCTTGATTCGTATAGAATCTTGCAAGTTACCTACCAAGTGCTGTTTGAGGTTAACACTAGAAGGATTTCCACTCATCACTGTGAACACTAAGGTATCACTCTGAGTGTTCTGGCAAGATCACTAAGATATTGCGTAGAGGCCTGAAACGTGTTTAAATTCAGTTAAGAATTAAACAGCTGTTGCTTTCCAGTTATCACCAGTTTGATTCATAAAGAATCGCACAAGTCACCTACCATGAGCTTTTTGATATTCGCTCAAGAAGGATTTCCATCTTCATTGTAAATACTTTTCGTATTACTCGGATGTTCAGGCAAGATCATGAAGATTTTGCGTAGGACTCTTAAAATCTTTCTTACTTTTCACAATGTGTGAGGAAGCAAGGAAATATGGAAGTGTGTCCTAATGAGATATTTGATGATCTCAAATGGCTCTAGACTCGATCGTGCATTTTGGATTTTAGTGATCGGAGGCTGGAGACGAGTGCCACCTTTTCAATACCAATTTATTCGGAGTGAATAAATCAATAGATAATGTGTTATCTTCGTGTGATTCAAACAAATACCTTTTGAGAGATATCTGAGTTAGCTGGGATGGGTTGTGCATTGCATCACTGGGTCCATGATGTCTATCTTCAATATCTAGCATCATTAAAATGATCTCAATAGCATATGTGTTGCCCCGGTTTCTGCCTAAAGTTGTAAGGAGGGCTTCTTTCTTTACACCCTTTATCTTTACAATTCTTTTTCATTCTTCAACCCCTTCAATGCTTACCAATACGTCATAACTAGCACCTTGTTGTGATTGTAACCGTGCTAACTTAAGTACTTGGTCGACATTCAACTACGTTCACAATATTTCTCCATCTTTCCTAAGGACTACTATTTCTAGCTATGGAATGTCCTTGGGAAGATTCCTCCGGTTCTGGAAGAATCATAGGACTTAACCTATCCTACCATCCTTATGTCACCACAATCTTCATCGTCGTGAAATAAATGGGTTTTGGGTAAGTATATGTCACCATGAAAATCCATTTTGATATGCAAATCCGTTTTGCTCCCCCTTAACATATGCCACGATATTCGAAAACATTTCGCACATGTCGGGATGAGCCAGCACATTAAGTCAAACCATTTGTGATAATATCCCATATTAAATCACATTTTCTCCCCCATATTAAAAATATTAACCCAGTCGATGTTTTTAATATCAACTGATTTAATGAAGTTTTAACAAAGGTTTTGGGAAGAAAGATGCAAGTCCGTGTTATCTTCATGATATCAAACGCATGAGATATGATACCGATTTGTAGCATGATCACATTTTCACCATATTAGAAAAGAATTGACAAGGTTGGACCTGATACATGAGAACATCATATGATAAGATCAAATGGTTCTTGTCAGCATATGTTGGTCACCTCGTCACGTCTGAAGTCATCTCTTGACACCACATGTACGATTGGTATTGTTGTCTTGACACCAACTTGTGAACTTGGCACGTTCGACATCAAAGATTCTGAATGCTTGACAATTGCTCCCCCTCAATTGTTGACCCGTGTTCTATCGAAAGAGCTGTAGTCGTCGGTTGAGTAGTCGCATCGTCGAGTATGTAGATACCAATTGTAGATTGCTATGGTTGTAGAGATGATAGCTTCATAAAAACAAGACTTCTCTTGTTTTAACAAATAAATGCACTGAGACGTACATAGATTTGTGTTAGACCAAGTTATAAAGTAAACTTGATCCCTTATAAGGTTTTAAAGTAAACCTTGCCCGAGAAAATTAATTCCCGTTGTTAGCCAAAGCTTTCATAAGAAATACTTGACTTTAATATGAAAACCGGGTTGCAGTCTGAAATAACTACAAGCCATTTAGGCATGTTATATGAAATATTTACAACTTTTGTACGAACTCTATTTATGGCGCCGTGTCGATATTAATCAACATTTCTAAGGCCGTAAATATTATCGTACCAAAAGACATGCCTTAGAAAAATAAAGTAAAAATATTTTTGGAGTTTTCTAGATTTTTCAATTTTTATGGTTTTTATATGGTTTTATATTTTTGTATTTTGCTTTTGTGGATAAAAATATAAACAATATATACAGATGATCACCAAGGATACGGAGAATAGTTTTACCAAGACTATTCTTTTGCTTCATCTGCTAGTTCCTTTAGAGTCTCAGGCGAGAAGGTTCTCATTCCTAGCTTGTCGGCCAAAAATTCAATTCGAGCGCGATCTAAAGCCTTCGTGAAAATATCCGCCAATTGATACTCAGATCGGACAAAGTAAAGCTCTATTACTCCATTTTCCACTTGCTCCTTGATGAAGTGGTAGCGAATGTCAATATGCTTCGACCTGGAGAATTGAACATTGTTGCAGCATAAGGCAATTGCACTCTTGTTGTCGCAGTACATCAGAATTTTGTTGAAACCTAGACCATAGTCGGTTAATTACGATCTCATCCAAAGAATTTGAGCACAGCAACCGGACATAGCTATGTATTCTGCTTCCGTACTTGAAATTGCAGCGCTTTTCTGCCTTTTCGATGCCCAACTGATTAGCCGATCTCCTAGTAGTTGCAAAGTTCCACTCGTGCTACGCCTTGTATCTTGACAACCCGCGTGATCCGCATCTGCATATGCCATTAATGCAATAGAAGAGTCCTTCGAATACCAAAGTCCCCGAATAATGGTTCCTTTAAGATATCGAAAGATCCTTTTAATAGTAGCTAAGTGTAACTCAGTAGGCCTAGTTTGATACCTGGCACACATACATATAGCAAACTGAAGATCAGGTCGACTGGCTGTGATATACAGAAGAGTACCGATCATTCCACGATAAAGTGTCGGATCAACGGCAACTCCATGTGGATCTGCATCAAGCTTAGTTCGTTCCACCATTGGAGTATCCACGGGGTCGCAAGATTCCATCTTATACTTCTTAAGCGATTCAAGGGCATACTTGGATTGATTGATAAAGATGCCTCTGGGACTCTAAGATATCTTAAGACCTAAGAAGAATGATACCTTGCCCATCATTGACATCTTAAACTTGGAAGACATGAGTTTCCCAAATTCGTCGGATAAAGTTTGGGTCGAGGCTGCAAATATAATATCATCAACATATATTTGTACCATAATCATATCTTTACCTTGTTTTTGAATGAACAGCGTGGGATCCACCTTGCCTTTAGCGAAGCCTTGCGTAATGAGGAATTGTGACAATAGATCATACCATGCGCGAGGAGCTTGCTTCAACCCATAGAGAGCCTTCTTAAGCTTGTACACATGATTAGGATAATTAGGATTCACAAAACCATCCGGTTGTTGAACATAGACCTCTTCCTTGAGTTCACCATTAAGAAATGCCGTCTTCACATCCATCTGATAGACGATCATATTCATGTGGGCTGCATAAGCGAGGAATAGTCTAATAGCTTCCAAACGGGCAACAGGTGCAAAGGATTCCATAAAGTCGATGCCCAATAATTGCTTGTATCCACGAGCTACTTGACGAGCTTTGTTCTTCAATATTCCGCCTAACTCATCGAGTTTCACCTTGTAAACCCATTTCAAAGTGAGTAACTGCACTTGATCCGGGCATGGGACAAGTTCCCATACTTCAAGACGTATGAATTCATTAAGTTCTTCTTGCATAGCTTCTATCCAACAGGATTGAGTAAAAGCTTGTTGCCATGTCTTAGGTTCAACTTCAGTGAGAAAAGCATCAAAGTGACAAAACATTGCACTTTCTTGTAACTGACTTCGTGTGGATACCGGACGATTAGGGTCACCAATAATAGAATCTATAGGATGATCCTTTGTCCACTTGTTGTCATGTTCACGAATCCGTGGATTGGAGTAAACTGTAGAAGGAGCTTCCTCTGAGGTGGACGACCCGACTTGATTAGGGTCGGGAATAGGTACACAAAAGAATGGAAGTTCACGCATTTTAGCGAATTCCAAATCGTGATCATCATCATCCTCTTCATCATCAATAGGCATGACATGGGTAGTTGATTCGGGTGTTGGTTGAGAATTACTTGTTGATGGTATATCTTGACCAATTATAGGTGCAGACGTATCTGATTGTGCTACGGTTGCTGGAGCGACAACTTCGGATACCGGAGCTATTACCTCAGGTTCTGGAGCAACAATAGATGTAGGAGTAAAGAATTCATCAAAGAACGGTTGAAACAATGTATCCCATTCAGTCCTAGAAGGTGGTGTCAATGATGATGAAGTAGGGTTGTTTGGGACAAGACCAGAGCTAATGTTATTGGGTCCCATTTCATGAAGTGTGGGTTCAGAGCTGCTTTGCTCAGAAGCCATTGCTGTCAGCTCATCAAAATCAACATTCATAGTTTCGAGGATCTTGCGAGAGTTACGGTTGTAGATTCGGTATGCCTTCTTTGCGGGTGCATAACCAATGAAAATACCAATATCAGCCTTTGGTTGAAGTTTTCCCAAATTGTCACCATCGTTATTTGGATAGCAAAGAGAACCAAATACATGAAGATATGATAAATCTGGTACTTTTCCATGAAGAAGCTCATAAGGTGTTTTACCATGGCGTTTACGAATTAGTGACCGGTTTTGGGTGTACACTGCTGTAGATACTGCTTCTGCCCATAAAAACAATGGAGCCTTTGCGTAAATTAACATCGTTCGAGCAGCTTCCATACGTGTGCGATTTCGCCTTTCAACGACACCGTTTTGTTGTGGAGTGCGTGCAACGGATGTTTCATGAGATATACCAACTTCTTCATAATAATCACGCAAGATTTGATTCACAAATTCGGTTCCATTATCTGTACGAATGCGTCGGACAGTAGTGTTGAGACGCACTTGAATCATCTTGAGAAATCCGATGATGAATTTAGGTGCCTCATTTTTTGCTTTAAGAAATTTCACCCATGTAAACCGAGAGTAATCATCGACAATGACGAGGATGTACTTTTTGCCACTAAGACTTTCAACACGCATTGGTCCACAAAGATCCATATGCAAAAGATAAAGTTTCTCTTGGTTTGTGTCTTCAGTCTTGGGTTTGTAAGACTTCTTAGTGCTTTTCCCCATTGTACACGCAGAACACAAATGATCCTTGTGAAATGATAGTTTAGGAAGACCACGAACAAGTTCGTTTTTCGCCAAGTGATTAATAGCGTCAAAGTTAAGATGAGATAACCGTCGATGCCATAACCATGACTTAGTCTTCGATGCTTTGGAGAGAAGACATACGGGAGAGGCGGCCATCATGTCTTGTAGAGACAAAGTATACAAATTATTCCCTCGAGTACCTTTCAATAAATCAACCCCTTCTAAGTTACGAATGAAGCATGTATGCTCTCGAAAAGCAACTTCTAGGTTTGCATCACAAAATTGTCCCACAGAAAATAAGTTGTGACCGAGACCTTCCACATAATACACTCTTGAAATTATAACGTTCCCAATATGATATTCACCATAACCTATTATCTTTGCAATATGATCATTTCCAAATCAAACCGTACCAAGAAACTTGCTGACGAAATTTCTGAGCTGAGAGCGATCTCCGGTCATATGCTTGGAGCAACCAGAGTCCAAATACAAGAGAACAATTTGGACCACCTGTTTTCAATAACAACAGTAGACAATGCATTGGAAACTATTGGTTCCGGAGTGTTAGCAGATACAGATATAGAATTATCAGAATTGCTAACATTTTCGAGACCCTTAGAATTCCTGCGTTTTCTAATGTGAGTTTTAGCACTAACAGATTTTACTGTTCCAACTTTCTTAGGTTTTGGATTATTCGCGGGCACTACAGTGGGAGTAGACCTATTTAAAGGGCATTTTGTTCCTACAGTAGTGTCGGTGTTCCTAGTTAAAGGACACACTTGTGTTTTGGTAGCCTTGGTACTCCTAGTTAAAGGGCACGCTTTCTTCGCTGTAGTGGGAGTGATCCTAGTCAAAGGGCACATATTTCCTACTATAGTGAAAGTTCTACCAGTGGGGCGCCACATCCAGCCAACTTGGGTTAACACTTTCCCAGTCGGTTTCCATTCTAATCCATTTTTCCAGGCATACATCTCATTCACATGGTCAATAAGGCAAGAATCATGACGACTAGAAAACATACATTCATTGCAATTCCAACATTTCAAATTAGAATTCACAGTAGGCTTAGAACGCTGCACAACCGTAGAGCCTTTAGGTTTAGCTACATGATTCTTTTTATTCAAAACAGAAATAACATTCCTAGGATGGGCTTCTACTTTCTTCTTCACTTGACTACTAGATGGGGGCAAGATCCTATCATTCTTCTTGTTTCTCTTAAGCTTAGATCTTTGAGCCTTAGTAGTGGTGCTTACTCCTGTAGAAGGCAACACGTGAATATTAGAAGCTGGTTTTGATTCCGCCTTATCTTTAGTGACCAAAGTTTGAGATGGTTTAGTCCTAGGGCCCTTGTTAAGTGGTGTGACGGCTATAAGATTCCTTTTGATTGCACTAGAGGACGATGCTGAGATAGTGGCTGCGTTATCCACAACATTCTTACCTTTTAGAGTATGAAGTGTTTCCTTTAACTCAGCCAAGACCAGATTCTTATCACAAATTTGTTCCCTCAAATCAGATATTTCCATCGACTTTCGATTCAATTATTCAATCAATGATTGATTCTGTGCAGTGGTATTAGCACATGCGGGCTTTACTGAATCAAAAAGTCGTGTATTTTTCTGTTTTAAGTTATCAACTTTGGACAAAATCTTGGAAACTCGAGTTTCTAGATCAAGTTTAAGATTCTCAGCGTCCTCAAGTACGTTCACACAGTTAAGCTCCTTAGATTTCTCTATTTCTATCGGCAAAGATGTAGCAACCTTGTCACTTGGCTGACGCTGTTTTGATTGTAAATTCAATCGAAAATTCTTTTCAAAATTTGCATCATCGATATTAACACCTTCGAATGACGTTTCAAAGATTTCTTGAATAAATTGTTGCTTGCATTCAAGCGAAATACAATGTGTTTGAATCTCATCAAAACGTTTTGAAAGCGATGAATATGAATCTTGAAGCTTTAAAAATTCAGCGTTAGATTCGTGACAAGTACTATCTACCACAGTATCCACAGATTCAACATTATGCACAATAGAATCATTATCAACACTTGTATTCACACAGACAGAAACTATATCATGAGACATCACTTGATTCAGAAGCAGATCATTATTGCGTGAAACCCGTTCTATTTCAAGTAAACTGTTTTCATAAGCATTATCCATTTCATTGAAAACACGTCTAAATTCTTCTATTTCCAAAAACAAATCTTGATCAAGATTACTAAGACAAGCCTTAACATTGTCTACAAACGGAACAATTTCATTTAGGAACGCAGCTCTAGTGTGCTCAAAGTTCCATTCACCTTCCGTTATGGCCGAAGCCGTCGTACGTTCCAAAATGACCTTGTCAAAATCGGCTAAGTGTTGGTGAACCGCATTTAAGTTAACGGACGCCTTGCTTACCGATGGAATTAACTTCGTTAAATCCGTTTTGACAAGTGTAGGAGACGTACTGGGAAGGTTTTCATTTGACAAACTTTGGGGCACAAGAACTGTCAATTATGCTAATTCCTTTTGTAAGCGAATGCGTGTCTTTTTCGAAAATTGATCTTTGTTATGTTGATCATAATCAATTGTGTGGAATTTTGAAAGCATTTTAGAATGAGTTTCATCCCCAAGTGATTGTGTCTCCTCAGTACTACGAACAAAAGGTGCTTCTTTCGATTTTCCAATTATGGTCATATTATAAAGACCGGGAATATATTCCTGAGCTTGTTTTGCATAACCGGGATTAGGTGGTAAATCTTGAAGACATTTAAGTTCGAGTTCTTTAAATGATTTAGTTAAAAGATGAACCTTTTCTGTGGAAGCGTATTGTTTTAAAAGCTGTTGTTCTTTGAATTTAAGAAGTTTGGTAGCATTAATTTCCGATTCAACCTTTTTAGACTCGAGAGTTTCGAAATCCATTTTAAGTTTCTGAAAATCATTGACAACCGACTCTTTTGCTTTTAATTCATTAGAAAGATTAGCTTTTAATGATTCTATTTCTTTCAAGTGTTCAATCTTTTCAAAACGAAATTGGTCAAATTCAGAACATGTTATTTTCTCTGCTTGAGGGACCATTTCAAAAGTTTTGACCTTTTCTTTATGCAACGCAAGCTCAGCAGTTAGGGTGGAATTTGTATCTACGGATTGTCTGAGGGCCATATGCATTTGATCAATAATATGTTTAGGCACCATGACCAAATCATGTTGAGCATAAGATTCCATACCCATCGTAGCATTTGGTTGAGGTTCACTCAAATGTGTTGGATTGGGTACCACTTTATTTGAGTTACTAGTTCCCGAATGGTGTTCGAGGTTGTCATTTTCATGCCCAACTTGATGTTGGTTATCATCAATATTATTAGATGTGGTTGGTACCTCACTGATGACATCAGAACCGTAGTGAGAGAGATTAGCAACGAGAGCAGCTTGGACAGAGTGAATGTCATCACAATCCGAATCGTATGCATCAAGATCATCCGCTTGATAAGCTGCATTAGAAGTGGAAACAACTGCAATGCCTTCAGTATCTGCTGCCCTTGGGTCTGCAAGAAATGCTAACTCCTCTGAATCCAAAATCTTCCCCTTAGACTGAGCATCAACCAAATACATCTTCTCACGAAACCATGCATCATCCCTTCTCCTTTTCGGCTGAGTGCATTCCCTAGCCATATGACCTTGTCCTCGGCAATTGTAGCAAGTTACAACCTTCTTAGGACCAATAGGACTCCCATTTCCACTAGCTTGAGAATTCACAGCTTGATTGTTCCCAGTCCTTGTAGGAGGTCCATATGAATTTTGCCTTCCCTGAATAGGTTGCACCGTCACTTGACCATCTTGAACAGTGGCTTGTTGTCGAGGATTTGATGAGGTGCGGAGCTGATTGTTTGTTGGTGGAAATCCTCTAGTTGCAACAAGTTTTGACAAGTAGGCGGTAAGATGGTTTAGAACATCAGCTGGCGTATCATTTGGAGTAAAGACCGGTGCTTGGAGTGGTGGAAGTTCATTAGAGTAGAAAGCTTGTGCTGGTTATGCTTCTATTGAAAAATATCCTTGCTGAGGAGTATAGCCCAATGGAGAAGTGTTGGCTTGTGATGGTGATGCTTGATATGGTGGTTGCTGTTGAAAAGATTGTTGATGAACACTTTGTTGATATTCTTGCTGTGGCATCATTGGTGGTTGATAAGATGGTTGCTGATAGATGTGTGGTGGTGGCTGCTACAAGTATGATGGTTGTTGATAAGTATAAGCCATGTTTTGTTGGGAAGCATACATTGCAAGTGGATCATGAACTTGAGGTGTAGACAACCGAGCCTCGATCACATGGCATTCGTGTTGTTGAAGAAAAGCTTGAAGTTGATCCACATTGGTGTTATGCAAGTCCTTAGCCAATTTAACATCCGTCACGTATTTTTTCCATTCTGGAGGAAGAGTGTTCAAATACTTGGTGTTCAATTGAAAGGTAGGGATTTCCATGCCATAGATATTAAGCTCAATCAACAATAGGGTAAATCTCAGATAGTAATCATTGAGAGTCTCCCCTGGCACATAGGCAAACTTATCAAAAGTATCATAAAGCTTACACTCTCGTTCTTGTTTAGTTAACGAGGTGCCTTGCATTAGAACCCGAATTCTATCCCATAACTCTTTGGCAACTTTATGTTTGCTGACGAGTTTATAGACATCTGGAGGAAGAGCTTGGAGAATGATGTTTGTAGCATACTTATCACATTTATCTTGAATCTTCATATCTCCAGTCAACTCACCCATTGTGCGAGGACGAGTAGTCATACCTTCCGTCACTGTACCATAATCTAATGGTCCATTGAGCACCGATGCCCAAATTAGATGTCCATTCTCCTTGTTCAACATATAAAGTTCCATTCGGGAAGCCCATTCCTCATACATAGTCTTCACCAACATTGGTGGACGGTTATCCGTACCCGAGAGAATGGACTTATCCGTAAGAGATGTGTACTCCATTTCAATAAGTTAAGATTTACAAAGTTGATCGATCAATGAAATAAGGTTAAGTATTTTTGTGTTGTTGTGAGTTAAAACCGAGAAACAATGTTAAAATCCCCTAAAATATGTTCTCGATAAACCAAAAATTCCAAGTCAAAATTACACACGATTTCGAAATTTTTTAAGGAATAATTTTTGGTTTGTCGGAATGTCTAGATCGGAATGCCAGATCGGAATGTCAGATCGGAATACCAGATCGGAATATAGCCCTGTCGAAATGTTGTTGGTATCGAAATGCCTAGATCGCAATGCAAAGCTGTCGAAATAATTCAGATCGCAAAGTCCTATCGGAATGTTAAGATCACAAAGCCCTATCGGAATGCTCAGATCGCAAAGCCTATCGGAATGATTCAGATCGGAATGCTCAAATCGCAAAGTAGCTGACAAAATTTAAGCAGAGTAACGACTTAAAAACTTCCTTATAGCCGTCGGAATCCCAGATCGCAAAGTACGATCGGAATGTACAGATCGGAATAAGTAATGAAATCCAAGTATTGCAATGTAGAACCAAACCCTTTCCGATGGTGATGGTTATTGCGATGGAAGCCCACTTTTCACTTGTACTTTCCGATGGAGATTTCTGCTTGAATTTTGGAATGAAGAACACAAGTCCTTTTTGCACTTTTGATCCAAGAAAGACGATGTTTTAACGAAAACCAAGATACCAAGAACACTTTAACACGAATCCCTATGTTACACTACTTTAAACTACGATCAAACACAAAAAAAAATTGAGGATTCGGCAAGAAATACTCAACAACCTACGAAATGTTTATAAAACATACGCAACACTAAAAACAAACCTATATTTCATCCCAAGCTCTTGATACCATTTGTAGAAATGTAAATCTATGCTTATGTTTTTAGAGAGAGAAATAGATAGAGAGATGGTGGATTTCACACAAAGCTAGAGAGAGAAACTAAAAAGAACTATGTGTAAATTATGAAACCACACCACCCTCTCCATCAAAGGAGAGGGTTTATATACCCAAGCCCTTGTCATGGGCTTGGGCTTACATTTGGGCCGGCCTACACATGTTGTAGGCTAGGCTTGTTCTTGTTTGTTAAATAAAGAAAGTTAACTAAACTACGAGCTATTACATGGACTATTAATGGAGTGACCGATCCTTCTTAATACGTAAAATGTATTTCCAACAGAACGTGATAATAGTTGTATCCTCTAAGTAAGGACACATGGAACACGTTGTGAACGTGTGATAGCTGAGGCGGTTACGCTAAACGATATGACACTTCACCAACGCGTTCTATGATGTCGAACGGTCCGATGAAGCGAGGACTGAGCTTCCCTCTGATTCCAAAACGTTTAACTCCCCGTGCAGGTGATACCTTGAGGAAAACGTGATCACCTACGTTGAAAGATACATATCTACGACGCTTATCAACATAGCTCTTCTGACGAGCACGAGCTTCCTGAAGCTTCGCCGCGACGACGACCTTCTCATTAGTCACCTCAATCATCTATGGACCCTCAATTAGTCGTTCGCCCACCTGATCCCAGCAGATTGGGGCGCGACACTTTATATCATACAATATCTCAAATGATGCACACTTGATGCTAGCGTGCCAACTGTTGTTGTATGCAAACTCCACTAGAAAGATATAATTATCCCAGCTTCCTGTCCACTCTAGAGCACACGCCCACAACATGTCCTCCAATGTCTGAATGGCGCGTTCTGACTGTCCGTTGGTCTGAGGATGAAAGGCAGTATTGAGCTTAAGTCTGGTGCCCCAAGCTTTCTGCAGACTCTTCCAAAACCGTGAGGTGAAACGGGGATCTCTGTCAGAGATGATTTCTGATGGAGTACCATGCAGTCTCATGATCTCCTTCTGAAAAGTGTCTGCCAATTTGCTGACCAGATGCTCCTTGCGGATTGGCAGAAAATGAGCAGATTTATTCAATCTATCCACAATAACCCAAATGGCGTCGTTTTTCCTCTGAGTAACAGGAAGACCAGTAACAAAATCCATGGAGATTTTGTCCCACTTCCATGCTGGAATATCTAATGGTTGTAGTAAACCACTAGCTCTCTGGTGTTCGATCTTCACCTGCTGACACATCATACATCTAGAAACGAAGGTGACAACATCCTGCTTCATACCACTCCACCAGAAATGCTGCTTGATGTCGTGGTACATCTTGGTAGAACCAAGATGTATGGTAAATGGAGAGTTGTGAGCTTCAGTCAGCACAACTTCCTTGAGTGTAGGGTCATCAGGAACCACTAGTCTAGTGCCCTACCATAAGATACCGTCATTGTCAACACGAAACTCCGTCTGCTGATCAAGGTTCTGAATGATAGCCCAAATCTCACCATCGTCCTTCTGAGCTTCTTTGATCCTTGAATGTAAGTCTGGTTCCACTCTAAGATTTGCCCAGTAACCATGCTGTCCTCATACACAAAACTCGATATCAGTCATCTCTAAGTCACGGATGATCTCCTTTGCAATCCAGATGCCAACAATCATACCCGACCTTCTGCTTAGAGCATCTGCCACCACATTCGCCTTACCAGGATGGTACTGAATATTGGTGTCGTAGTTCTTCAATAGCTCTAACCATCTCCTCTGTCTCATGTTCAGTTCCTTAAGGGTGAAGATATACTTGAGACTCTTGTGATCAGTGAATATGTCACATGATTCATCGTACAAATAATGCCTTCAGATCTTCGACGCGAATACAATTGCTGCAAGCTCCAAATCATGAGTAGGATAGTTTTCTTCATAAGTTTTGAGCTGCCGTGATGCGTATGCAATAACTTTCCCATGTTGCATGAGAACGCAACCTAGACCCTTTCCTGAAGTGTCATTATATATATGAAATCCACCTGTACCAGATGGAAGAGTAAGAATCGGTGCAGTCACTAACTTCTGCTTAAGATCTTCAAAGCTTTTCTCTCACTCCTCAGTCCAGACGAATTTTTCTCCTTTCCTCGTCAGCTTAGTCAAAGGTAAGGCTAACCGTGAAAAGTTCTCTACAAACCTACGGTAGTAGCAAGCTAAACCCAAAAAACTTCTGACCTCTGCTTCAGTAGGTCTCGGCCATTTAGTGATAGCTTCAACCTTTGCAGGATCCATGGTGATCCCCTCTGCAGATATAATATGGCCTAGAAATGCCACCTTGCTTAACCAGAACTCGCACTTAGAGAACTTGGCATACATTTGCTTCTGATGAAGAATCTGCAAGATTGTACGAAGGTGTTCCTCATGTTCCTCCTTGGATTTGGAGAAAATCATAATGTCATCAATGAAAAAGATTACGAATTTGTCTAGAAACTCATGGAAGACACAGTTCATCAAATCCATGAAGACATCTAGAGCATTAGTGAGTCCGAATGGCATAACTACGAACTCGTAGTGCCCATAACGTGTACGAAAAGCAGTCTTAGAAATGTCCTGCCCTTTAACCCGTAACTGATGGTAGCCAGACCTCAGATCGATCTTGGCGAAATACTTGGCGCCCTGAAGTTGATCAAAAAGGTCATCAATTTGTGGCAGAGGGTAACGATTCCTAATTGTGATCTTGTTCAACTCACGATAGTCTATTCACAAACGTATGATGCCGTCTTTCTTCCTCACAAAAAGTACCAGTGCACCCCATGGCGATGCACTAGGACAGATGAAACCTCGCTCCAGACGTTTCTGCACCTGATCTTTTAATTCTTTAAGCTCTATAAGAGCCATGAGATAAAGAGCCTTGGAAACTGGTTCTGCACCTGGGATGAGCTCAATCCCAAACTCGACTTCACGAACAGGTGTTATGCCCGGAAGTTCCTCAGGAAATACGTCAGGAAATTCTGACACAATAGGCTGGTCTTGAATTGATGGAGACTCGGCAAAAATGTCATGAATGTTGGCTATGAAGCCCTGACAGCCGTGAGATAGTAATGCACGGGCCTCCATGGATGAAATAATTTATACAGACCTCCCTGGCAGAAAACCATGGTGTATGTAATCTGGAGATTTAACATCACCGAAGATAACCCGATAAGTGTGGCAGTCTATCCTAGCCTAGTGTTTGGATAACCAGTCCATGCCCAAAATCAAGTCAAAATCGCACATGTCCAAAGGAAGTGCGTCAACTCTGCGGATTCTATCATCAAATTCTAGGGGAAGATCTCTGTACACCTGGGTGATTCGTACAGATTCCCTAAGTGGCGTGGAAATGCATAAGGCATTATCTAATGGCATAGGGGAAATCCTAATACGTGTAGCAAAAGTAATGGATATGACTGAATGAGTCGCTCCAGTATCAAACAGAACGCATGCTGCCAAACCATTCATAAATAGATTCCCAGTGATGGTACCTGAAGTCTTGTTCGCCTAGTATCTAGTAGTAGTGAACACACGACCAAAAGTAGGAGGTGGTTTGGAGTTAGCATGTCCAGAGGTGCCTTCTATCTCACCTTGGCGACAATCCTTCTGTTGATGGCCTTGCTGGCCACACTTGAAACAACCACCAGTAACTCGGCGACAAACACCAAAATGTCTGCGCGAACAAGTAGGACAGATAGGATGTATGAATCCTCCAACAAGTGCCCTAGCTAGCTGAGAGCCTGTTTCAGGATTTCAGGCATGAGACATGATCATGGAATATAAGCTTGATTACTTAGAAGGTTTAAATTTTTACCAGATGAAGTAGAACGGTTAGGCTGCAAACCTCTACGGTCCTGATCCTTGCCGTTACCATTGTTCCTGAATATGAGTCGCTGGAGTGTCAGAATATCGTAACATAAGACAGTTTAACATGAAAGAAGGTAAATGTAGGGACCTGCTGTTGTTCGAGTTATTGGCATTGTTACGGTAATTATCATTACCGCCACGCCTATCTGAACCAGAACGGTCGTTGGTTTGACCGTTTCCCTTAGATGATTGCTGCTGAGCAACTGCAGGCTTACGGTCGTCAGTCTTCTGTCTGAAATATAAAGTTGAACAGAGGATGATATAAATGAAAATACTGAAAGAATGAATGGTTTACATTTGGTGATTGAAGATACCATTTCACTGATCGGTCATCACCAAAATCCTCTCGTTCCTGAAGCATCTCGAGCTTTCGGGCTGCATCGGCCACCTGTGCCACTGTAGTGAACGTAGCACAAACCAAAATGTTGGCGACCAAAGTGCGAAGAGCCCAACGAAACTTCTCAGCTTGCTCCTCAGCTGTACCAGCTGCTGCACCCAAGAATCCAGCCAAACGGAGAAACCTCTGCATAAACTCGTTGTTGTTCTCCCTAGAAACCTGTCAGATATTATGATAATCCCTCTTGATTTTCTCCTGTTAAGCATGTGGAAAGTACTGATTAAGGAAGAGCTCTTTAAACTGGTCCCATGTCAGCAATGCAACCCAATCATCACCACAGTTGGACTGCATGACTGACTTCCACCACTACAACACATCACTTTCAAACATATAGCAAGCCAACCTTGCCTTAAAGACACTGATGAGACTGCTTTTATACATGGTCTCATCGGCCAAATCGGGCTTAAAATGCATAAAATATCATTAAATATACCAAATATATGCTCGTGTTTGTTACTTGTGTATTTTTAGGTACGAATATTGAGGAAATGGCAAAAGATCACAAGAATCATTCAAAAACGAACACGGGAAATGAAGCCGCACAATGAACCGGGCCCAAGTTTGGAATTTTGCAAAAAGACCCTTGAAGAATTGAAGATTGGCAACTTTAGTCCCTCATCTTTGAAGAACTTGTCACAAATGACCCTCCAAATGTCAATTGTACAAGAATGGTCCTTAAGGAATGAAGACTATACAAGATCAGTCCTTGAAGAATCCAAAATATGCATTTGAAGCCCTTGTTCAAGTTTAAAAAGTATTAGTGCCAATTTTGACAACTTGCCAAAAGTTGTCAAAGGTAAAATGGGCGTTGATGGCCAATTATTACAAAGTGGAAGAAACAAGTAACCTTGGGGATCAATTCTGCTAACTAACCAAACTCCATTCCACCATTCAGCTTGTGACACCTCAGCAAACCCACCCACTTACCCATAACCCTACCCAACCCGTAACCAAACCCACCCAAGTCCAACCAGGTTTATTTAATTAACCCTGGTCAACACCAGTCAAACCCCCATTTTCCCACCTTAACACAAAATTTAAAAACCTTTACCCCCCTTTTAGATTAAACCCACCCCTGCTATTAAACTTAATCCCATAAACCCTAATCCCTTAACTCCCTCAAATCAAGGGGTTTTTATAAATTAACCTCCAGATTGATGATTACCCACTTTCCCACCAAAACCCACCTCTCAAAACGCCACAAGACACACCCATGTGTCTTGTGGGACCCTCCCCTGCACACGTCTCTTTCCCCCAAACCCTATAACCCGACCAATTGAACGACTGGATGAATCCCCTTGGTCCCCAAGTCCAAATTAACGTCCAAGATACACTCTCCACAGCTGGCTACAATCACATGATCACATGAAGCCAAACAAGACCAATTTTCAGTCAAAATCTCAAGGGCATATTAGGCATTTCAAGCAACTAGGGTTTTAGTTCTAGTTTGTTCCTTAGACCAGTATATAAGGAGTCGACTTGTGACCCTTATCTTTGTTCCAGTTTTTTTAGCAAATCCTTGTAATGCCTTTTTAAATTAATATAAAGTTTGGTATTTTCAAAGAAATTGTAATTCCTTTTATCTTATTTTTAAAAGTTTGGTATTGGGTTGCTAGAATCTCTGAGTTCCATATGATATTGTGAACACTTGTGTGTTTTGAGGTTTTTCAAAAGTTTTTCAAAGGTTTTAAATTTGGTTCAAATTTCAGAAATCAAACTCCTTTGAAGTGAAAGTGGAAAAGGAGGTTTTGATTTGTGAGTTTGAATTTGTTTAAAACTTGTTAAGTTTCAAAGGTTATTTGGTTTCATAAGTTTATAAGTTTTCAGAAATTCAGAAAAATTGCATTGTGCTTGTTCTCTTTCTTTCTTTCTTAGCAGGTTTGATTGGCTGCTTGTTGTTAAAGGTCCAGCTCAGGTCCGGACCTGAAAGGAGGTGACTTGGCAGTCACTAAGGGTCCTGGATGTAGGACCCTTGAGGTAGTCTATTGTTTCCTTTTTCATTTTTCATTTTTCTGAAAATCATGTGATTTTTGTGAAAATTTGATGCAAGTTGTTAGGAGTGTGTTTAAGTGATAGGATATTGCTTATTTGGTATATTGTGCATGTTTAGACTGTTTAAAGTCAGTTTGGATTTGATTTGTAAGCATTTACTTTGTTAAAAATCAGTTTCATAGTTTAAAGGGGTGTTTGGATTGGTGATTTAAGGAACAAGTTTGAAGGATTGTGAGCTTTAAAACCTGTTAGAAGTAGTCAATAGGGTATCAATAGGATATTGTATAGCTTGGTTTTAAACTTGAGTAGTTTTTGAGCAAATTTACATGCTAAAAGTGAAAAAGAAGCTTAAATTCAGTCAAGTTCATTTTCTGCCAAGATTTGTGTGATTTTGTGCCATCATTGTTGTAGATCTGTTAGAGTTAGGGGTAAACCAGGTTTGGATATCTTTTTCTTGCTAGCTTATTGATCTGTATGATAGATTTGGAGGTTTAAAAATCATCTATGTGCATGTAACTTGGTCACAATACCCACCAGACCTTAAAAGCATATCAGCAACTTTAAGTGTGCATTTTTGGCTTGATTGTGTGTAGCAGCTTGTTTGATTAGTGCTTGTATTGACTCCTTGTACTCAACAGAGTACAAGGGTGCCTGATTGTCCACAAAAACACCCACAAAGATCAAGGAATCAAGCTCCTCTTGATTATTGCACAAGTGAAGATATCTGTTTTTGCTTGTGTTCATTAAAACATAACTGAGCACGTTTCTGTTCAATCTTAGCTTAATCTTGATTATATTGGAATTGTGTTTGTGTTTTTGTGCTTAAAAGAGTAACTGGATTGTGTTTTTAAAAGCTAAAAAGAAAAAAAAAATAAATTGCCAAAAAGGACTGGCCAGGACTCGAACCTGCGCCATCCCCCTCACAACACTCACACCTTACCATTGCGCCCTAGGGTCTTTGACTGCTAGGGTTGCATTTGAAAAATATATAAGGTGTTTTTGTTTGGGCTTATTTAATATAAGCCGTAGCTTATTTGGGCCATTTTGGCTTATTCACTAAGCTTATTTGCTCACTTGCATTTTTCCTAGGTTAAGTATATAGTTTAGGATTTTTCTGAAACAAGTTTGTATTTTTCTCCTTCTTTATTTATTTTTTATTATTTTTTAATTAGCCGTATTTAATTAAGTAGTTTAAAAATAGTAAAAAGCATTTTAAAAATCTAGAAAAATAGTTTTTAGGTTTTAATTTATATATTTGAGGTTTACAGCCTAAAAGGTTTTCAAAAACTTTTATTTTTAATTTTATTTGATTTTAGGGTTTTTAGACAACTTTAAAAATTAATATAAAATTAATAAAAAGGTTTTATGAACTTTAATTTGCATTTTTGTCTTAGTTAGATTATTTAGGATTTTTGGTAATTTTTTAGAATATATTTTTAAAATTTTATTTTTTTTAGAATATTTTAATATTATTTTATTACTAAAAATAGAAATTTTGTTTTTTCTACTTTTTTCATTTTTCCTAGGTTAAGGACATATAATTAGGAGTTTTGTCACTTTCTAAATAATTTTTAGGCTTTTCATTTATTTTCTAGAATTAATTTAAGTTTTAATAGATTTTAATAGTTTTTAAGTGTTTAAAAATAGTTTAAGTTGGTTTTAAATTTTAAAAAAATAGTTTTTAGCTTAATTAGGATATTTTTGAGGTTTACAAACTATTAGATCTTGTTTAAGGCTTTTTAATAATTAAAAGTGATTTTTAGGGCTTTAATTAGCATTAAAAAGTCATTATTTAATTAATTAAAAGGTTTTAGCAAGTTTGGATTTTTTGTAAACTCTTAGAATTTTATTGTGGATTTTTAGTAATTTTTAGGAATTTTTAGGTTAAAATTTTAATTTTTGTAGTTTTACGGTTTTACGTTTACGCCTTTTTCGTCTTAGTTTAATCCGTCTTCGTAACCGTCTTTTCTTTCCTTTCTCATTTCTTTTCTCTTTTCTTCTTAATAAAATCATCAATCAAAATCAATTCATTACACAACACACTAGCCTCCTCGAGAACGAACTCACTTCATTGGGTCATAACTTGTGGTTTTCCTAAATCACTCGTTAATACTTACCCTATTTACGCTCTTTTTCCTAAAAGACGTATTTCTACGACTATCATTTTGGCGCCTCTGCCGGGGAGGCGTGTTGTGTTTTGATTGAACATTGTTGTTTTTTATATTAGCCATAAATAGTATTTGTATTAGTAGCACTCTACTAATACGTATTATCGTTTTTCGGTTTTTGTGTGAATGTTATTACTATATTGTATACGTAGAACAATAAAATACAAGTACTCCAAATACGTGAGAAATCACAACCTTGACTTGGGAGGTCATTACCCAATCATTGTATTCGAATCTCAAACCAAAGAAAAAGGCAAAAATAGATAAATACTTTCGTGAACCTTAATCTTGATAATACAAACTATAAGGTGGGTATAAGGCGGTTGTATTTCACGACCTAAAGGAAAAAGGCTCTTAAGTGCTTCGCGCCGCCTCGTTTCCTCCGCTTGCTTGTGCGTATTTGATTTTGAGAGTGAATCGAGGGTTTTGCCGCCCAAAGTATTATTACATATCATATATATTTTCTTGGTTTCTATTGATTAAACCCTCTTGAACGATTTGGTGTTCCACCATCGTTCTAAAGTCATCGAAGGCGTTCACTCCACGTGATCGTTTTCATTCCTTGAGGCTTCTTTAATCAAGAGATTTGATTAAGGAGGAGATTTGTGGACCTTATTGTCTACTTAATACATTTCACCAATTTCCAAAAAGTTAATACCATCAAAAACCACAAAAACAAAAAAAAATTGAAAAAACACAAAATACCAAAAAGAATCTTCTTTGCTCGTCTCCTCGTTGTACGTGACGTTTATGCTCACTCGTAATCAATCAAAACGTGCACATAGACGAAAGAACAAAACTCCCACTCCAACTCATTCTAGTGAGGAGTCTCCTATTGACGAACCCATTGTACGAGAAACACCAACCATGGCGAATCGAACTATGATGGAGTTACTTCAAGCACCCACCGAGGGTTATGGAGAAGCTATTGTGATTCCCGCTATCCTTGCGGAGAATTTTGAGGTGAAAACGGGTTTGTTGTCGATGATCCAAAACAACAAATTCCGTGGTGATGAGAAGGACAATCCTCACAACCATATCCGCCAATTCAATCGTCTTACCGCCACGTGCAAATTTAAGGATGTCTCGAATGACTCGATTAAGATGATGCTTTTTCCGTATTCCTTAGCGGGGCCCGCTAAAATTTGGTTAGAGAAAGAGCCACCCAATTCTATATTGACGTGGAAGGATCTCGTTTCAAAATTTGTGAACCAATTTTTTCCGCCCTCTAAGACTACACATTTGAAGAATGAGATTTCTAAATTTTCACAAGAATCAAATGAAAGTTTTTCTACGACTTGGAATAGGTTTAAGGAGATGTTACATGAATGTCCTCATCACGATTTTTCCGATTTGCACCAAATCGACACGTTTTACAATGGACTTAACGATCATGAAAGAGATTATTTGAATGCCGCCGCGGGTGGTAATTTTTTGTGTAAAACGGTCGAGGAAGCTTTGGTCATAATTGAGAATAGGTCTAAGGTTTATAGCCCTCGTCACACACCGAGTGTTGCCAAAATGGGCTCATCATCGTCTCGTAGTATCAATGCCTTACAAGATGAAGCAAATGAGGAGAATCGGTTTTTCGATAGGTTTTTGACTCTTTTGTCCCATTGGAAAGCTCAAGAAGCTTTGAATTCCGCTTCGGTTAAAGCGGTTTCTAAGAGTTGTTTGTCGTGTGGGGGAGCTCATGATCTTTCCGAGTGCATTACCGCGGATGGTAACACTTCGAATGCTTTTGTAGCCACGGGAACTTATAACCAAATCGGTCAAGGTTCCCGCCAAAATCAAGATCCACCAAATCAAAATGCTAATAACTATCGCAGCAACAACCAAGGTGGAAATTACCAAGGAAATCAAAGGAATTATAACAAGGGTAATTATCAAAGTGGAAATGGGCAAATTTATAATCAAAACCAAAACCGTGATTTTCAAACTAATGCTCAAGGTTTTCAAAATGATCACACAAAAAATCTTCAAGGAGAATTTTTGAATTATGCTAAGGCTAATGATGCTAAGTTTGACAACATGCAACGTGAAATGGTTAGCTTAAGATCCGAATTGAAAAACGAGCTTAAAAACGAACTTGCTAATGAACTTAAAACTCATGCTAATAAAATGGAAGGAAATGTCACACGTCTCCAACAAAATCAACAAAAAATGGAGCAAGGTCAACATGAGATTAAGCAAGAATTGTTAAAAGCGGATGCTAGGCAATCTAAGTTTGAAGACCGTATGGCTAAGATGTTTGAAGCTATCATGTGTAAGCCCTCTTCTTCGGGTGGTCTTCCTGGTGATACCATCGTGAACCCGAAAGGAGAGTTGAAGGTTATTACTACTCGTAGTGGTAAGACTTTCAAAGAACCCATTTCTCGTCCAAGTACTTCTATGGAGAAGGAAAAAGAGAAAGAACCCGAGGTGTTGGTTGAAAAGGAGCAAATTACAAGCCCACGAAGTACCGCTCAAACCACACCTACGGTTGAACCTATACCAATCATGGAACCCGAGATTCCAAGGCCTTTGCCTACTATGCCCCAACCCACACCACCTTTACCCTACCCTTCAAGACGAGACAAGGAAAAGGCACAAGAACGAAATAATTATCAATTTGAACTCTTTATGAAAATGTTTCGTGACTTGCATTTCAATATAAGTTTTGCCGACGCCTTAGTCATGATGCCTCGATTTGCCGCGAACTTCAAAAGTATGTTGAATAACAAAGAGAAATTGCAAAAATCGTCTAGTTGTTCATCGGTTTTTCTAAGCCGCATACCTCAAAAAGTCGGTGATCCTGGAAAGTTTTTAATCCCATGTGCTATACAAGACATGGAAGAATGCTACGCCTTGGCCGATCTTGGTGCTAGTATTAATTTGATGCCTCTTGAGATTTTTAAATCGCTCAATCTTCCAAATCTCACTCCTTCAAGAATGTCAATCGAGATGGCCGATCATTCTACGATTCTAGCTTGTGGAGTTGCCGAGGACGTCTTTGTGAAAGTTGGAAAGTTCTACTATCCTGTAGACTTTATTGTTGTTGACATTCCCATCGATCCTAAAGTTCCGTTAATTTTAGGTCGATCTTTTTTGGATACCTCGAGAGCACTTATCGATGTGAATGCAAGAAAAATCACTCTTCGTTTCAATGAGGAAGAACTCGTCATTAATGCAACCCAAAACTCCACTCTTTCTCATGTGTATTCTATCACATCTTTGTACAATGTCAATCCCATCAAAAACATTTGTCAAAAGATTTCCAATAGAGTTTTAGGAGTTGTAGATAATAATGAAGTTCCGTCCCCTCCACCGGTGGAGGTTAAGAGTGTTAAGCCTACGATTCCAATCTCGAGTGATTCTTCGGATGATGAATACGTTGATCCCGATGGGGAGGTTTTCTTTGTTGACAAAAGATTTGAAAACTTACCACCACCTAAGCCAAAAAGATTTCAAAATGTGAGAATTTTTAGTGTGACTAACATTGCTTTAGATACACCAAATATTTTTGACATAATTAAATCGGGTTTTCACAAGGAGAGTTTAAAAGATGAAAAAGGAAAAGATTTTGAATTGAATTTAAAAGATTTTTCTACAACTCTAACTCCGTCATCACCGCGTTTATTGAGTACTACAAGCTCGTCTTCTCCTTTTGACGATGCTTTGTGTGGACTAAGTGTGGGGGAATCCCCTTATGTTCCCTCCCTTTCCTCCACCGAGGACGAGATATTTGATCCTGGAATTGCTTATATAGGGAAATCTCGGTCTTCCACCGATGCAATAAATGGAAAATCTTTTCATTTGATTGGTGCGAGTCTACCTCGAGTAGCTCAGGTTTTTAGAGACTTACCCATTGTCCCACCCTTCTATTTCTCATCTCTTTTCTTGAAACTCTTTGAGTTTTTGTTGACCATTGATGAAGTGGCGTTGATTTGTTTTTCCAATGAAAACGAAAACGCCATCTTTGATCCCGGTATTTTGCACCATCAAAGGACTTAGTCCTTAATACCGGTTGTTTTTGGGCCTTGTTTATCATGTAAGCCCCACCAAAAATTGACCACACCTTGATTATCCCTAAATGATCACATTTATGGGGATTCGAGTCGAGCTTTTGACTCGGTGTAGAAATGCTAAATATGATCCGGTGGTCTAATGTGGTGGTAAGTGGTGGTGGAAGCCATTGATGGCTTAGAGAGAGAGAAAGAGAGGTTGAATGTGAAATGTGTGTGTTCCTCAATGAACAAAAATACAATCAACACCCCTCCTTGGAAGCTAAGGAGGGGTTTATATAGTCACGCACTTTACAAAGGGCCTAGTCTAGACTGACTGTGCGTGACTATGATAACTAACGGGAATTCTTAAATGTCGTCACATAAAGTGAGTTTCCAACAATCTTCCCCCATGGGACGACGTGTAGAATTCCTTACAATATTCTACCTATCAAGTACAAAATAATTAAGAACAAGAGCTTCCATGAAGCATCCAATGCTGATGAAGTCTTCTAAGGCCTTCGTCTTCATCTTTAACTTGTAGTAGAAATACTGTAACGGCACGAGCTAAGTAACCCATACACTTCTGGTTAAGGAGAAGCTTCTGAATTAGCTTCCCCCTAATTCATGCCACGTAAACTTGATGTAGAAGCATTTTAAATAGCTTCCCCCAAGTAGATCAACAACTTTTCTTCTCACGCTTGAATAATTCTTCTGAATTTTTCTTCCCCCTGAGAGTTCAAGTTATGCATACCAGAAAGAATCATGACACTTCTTCCCCCACATAGTTGAAGAAGGTAAATCAATCCCAATTATGAAGCTCAAATACTGAAGTGGACACTTTTATCCCATTCATGAAGTTGACATCGTAACACCAGAGTCAATTAAGTCCCGGAAATGCACACGTCTTCTTCCGGAGATGCACCAGAGTCAATTAAGTCCCGGGAATGCATATAGGATAATGATGATGTTTAATTGCAACAATCAAACAATTAAACCTCGAATCAGTAGTGTACCGTTTGGAGATTGATTGATAACGACACGAGTTAAAACACTGATTTTCTCTGCGGCTATGACAAATGTCATCCCGGAATATCTTCAAATCAAAAGAAGGTATGAAGTTCATCACGTGTACTCGTTGTGCGTTCAATGTGTCTTCTTCTTCCCCCTTGATGGTTTCGAAAGTCGGAACCATCAATAAATTGTACGCACGTGAACCTGAAATCTCGTGAGAATAATAAATAAGCTGAATTATATATTTTGTGAGAATCAGCTGTTGATCGAAAATCTCTTCTCATAAACTCTCCATGGCCACCTTTACCATACCACATGAAAGCAATTTGAAGTGACCACTGAAAGAATGAACCGGATACATCAAACGTGAAGCTGAATAAAAATCCTTCGATCTTGTGACTTAAGCTTGCACTATTGTTGAATGAAGAACGGTGGAGAAATCTCTAAGTACTCAATGCATCACTGAAGAAGTCTATAAGCACAACACCTCTTGAAATTATCCACGTCGACTAAGCGCGTGACACTGAGTACAACAATGTAACCCCTTTAAGTGATAGTAATCCGAGTCATCAACCATCCACCCCGAACCCGGAAACCAGATAACCAAGTCTTCATTCTAGGATTAAGCACGAGCAAGTTATCTAGTGAAAGATAAAATAAATACACGCCTTCGAAAAATCCGTCTTCAACGTCACGTAATTAATACCCGATCAAACAAAATCTGAAGCCACTAAAAAATCGCCCATTCTTTCTTGGTCTCGTCTCAAATAAGTCCTTGTCACATTTATCACTTCAATTTTGTCGCGTCATATTTCTCGCCACCCAATCGGTGTCAAGAAAAAAATTAAAGAACCCCAAATGCGACAAAAAAACTACAAATTCAAAAAAGGAATTTGCTTGTTTGAGCATCTATTATCCTTAACAATTTCTCGACACATTTTCACTTTGTCTCGACCCGATAAAGACCAAAGTAAAATTTAATACACACAATTTAAACAAAAATTACAAATTTGTGAAAAATTTGTGTGTATTTAAAAACCAATTCATACGGCCCAAACTTTGATTCACACATGGTTTATTTCAAACCGTGTGAACACATGGCCCAATCCAAACACTCCTGGCCCAATTCATTTTCACATAACCAGTGTTTAGCAAAGAAAAGTGAGTTTCATGGCCCAAATTGAATACATTGTGTAATTAAACAAAACGTCCCATTTCAATGTCTTTTGAAATAAAACTTGAGTCCATCACATCTTCATGGCCCATAGCCCATAACACAGCCCGGCCCGTCTGTGATTGAAACACCCGGTCCAAGAGAAGGCTAATAGAAGCCACCTTGTGATGTCCGCCCCCCAGTATTGTAGAAAGCCACGTGTGATCAACATAAACCACAAAAGAAACGGTCCAATTAGGAAGCAAGGATGTGGGATATAAAACTTAGATTAACCCTAATTTTTCTCACACACCTAATATTAGCCGCCCCCTTTCTCTCTCACTTCCCCACTTCATCTCCTCCGTCCCCTCCAAATTACATCTCCATCTAAACAACTAATCCAATCTCAAAGCATCGAAACCTCCGTCTCAAATCATCAAGATCAACAAATCATACCCATCTACACAATCAAACCTGCGACCCCCTCATCTATCTTATCACACCCGTAGGTAATAAAACCCACGAATCGGTCAACCAAATGAAGCTTCAAGATCTATTACGATCTCAGGTAGGTCCGGTTTTGGATAAACTCGAATAAAAGACAGATTATATCAAACTTGTTATTAATCTTCTTTATATTCGAAAATTAAGATGCATGTCGGTTTTGTTGATTTAATCGAAAAAAAATAAAGATTGTAACAAGCTTGTTATAAATCTTATTTTAATTTCGTATATTAACATTGGTTAAAAATCAAACAACGATCTGTGATGATGACTTATTTAATAAACACGATCTAAATAGATCTTTGCTTATTAGACGAATCTGAGATCTAGATTAATTATCTGTTTTGTGTCGAGTCTAGAAGGGATTAAGTGACGATGGGATGTAGGTTTAGTGTGTGGTGTTGAGGCGGTAAAAGGATGGTTTACGAGTCAACTCAGTGAGTTTGACTGAGTCAACTCGGTAATGACCGAGTTGACTCGGTGGGATGGGTTCAGTCCTGGTTACAGTTTTGGTCCACAGTCCATCTTAGTCGTGGTCATAATATTGGTCTCGAGTCAAATTGTCAAACAAGTCAACTGGTCAAGTCTAGCAATCGCAATGTACATTTAAAAAATGCATCGCAATATTTGGTCAGTTTCATCGCAAAGCTTTCTAAAAAAAAAACCCATCGCAATGAAGCAACCATCGCAATGTTAAAAACAAACGGACAGCATGACGACTTGTCAAAGCCATTGCGACAGACCCGACCACCCATCGCAATGTGACTCATCGGAATGAGTCC
The DNA here is from genome assembly GCA_025667525.1 of Glebionis coronaria. Taxonomy (NCBI): domain Eukaryota; kingdom Viridiplantae; phylum Streptophyta; class Magnoliopsida; order Asterales; family Asteraceae; genus Glebionis; species Glebionis coronaria. The sequence continues at coordinate 105,074 of JANFOE010001327.1, forward strand.
ATCGGAATGGGTAAGTCAAGCCCATCGGAATGTGTGAAAAACACCATTCCATCGCAATTCATGCGATTGTACCGAGAAGATAAGTCCAAACGTGTACTTCTTGTTCCGTTTTTTCAGGATCTTGTTTCTGGGCAGATTTTCTGGCAAATCTGGGTGTATCACCTTCATCTCCAAAAAAATTATAACCCATAATAAAGATATAAAAAAAAACGATTCTGCAACTGGTAACAATGAACACTGGTATGAATGATGACATAAAAACAACTTGATCATGATACGACAATGTTTTGACCAGTGATATATTAGATAGGGACCCATATTAACCATGGAATGATGATGAACCGAAAGACACATGTGACAGATTGGATCTTTTGGACAAAAAAAATTTGTGACGTGACAAAAAATTTGTGATGTTAGGCATAAAAAATATAAGACGAGACACAAAGAAATAATTAAACCACCAAATCGAGAATATAATCACGATCCAAGGATGGAACCGTGGCTCTGATGCCAAATGTAGAATAGCTAAATCTGATCCGGTGGTCTAATGTGGTGGTAAGTGGTGGTGGAAGCCATTGATGGCTTAGAGAGAGAGAAAGAGAGGTTGAATGTGAAATGTGTGTGTTCCTCAATGAACAAAAATACAATCAACACCCCTCCTTGGAAGCTAAGGAGGGGTTTATATAGTCACGCACTTTAGAAAGGGCCTAGTCTAGACTGACTGTGCGTGACTATGATAACTAACGGGAATTCTTAAATGTCGTCACATAAAGTGAGTTTCCAACACTCGGTTATCAAAAACAAGGTGCCTCGTGGGGGAGACCCATGCTTATCCATGTACATATTATTACTTTCTAATGTAGTTTAATGTGAGGGGATTTGTGCCCTTCCAACCTTTGTTCCGTGGTTGTTTGTGAATTGTGGTTTTTAGATCATGATCTTCACGCTTGGAGCCTCTCGTGTTTCGTTTTATGGGAGCACTCGATTGTTTGCTTTGGAGACATTTCTCAATATCCAAATGATATATCCTTTGATGTTCTAACCTTAGGTTTTTAGCACACTTCATAAACGGCTATTAATTTATTGGTTGCACCCTTTCCATGCTAGATTAGGCATTCGACTACGTCTCTAGTATGGGGGTGTTTCCACCCCTAGACTCGAAACATTGAGGACAATGTTTAACTTTAGTATGGGGGGGGGGGGGTGAATAGATACTTGCCTTGCTAAACCTTCACGCTTTCCAAAGTTTATCGTTTTGTTATCGTTTTGTTGCAAAATAAGGCTAAAAATGGCCAAATTTTAAAATTTTTCTCATATTTTATAAGTGTTTGAAGACACGAATGTAGGTTTTCCGATGGCGAGAATAAGAGTAATTTTTGACTCGACCGTGCGTGTTGAGCACTTAGCTTTGATTCCTTAACTTACATTAGGCTAAGTCTCTTAAATGAGGGCGAGAAATGATAGAGTTAATTATAAGTTACTATGCTAAACGTAGAGTACTCGTATTCTTTCAAAAACTCATGTGTCCTCGTTGTTTGCTTATTCTCCCTTCGCTTGTAAATATTTTTTTGCTTAATAAATATTGACTTAGCGGTTTAGTTAGGATTGTTGGGTTTCTAGTCTTTTCTAGTAGCTTCCGTGTAATTAAATTGGGAAGACATTAAGGTATCGCCAGCGTCACGGTTTTGAAGTATTGGCACCCGAATAATCGAAAGCTTCACCCAATAATAAGATTTCAAGTGCTCACCTAAATCAAGCAAACAATTTGAAGCCCCACAAGGCCTAAAATCTATGCAAAATTGAAAGTGAATCAAGCCTTAATCTTCGAAGCTTTAAAGATCCAAAATTCACTTTAGCGTGAGGATATACGTCTTTGGCTAATAAAACCACCGATGATGGCGGATAATAAAAGGCAAGGCAAGACCGAAGTCATAATAAAAGCTTCTTGGCGAAGTTGAATAAAAGATGGAGGTAAACCAAAGATAATAAGGTCCTTCCATTAGGGGGCGTATAAAAGTCTTGGTAATAAGTCTCATGTTCAAAACCGTTATAAAACCGTGTTTATCGATTCTTCTTGTCAACTTAATTTTTTAACATCGTTGTCTATTAGGAGGGGTTATTGATTTGATGGTCTTAGTTACACCGTTAGGACTCTATTTTTAGACCTAAATCTCTATTATCGCATAAGTCAACAATGTATCCTCGTGAAACATTAAGACTTATAAAATATAAGAGATACAACTTAGGAATAATGGGAGGATAAGTACGTGATTAGGGCATATGAGTAGTGTTAGCATTACTAACTTATAATGACAATGATCTCGTTGCACGCTTGGCATGGAATTAAGGTGAAAATCGAGGACGATGAAATTATTTCTAACGAAGCATTCACGTGTTCTTATTCTATGAACCTAAACGTCCCATTTTGCGATGAAAATCATACATTATGTCTAAAACACAAGTAGTAGCAATAGTAGTATTATAGCTAGTTTATCATTTCAATAAAGTGAATAAAATTGAATTTTGGAGATGCTACGATACTTTATTCTAGCATTGCGTGAGGGCACGGCAATGGTTTAGTATGGGGGAGTGATGAGACTGCTTTTATACATGGTCTCATCGGCCAAATCGGGCTTAAAATGCATAAAATATCATTAAATATACCAAATATATGCTCGTGTTTGTTACTTGTGTATTTTTAGGTACGGATATTGAGAAAATGGCAAAATATCACAAGAATCATTCAAAAACGAACACGGGAAACGAAGCCGCACAATGAACCGGGCCCAAGTTTGGAATTTTGCAAAAAGACCCTTGAAGAATTGAAGATTGGCAACTTTAGTCCCTCATCTTTGAAGAACTTGTCACAAATGACCCTCCAAATGTCAATTGTACAAGAATGGTCCTTAAGGAATGAAGACTATACAAGATCAGTCCTTGAAGAATCCAAAATATGCATTTGAAGCCCTTATTCAAGTTTAAAAAGTATTAGTGCCAATTTTGACAACTTGCCAAAAGTTGTCAAAGGTAAAATGGGCGTTGATGGCCAATTATTACAAAGTGGAAGAAACAAGTAACCTTGGGGATCAATTCTCCTAACTAACCAAACTCCATTCCACCATTCAGCTTGTGACACCTCAGCAAACCCACCCACTTACCCATAACCCTACCCAACCCGTAACCAAACCCACCCAAGTCCAACCAGGTTTATTTAATTAACCCTGGTCAACACCAGTCAAACCCCCATTTTCCCACCTTAACACAAAATTTAAAAACCTTTACCCCCCTTTTAGATTAAACCCACCCCTGCTATTAAACTTAATCCCATAAACCCTAATCCCTTAACTCCCTCAAATCAAGGGGTTTTTATAAATTAACCTCCAGATTGATGATTACCCACTTTCCCACCAAAACCCACCTCTCAAAACGCCACAAGACACACCCATGTGTCTTGTGGGACCCTCCCCTGCACACGTCTCTTTCCCCCAAACCCTATAACCCGACCAATTGAACGACTGGATGAATCCCCTTGGTCCCCAAGTCCAAATTAACGTCCAAGATACACTCTCCACAGCTGGCTACAATCACATGATCACATGAAGCCAAACAAGACCAATTTTCAGTCAAAATCTCAAGGGCAGATTAGGCATTTCAAGCAACTAGGGTTTTAGTTCTAGTTTGTTCCTTAGACTAGTATATAAGGAGTCGACTTGTGACCCTTATCTTTGTTCCAGTTTTTTTTAGCAAATCCTTGTAATGCCTTTTTAAATTAATATAAAGTTTGGTATTTTCAAAGAAATTGTAATTCCTTTTATCTTATTTTTAAAAGTTTGGTATTGGGTTGCTAGAATCTCTGAGTTCCATTTGATATTGTGAACACTTGTGTGTTTTGAGGTTTTTCAAAAGTTTTTTAAAGGTTTTAAATTTGGTTCAAATTTCAGAAATCAAACTCATTAGAAGTGAAAGTGGAAAAGGAGGTTTTGATTTGTGAGTTTGAATTTGTTTAAAACTTGTTAAGTTTCAAAGGTTATTTGGTTTCATAAGTTTATAAGTTTTCAGAAATTCAGAAAAATTGCATTGTGCTTGTTCTCTTTCTTTCTTTCTTAGCAGGTTTGATTGGCTGCTTGTTGTTAAAGGTCCAGCCCAGGTCCGGACCTGAAAGGAGGTGACTTGGCAGTCACTAAGGGTCCTGGATGTAGGACCCTTGAGGTAGTCTATTGTTTCCTTTTTCATTTTTCATTTTTCTGAAAATCATGTGATTTTTGTGAAAATTTGATGCAAGTTGTTAGGAGTGTGTTTAAGTGATAGGATATTGCTTATTTGGTATATTGTGCATGTTTAGACTGTTTAAAGTCAGTTTGGATTTGATTTGTAAGCATTTACTTTGTTAAAAATCAGTTTCATAGTTTAAAGGGGTGTTTGGATTGGTGATTTAAGGAACAAGTTTGAAGGATTGTGAGCTTTAAAACCTGTTAGAAGTAGTCAATAGGGTATCAATAGGATATAGTATAGCTTGGTTTTAAACTTGAGTAGTTTTTGAGCAAATTTACATGCTAAAAGTGAAAAAGAAGCTTAAATTCAGTCAAGTTCATTTTCTGCCAAGATTTGTGTGATTTTGTGCCATCATTGTTGTAGTTCTGTTAGAGTTAGGGGTAAACCAGGTTTGGATATCTTTTTCTTGCTAGCTTATTGATCTGTATGATAGATTTGGAGGTTTAAAAATCATCTATGTGCATGTAACTTGGTCACAATACCCACCAGACCTTAAAAGCATATCAGCAACTTTAAGTGTGCATTTTTGGCTTGATTGTGTGTAGCAGCTTGTTTGATTAGTGCTTGTATTGACTCCTTGTACTCAACAGAGTAAAAGGGTGCCTGATTGTCCATAAAAACACCCACAAAGATCAAGGAATCAAGCTCCTCTTGATTATTGCACAAGTGAAGATATCTGTTTTTGCTTGTGTTCATTAAAACATATCTGAGCACGTTTCTGTTCAATCTTAGCTTAATCTTGATTATATTGGAATTGTGTTTGTGTTTTTGTGCTTAAAAGAGTAACTGGATTGTGTTTTTAAAAGCTAAAAAGAAAAAAAAAAATAAATTGCCAAAAAGGACTGGCCAGGACTCGAACCTGCGCCATCCCCCTCACAACACTCACACCTTACCATTGCGCCCTAGGGTCTTTGACTGCTAGGGTTGCATTTGAAAAATATATAAGGTGTTTTTGTTTGGGCTTATTTAATATAAGCCGTAGCTTATTTGGGCCATTTTGGCTTATTCACTAAGCTTATTTGCTCACTTGCATTTTTCCTAGGTTAAGTATATAGTTTAGGATTTTTCTGAAACAAGTTTGTATTTTTCTCCTTCTTTATTTACTTTTTATTATTTTTTAATTAGCCGTATTTAATTAAGTAGTTTAAAAATAGTAAAAAGCATTTTAAAAATCCAGAAAAATATTTTTTAGGTTTAAATTTATATATTTGAGGTTTACAGCCTAAAAGGTTTTCAAAAACTTTTATTTTTAATTTTATTTGATTTTAGGGTTTTTAGACAACTTTAAAAATTAATATAAAATTAATAAAAAGGTTTTAGGAACTTTAATTTGCATTTTTGTCTTAGTTAGATTATTTAGGATTTTTGGTAATTTTTTAGAATTTATTTTTAAACTTTTTATTTTTTTTAGAATATTTTAATATTATTTTATTACTAAAAATAGAAAGTTTGTTTTTTCTACTTTTTTCATTTTTCCTAGGTTAAGGACATATAATTAGGAGTTTTGTCACTTTCTAAATAATTTTTAGGCTTTTCATTTATTTTCTAGAATTAATTTAAGTTTTAATAGATTTTAATAGTTTTTAAGTGTTTAAAAATAGTTTAATTTGGTTTTAAATTTTAAAAAAATAGTTTTTATCTTAATTAGGATATTATTGAGGTTTAAAAACTATTAGATCTTGTTTAAGGCTTTTTAATAATTAAAAGTGATTTTTAGGGCTTTAATTAGCATTAAAAAGTCATTATTTAATTAATTAAAAGGTTTTAGCAAGTTTGGATTTTTTGTAAACTCTTAGAATTTTATTGTGGATTTTTAGTAATTTTTAGGAGTTTTTAGGTTAAAATTTTAATTTTTGTAGTTTTACGGTTTTACGTTTACGCCTTTTTCGTCTTAGTTTAATCCGTCTTCGTAACCGTCTTTTCTTTCCTTTCTCATTTCTTTTCTCTTTTCTTCTTAATAAAATCATCAATCAAAATCAATTCGTTACACAACACACTAGCCTCCTCGAGAACGAACTCACTTCATTGGGTCATAACTTGTGGTTTTCCTAAATCACTCGTTAATACTTACCCTATTTACGCTCTTTTTCCTAAAAGACGTATTTCTACGACTATCATTTTGGCGCCGCTGCCAGGGAGGCGTGTTGTGTTTTGATTGAACATTGTTGTTTTTTTATATTAGCCATAAATAGTATTTGTATTAGTAGCACTCTACTAATACGTATTATCGTTTTTCGGTTTTTGTGTGAATATTATTACTATATTGTATACGTAGAACAATAAAAATACAAGTACTCCAAATACGTGAGAAATCACAACCTTGATTTGGGAGGTCATTACCCAATCATTGTATTCGAATCTCAAACCAAAGAAAAAGGCAAAAATAGATAAATACTTTCGTGAACCTTAATCTTGATAATACAAACTATAAGGTGGGTATAAGGCGGTTGTATTTCACGACCTAAAGGAAAAAGGCTCTTAAGTGCTTCGCGCCGCCTCGTTTCCTCCGCTTGCTTGTGCGTATTTGATTTTGAGAGTGAATCGAGGGTTTTGCCGCCCAAAGTATTATTACATATCATATATATTTTCTTGGTTTCTATTGATTAAACCCTCTTGAACGATTTGGTGTTCCACCATCGTTCTAAAGTCATCGAAGGCGTTCACTCCACGTGATCGTTTTCATTCTTTGAGGTTTCTTTAATCAAGAGATTTGATTAAGGAGGAGATTTGTGGACCTTATTGTCTACTTAATACATTTCACCAATTTCCAAAAAGTTAATACCATCAAAAACCACAAAAAAAAAATTGAAAAAACACAAAATACCAAAAAGAATCTTCTTTGCTCGTCTCCTCGTTGTACGTGACGTTTATGCTCACTCGTAATCAAGCAAAACGTGCACGTAGACGAAAGAACAAAACTCCCACTCCAACTCATTCTAGTGAGGAGTCTCCTATTGACGAACCCATTGTACGAGAAACACCAACCATGGCGAATCGAACTATGATGGAGTTACTTCAAGCACCCACCGAGGGTTATGGAGAAGCTATTGTGATTCCCGCTATCCTTGCGGAGAATTTTCAGGTGAAAACGGGTTTGTTGTCGATGATCCAAAACAACAAATTCCGTGGTGATGAGAAGGACAATCCTCACAACCATATCCGCCAATTCAATCGTCTTACCGCCACGTGCAAATTTAAGGATGTCTCGAATGACTCGATTAAGATGATGCTTTTTCCGTATTCCTTAGCGGGGCCCGCTAAAATTTGGTTAGAGAAAGAGCCACCCAATTCTATATTGACGTGGAAGGATCTCGTTTCAAAATTTGTGAACCAATTTTTTCCGCCCTCTAAGACTACGCATTTGAAGAATGAGATTTCTAAATTTTCACAAGAATCAAATGAAAGTTTTTCTACGGCTTGGAATAGGTTTAAGGAGATGTTACATGAATGTCCTCATCACGGTTTTTCCGATTTGCACCAAATCGACACGTTTTACAATGGACTTAACGATCATGAAAGAGATTATTTGAATGCCGCCGCGAGTGGTAATTTTTTGTGTAAAACGGTCGAGGAAGCTTTGGTCATAATTGAGAATAGGTCTAAGGTTTATAGCCCTCGTCACACACCGAGTGTTGCCAAAATGGGCTCATCATCGTCTCGTAGTATCAATGCCTTACAAGATGAAGCAAATGAGGAGAATCGGTTTTTCGATAGGTTTTCGACTCTTATGTCCCATTGGAAAGCTCAAGAAGCTTTGAATTCCGCTTCGGTTAAAGCGGTTTCTAAGAGTTGTTTGTCGTGTGGGGGAGCTCATGATCTTTCCGAGTGCATTACCGCGGATGGTAACACTTCGAATGCTTTTGTAGCCACGGGAACTTATAACCAAATCGGTCAAGGTTCCCGCCAAAATCAAGCTCCACCAAATCAAAATGCTAATAACTATCGCAACAACAACCAAGGTGGAAATTACCAAGGAAATCAGAGGAATTATAACAAGGGTAATTATCAAAGTGGAAATGGGCAAATTTCTAATCAAAACCAAAACCGTGATTTTCAAACTAATGCTCAAGGTTTTCAAAATGATCACACCAAAAATCTTCAAGGAGAATTTTTGAATTATGCTAAGGCTAATGATGCTAAGTTTGACAACATGCAACGTGAAATGGTTAGCTTAAGATCCGAATTGAAAAACGAGCTTAAAAACGAACTTGCTAATGAACTTAAAACTCATGCTAATAAAATGGAAGGAAATGTCACACGTCTCCAACAAACTTAACAAAAAATGGAGCAAGGTCAACATGAGATTAAGCAAGAATTGTTAAAAGCGGATGCTAGGCAATCTAAGTTTGAAGACCGTATGGCTAAGATGTTTGAAGCTATCATGTGTAAGCCCTCTTCTTCGGGTGGTCTTCCTGGTGATACCATCGTGAACCCGAAAGGAGAGTTGAAGGTTATTACTACTCGTAGTGGTAAGACTTTCAAAGAACCCATTTCTCGTCCAAGTACTTCTATGGAGAAGGAAAAAGAGAAAGAACCCGAGGTGTTGGTTGAAAAGGAGCAAATTACAAGCCCACGAAATACCGCTCAAACCACACCTACGGTTGAACCTATACCAATCATGGAACCCGAGATTCCAAGGCCTTTGCCTACTATGCCCCAACCCACACCACCTTTACCCTACCCTTCAAGACGAGACAAGGAAAAGGCACAAGAACGAAATAATTATCAATTTGAACTCTTTATGAAAATGTTTCGTGACTTGCATTTCAATATAAGTTTTGCCGACGCCTTAGTCATGATGCCTCGATTTGCCGCGAACTTCAAAAGTATGTTGAATAACAAAGAGAAATTGCAAAAATCGTCTAGTTGTTCATCGGTTTTTCTAAGCCGCATACCTTAAAAAGTCGGTGATCCTGGAAAGTTTTTAATCCCATGTGCTATACAAGACATGGAAGAATGCTACGCCTTGGCCGATCTTGGTGCTAGTATTAATTTGATGCCTCTTGAGATTTTTAAATCGCTCAATCTTCCAAATCTCACTCCTTCAAGAATGTCAATCGAGATGGCCGATCATTCTACGATTCTAGCTTGTGGAGTTGCCGAGGACGTCTTTGTGAAAGTTGGAAAGTTCTACTATCCTGTAGACTTTATTGTTGTTGACATTCCCATCGATCCTAAAGTTCCGTTAATTTTAGGTCGATCTTTTTTGGATACCTCGAGAGCACTTATCGATGTGCATGCAAGAAAAATCACTCTTCGTTTCAATGATGAAGAACTCGTCATTAATGCAACCCAAAACTCCACTCTTTCTCATGTGTATTCTATCACATCTTTGTACAATGTCAATCCCATCAAAAACATTTGTCAAAAGATTTCCAATAGAGTTTTAGGAGTTGTTGATAAAAATGAAGTTCCATCCCCTCCGCCGGTGGAGGTTAAGAGTGTTAAGCCTACGATTCCAATCTCGAGTGATTCTTCGGATGATGAATACGTTGATCCCGATGGGGAGGTTTTCTTTGTTGACAAAAGATTTGAAAACTTACCACCACCTAAGCCAAAAAGATTTCAAAATGTGAGAATTTTTAGTGTGACTAACATTGCTTTTGATACACCAAATATTTTTGACATAATTAAATCGGGTTTTCACAAGGAGAGTTTAAAAGATGAAAAAGGAAAAGATTTTGAATTGAATTTAAAAGATTTTTCTACAACTCTAACTCCGTCATCATCGCGTTTATTGAGTACTACAAGCTCGTCTTCTCCTTTTGACGATGCTTTGTGTGGACTAAGTGTGGGGGAATCCCCTTATGTTCCCTCCCCTTCCTCCACCGAGGACGAGATATTTGATCCTGGAATTGCTTATATAGGGAAATCTCGGTCTTCCACCGATGCAATAAATGGAAAATCTTTTCATTTGATTGGTGCGAGTCTACCTCGAGTAGCTCATGTTTTTAGAGACTTACCCATTGTCCCACCCTTCTATTTCTCATCTCTTTTCTTGAAACTATTTGAGTTTTTGTTGACCATTGATGAAGTGGCGTTGATTTGTTTTTCCAATGAAAACGAAAACGCCATCTTTGATCCCGGTATTTTGCACCATCAAAGGACTTAGTCCTTAATACCGGTTGTTTTGGGCCTTGTTTATCATGTAAGCCCCACCAAAAATTGACCACACCATGATTATCCCTAAATGATCACATTTATGGGGATTCGGGTCGAGCTTTTGACTCGGTTATCAAAAACAAGGTGCCTCGTGGGGTAGACCCATGCTTATCCTGTACATATTATTACTTTCTAATGTAGTTTAATGTGAGGGGATTTGTGCCCTTCCAACCTTTGTTCCGTGGTTGTTTGTGAATTGTGGTTTTTAGATCATGATCTTCACGATTGGAGCCTCTCGTGTTTCATTTTATGGGAGCACTCGATCGTTTGCTTTGGAGACATTTCTCAATATCCAAATGATATATCCTTTGATGTTCTAACCTTAGGTTTTTAGCACACTTCATAAACGGCTATTAATTTATTGGTTGCACCCTTTCCATGCTAGATTAGGCATTCGACTACGTCTCTAGTATGGGGGTGTTTCCACCCCTAGACTCGAAACATTGAGGACAATGTTTAACTTTAGTATGGGGGGGTGAATAGATACTTGCCTTGCTAAACCTTCACGCTTTCCAAAGTTTATCGTTTTGTTATCATTTTTGTTGCAAAATAAGGCTAAAAATGGCCAAATTTTAAAATTTTTCTCATATTTTATAAGTGTTTGAAGACACGAATGTAGGTTTTCCGATGGCGAGAATAAGAGTAATTTTGACTCGACCGTGCGTGTTGAGCACTTAGCTTTGATTCCTTAACTTACATTAGGCTAAGTCTCTTAAATGAGGACGAGAAATGATAGAGTTAATTATAAGTTACTATGCTAAACGTAGAGTACTCGTATTCTTTCAAAAACTCATGTGTCCTCGTTGTTTGCTTATTCTCCCTTCGCTTGTAAATATTTTTTTGCTTAATAAATATTGACTTAGCGGTTTAGTTAGGATTGTTGGGTTTCTAGTCTTTTCTAGTAGCTTCCGTGTAATTAAATTGGGAAGACATTAAGGTATCGCCAGCGTCACGGTTTTGAAGTATTGGCACCCGAATAATCGAAAGCTTCACCCAATAATAAGATTTCAAGTGCTCACCTAAATCAAGCAAACAATTTGAAGCCCCACAAGGCCTAAAATCTATGCAAAATTGAAAGTGAATCAAGCCTTAATCTTTGAAGCTTTAAAGATCCAAAATTCGCTTTAGCGTGAGGATATACGTCTTTGGCTAATAAAACCACCGATGATGGCGGATAATAAAAGGCAAGGCAAGACCGAAGTCATAATAAAAGCTTCATGGCGAAGTTGAATAAAAGATGGAGGTAAACCAAAGATAATAAGGTCCTTCCGTTAGGGGGCGTATAAAAGTCTTGGTAATAAGTCTCATGTTCAAAACCGTTATAAAACCGTGTTTATCGATTCTTCTTGTCAACTTAATTTTTTAACATCGTTGTCTATTAGGAGGGGTTATTGATTTGATGGTCTTAGTTACACCGTTAGGACTCTATTTTTAGACCTAAATCTCTATTATCGCATAAGTCAACAATATATCCTCGTGAAACATTAAGACATAATAAAATATAAGAGATACAACTTAGGAATAATGGGAGGATAAGTACGTGATTAGGGCATATGAGTAGTGTTAGCATTACTAACTTATAATGACAATGATCTCGTTGCACGCTTGGCATGGAATTAAGGTGAAAATCGAGGACGATGAAATTATTTCTAACGAAGCATTCACGTGTTCTTATTCTATGAACCTAAACGTCCCATTTTGCGATGAAAATCATACATTATGTCTAAAACACAAGTAGTAGCAATAGTAGTACTATAGCTAGTTTATCATTTCAATAAAGTGAATAAAATTGAATTTTGGAGATGCTACGATACTTTATTCTAGCATTGCGTGAGGGCACGGCAATGGTTTAGTATGGGGGAGTGATGAGACTGCTTTTATACATGGTCTCATTGGCCAAATTGGGCTTAAAATGCATAAAATATCATTAAATATACCAAATATATGCTCGTGTTTGTTACTTGTGTATTTTTAGGTACGGATATTGAAGAAATGGCAAAAGATCACAAGAATCATTCCAAAACGAACACGGGAAACGAAGCCGCATAATGAACCGGGCCCAAGTTTGGAATTTTGCAAAAAGACCCTTGAAGAATTGAAGATTGGCAACTTTAGTCCCTCATCTTTGAAGAACTTGTCACAAATGACCCTCCAAATGTCAATTGTACAAGAATGGTCCTTAAGGAATGAAGACTATACAAGATCAGTCCTTGAAGAATCCAAAATATGCATTTGAAGCCCTTGTTCAAGTTTAAAAAGTATTAGTGCCAATTTTGACAACTTGCCAAAAGTTGTCAAAGGTAAAATGGGCGTTGATGGCCAATTATTACAAAGTGGAAGAAACAAGTAACCTTGGGGATCAATTCTGCCAACTAACCAACATCCATTCCACCATTCAGCTTGTGACACCTCAGCAAACCCACCCACTTACCCATAACCCTACCCAACCCGTAACCAAACCTACCCAAGTCCAACCAGGTTTATTTAATTAACCCTCGTCAACACCAGTCAAACCCCCATTTTCCCACCTTAACACAAAATTTAAAAACCTTTACCCCCCTTTTAGATTAAACCCACCCCTGCTATTAAACTTAATCCCATAAACCCTAATCCCTTAACTCCCTCAAATCAAGGGGTTTTTATAAATTAACCTCCAGATTGATGATTACCCACTTTCCCACCAAAACCCACCTCTCAAAACGCCACAAGACACACCCATGTGTCTTGTGGGACCCTCCCCTGCACACGTCTCTTTCCCCCAAACCCTATAACCCGACCAATTGAACGACTGGATGAATCCCCTTGTTCCCCAAGTCCAAATTAACGTCCAATATACACTCTCCACAGCTGGCTACAATCACATGATCACATGAAGCCAAACAAGACCAATTTTCAGTCAAAATCTCAAGGGCAGATTAGGCATTTCAAGCAACTAGGGTTTTAGTTCTAGTTTGTTCCTTAGACTAGTATATAAGGAGTCGACTTGTGACCCTTATCTTTGTTCCAGTTTTTTAGCAAATCCTTGTAATGCCTTTTTAAATTAATATAAAGTTTGGTATTTTCAAAGAAATTGTAATTCCTTTTATCTTATTTTTAAAAGTTTGGTATTGGGTTGCTAGAATCTCTAAGTTCCATTTGATATTGTGAACACTTGTGTGTTTTGAGGTTTTTCAAAAGTTTTTCAAAGGTTTTAAATTTGATTCAAATTTCAGAAATCAAACTCCTTTGAAGTGAAGGTGGAAAAGGAGGTTTTGATTTGTGAGTTTTAATTTGTTTAAAACTTGTTAAGTTTCAAAGGTTATTTGGTTTCATAAGTTTATAAGTTTTTAGAAATTCAGAAAAATTGCATTGTGCTTGTTCTCTTTCTTTCTTTCTTAGCAGGTTTGATTGGCTGCTTGTTGTTAAAGCTCCAGCTCAGGTCCGGACCTGAAAGGAGGTGACTTGGCAGTCACTAAGGGTCCTGGATGTAGGACCCTTGAGGTAGTCTATTGTTTCCTTTTTCATTTTTCATTTTTCTGAAAATCATGTGATTTTTGTGAAAATTTGATGCAAGTTGTTAGGAGTGTGTTTAAGTGATAGGATATTGCTTATTTGGTATATTGTGCATGTTTAGACTGTTTAAAGTCAGTTTGGATTTGATTTGTATGCATTTACTTTGTTAAAAATCAGTTTCATAGTTTAAAGGGGTGTTTGGATTGGTGATTTAAGGAACAAGTTTGAAGGATTGTGAGCTTTAAAACCTGTTAGAAGTAGTCAATAGGGTATCAATAGGATATAGTATAGCTTGGTTTTAAACTTGAGTAGTTTTTGAGCAAATTTACATGCTAAAAGTGAAAAAGAAGCTTAAATTCAGTCAAGTTCATTTTCTGCCAAGATTTGTGTGATTTTGTGCCATCATTGTTGTAGATCTGTTAGAGTTAGGGGTAAACCAGGTTTGGATATCTTTTTCTTGCTAGCTTATTGATCTGTATGATAGATTTGGAGGTTTAAAAATCATCTATGTGCATGTAACTTGGTCACAATACCCACCAGACCTTAAAAGCATATCAGCAACTTTAAGTGTGCATTTTTGGCTTGATTGTGTGTAGCAGCTTGTTTGATTAGTGCTTGTATTGACTCCTTGTACTCAACAGAGTACAAGGGTGCCTGATTGTCCACAAAACACCCACAAAGATCAAGGAATCAAGCTCCTCTTGATTATTGCACAAGTGAAGATATCTGTTTTTGCTTGTGTTCATTAAAACATAACTGAGCACGTTTCTGTTCAATCTTAGCTTAATCTTGATTATATTGGAATTGTGTTTGTGTTTTTGTGCTTAAAAGAGTAACTGGATTGTGTTTTTAAAAGCTAAAAAGAAAAAAAAAATAAATTGCCAAAAAGGACTGGCTAGGACTCGAACCTGCGCCATCCCCCTCACAACACTCACACCTTACCATTGTGCCCTAGGGTCTTTGACTGCTAGGGTTGCATTTGAAAAATATATAAGGTGTTTTTGTTTGGGCTTATTTAATATAAGCCGTAGCTTATTTGGGCCATTTTGGCTTATTCACTAAGCTTATTTGCTCACTTGCATTTTTCCTAGGTTAAGTATATAGTTTAGGATTTTTCTGAAACAAGTTTGTATTTTTCTCCTTCTTTATTTATTTTTTATTATTTTTTAATTAGCCGTATTTAATTAAGTAGTTTAAAAATAGTAAAAAGCATTTTAAAAATCCAGAAAATAGTTTTTAGGTTTTAATTTATATATTTGAGGTTTACAGCCTAAAAAGGTTTCAAAAACTTTTATTTTTAATTTTATTTGATTTTAGGGTTTTTAGACAACTTTAAAAATTAATATAAAATTAATAAAAAGGTTTTAGGAACTTTAATTTGCATTTTTGTCTTAGTTAGATTATTTAGGATTTTTGGTAATTTTTTAGAATTTATTTTTAAACTTTTTATTTTTTTAGAATATTTTAATATTATTTTATTACTAAAAATAGAAAGTTTGTTTTTTCTACTTTTTTCATTTTTCATAGGTTAAGGACATATAATTAGGAGTTTTGTCACTTTCCAAATAAGTTTTAGGCTTTTCATTTATTTTCTAGAATTAATTTATGTTTTAATAGATTTTAATAGTTTTTAAGTGTTTAAAAATAGTTTAATTTGGTATTAAATTTTAAAAAAATATTTTTTAGCTTAATTAGGATATTTTTGAGGTTTACAAACTATTAGATCTTGTTTAAGGCTTTTTAATAATTAAAAGTGATTTTTAGGGCTTTAATTAGCATTAAAAAGTCATTATTTAATTAATTAAAAGGTTTTAGCAAGTTTGGATTTTTTGTAAACTCTTAGAATTTTATTGTGGATTTTTAGTAATTTTTAGGAATTTTTAGGTTAAAATTTTAATTTTTGTAGTTTTACGGTTTTACGTTTACGCCTTTTTCGTCTTAGTTTAATCCGTCTTCGTAAACGTCTTTTCTTTCCTTTCTCATTTCTTTTCTCTTTTCTTCTTAATAAAATCATCAATCAAAATCAATTCATTACACAACACACTAGCCTCCTCGAGAACGAACTCACTTCATTGGGTCATAACTTGTGGTTTTCCTAAATCACTCGTTAATACTTACCCTATTTACGCTCTTTTTCCTAAAAGACGTATTTCTACGACTATCAACACCGTCACAACCCATCGCATCAAATATCTTCTCAATGTGAGAAATCCAAGCTTGAGCCTCATTGGGGCTGTCAGTCTGCTCAAACGAACGGGGTTGCTGTTTGTTGAATCGCTCCAACCAAGTCATAAGAGTAACAGACGTTGGAGGTGGAGGATTTTTGTGGTTCTGAGGATGAGGGCCGAACTGAACGCCCTGAGCTTGGACTTCAGCATGAACTTCATCCCTGATTTCATTACGAAGTTGGGGAAGGAGGGCTTGCAAAGCTGCATTGACAGCTGCAGCCAACTCTTGATCATTGCGTGTGTTCACCATCTGACAGTTTAAAACAAAATGCAACATTAATAATATGTCTGATTAAATATGACATTAATATAAAAATGCATGAACAATGTATATAAAACATGAAATGATTTATGATGCATAAAATAGTTTTAAAATGCATGGTAAATTTTAAATATGATGATATGTCCATGAGTGAACGCCTATGGGTCGGTTCACAAAACAAAAGGGTAAGTGTGGACGCCTATGGGTTGGTCCACTAAACAAACAAAATGTTCCGATAAAATCACATGCGACTAAATAGGGCCAATCCTGTACCAACCATTACTTAGTCAAAATTCCTGCGACAATGTGATGAAATGCATGAAATTAATACATGAAATGAATGTATGAAAACCAACTGTCAGTTCTAGGAAGACGCTGGTGACTACCCGTAAGTCACAGGTCATGATTTACAGAGCCACAGGTCGAAACCTTGGCTCTGATACCATAATTATAACACCTCATTTGTTAAAATGGAATATCACAGTAATATATGGCGTGTCATCAAAGCATGCAAGGTAAATGTCTAAACATTCATGACCATAAAAGGAAATACCGAAATCAAACATCGGTAGTCCAAGTAACTCAACACAAGCAAATATAAGTACCGTAAAGGAAAAGGACTAAACAATGTACAACATGAAATAAAGTAAGATAAAGTATGATAAACGCATAAGATATAGAAGGCTGGATGACTTCCATCCGAATGCATATACTCTTGAGATCCTACTTGCGACCTTGGGTACTTGCCGTTTGGGAACATGGAAATGGAAAACGGCTGAGCATAACGCCCAGTGAACGGATATACAATAAAGCATGAAAACATAGAGTAATGAAATCATAAAAGGGCATATAAAGCATGAAAGGCAGCTGTAACACCCCACTTGGATAAGTGGACCGTTACGTGTGGTTATGGCGTGTCATCAAAGCATAAGGTAAATGTCCTAAAACATTAACTGACCATAACGGAAATACAGAATCAAACATCGGTAATCCAACATAAGCTCAAAACATGAAAAGTAAAATACTGAAAGAAAGGACTAAACAATGTCCAACAGGCAATATAAAAATGAAGTGCATAAAGTAAAGAAGTCTGGATTACTTCCATCCAATGCATATGCTCTCAGATTCGTAAGAGTGTCCTGGTGTACCTGCCGTTAGAATATGAAAGAATTACCGCTGAGCATAATGCTCAGTGAACGGATATAATGCATGATAACAATATACTGAACTTGAAATAATTAATAATTACTGAAGCTGAAAGACTGATATGCGGAGTGTGATGAAAATTGTAGAAAATCTGATAAGTCTGATTTATAAATAATAAAACAGAACTGTTATCTGTTAAATATGAAAACATGCATTTACTGTATTTTAATTGCCAAGAGCTTATATAGGTCATGTGCTGTAACAACTGTTGCATGAATAACTGGATGGGTGACCTCGTCATGCTGTAGAGGGGTGATCTCTAATTACTGTGTTGGGTGGAGGGATCAGCTCCAATGTGAAGGATGTAGAGCATACACCACATTCACCTGATAACTGTAAAATGATAAGCCTAGGATGCATCCATACGCCCCACTAATAATACTGATAAAATGTCCAAGCTGAACTGAATGGAACGCTGCGAAATATCACTCTCCCGCAGGTGAGCCATGACACCGGTGCCTCAAGTGTCATGGTTACGGTACCTCCGTAACTAGTACTACTGACTGGTCATGCTTGTATATAAGGCTCAGGCAATATCTTAGTCATTAAAATAATTTCAGATAGTTTATAACATGTACTGGGGAAAACATTTGGCTGTAGACGGGAAATCCTAATCATGCATAGAAGGGAAGTCCTTACTGAAAGTACGAAAAATCCATATCTCGTGTCCAGTAACCGACCGAGATCAACTGACAGAAAGTCTACTCTGATTTCAGGCGAGCTACATGAATAAAGGACGCGAATAAGTAACTGATATTCGTTTATTTTATTTATCTCAACTATACTTAGTTAATTTTATTTATTCTTGTAATATTGTATATATATAACTGATAAGTCTGAAAGTCCTAATATTTCTGATTAACGTATTCCTGTTCTATTATTAATTACGATATAACACGTATTCTGATGTTATAATATTCCTATACTTAGTAACCTGCTAATAATAGAAAGTTTCCTAATTTAGAAAGTTTCCAAAAATAATTTAATTCATTTAATAAAATTATAACCTTTTAAATTTTATAACTAACTTATATTTAATTTATTAATATACTATTAAGACATCTATAAAAAGATAAAGGAATAAAAGGTGTAATTTAAAAATCTTCATTTTATATTTTTAACTATACCCCGAGCCTACCGAGATACCCCTTCTCGGTCGCACTAAAACAATTCAACATATATATATTAAATCTGTCCATTTGACTTAGCGACAGAAAAATATGTGACTAAAAAGTGATTAGGAGCTGAATTTTAAACTGTCAATAAAACTGTCATAAACAATCTGCGACAGAAATTAGCGCCGCTAATCTGTCGCTAATCTCATTTTAAAATTTCTATTTTTCTGTCCAAACTTTTCCTACTGCTAATATATAATGTTTCTACTGATTTCATACGATACTTACTGTTTTAGAACTTCTAAACGCCCCCTTTTATTAATTAGATACCCGAATGGGTTGTTTGGATAACTTTGGTCGAACTCAGCCTAGGCCGCCCCTGTGTGGGTCACGGCTGGGCAAAGAGTGAGGCTGACGAGACCTCAGGTCTCGGTTTCATTTAACCCAAACAGACCAGACCCCTTTTCTTTAAAAGTAGAAGCCCTAGTTTGGGGTTGTTTGCACCCGGCTGGCCAAAAGAGACACCACCACCGAGACCTTAAGGTCTCGGCTAGGTACTAGACCACAACGTTTCATCATTATCATTTTTTTAAAATCCCCTCGTGGGGTTTGGCTGCTCTCGGCAGAAAAACAAACACCACCGAGAGTTGTGAAACTCTCGGTTCCTTGACTCCATCCCGGACCCGACCTCCTTTTAATTATAAATGGTTACCCCATGATTTCCGTTTATATATATATAATTAAATTAAAATGAACATGATAATCAACAGAGGTATGATCGAGGGTGATTACCTTATAGGATTTAAAGGTTGAAGATGGTTATACCCGAATCACAAGAACCAAACCCCGAAATTATTATCTTTTTCTTTTTCTATGCTACTGCCGGCGGCCTAGCTCTTCACACATAAACCCTATTTTTTTTCTAAATGGGAATAGTAAAGTGTCCATGTGTTTTATTTTTAATCGAGCCGGGCCAAAAGCCCACTTCTTTTTCTTTTCTTTTTCTACACCGGCCCCCTTCTACTATATAGTTTTTTTTGAAACGTAATTATCTGTATGCTAAATAATACGTTCGTAATAATTATTTTCCTATATAGTTTATAAAAATCAAACTGCGTATTTAATATTCTATTTTTTAAATACGGGTTTTACAAATCTTCCTCTCTAAAAAAATAATTCGTCCCCGAATTAAGGATACGACTATACTGGGTTTTACATCAGCGGAAATGAGTAAGTCCTGGGAAACCTAGGTGTATAGCATGTTTACTGGTTTTAGTTCTGAAAACATAGCTTATGTTTACTTATGAAACTCTGTATTAGTTAATATACCAAAAGCCAATATAGGTCATGAGTTCAACAACGTGCATGAATACATAGAGGGGTAGCCTCATCATGCAATTAGAGGGGATGCCTCTAATTAATATGGTCTGGGTAGGAGGGATCAGCTCCTTATGAAGGATGCAAGGCACACACCATATTCACCATGTAAATCCTGACTGAAACTGAACCTAGGATGCACCCATACGCCCCACATAATAATAATAATATAATAATGGCCAAATAAACTGAAAGGGACGCCACGAGCTATCACTCCGCCGTGGTGAAGTCATAACACTGGTGCCTCTAGTGTTATGGTTATGGTACCTCCATAATTAGGTGAAACTGGTCATGCATGTATATGGCCAAGGTAACTAATAAAACATAAGCATTTAAATATGTAACTACTGGGAAAACAATTGGCTGCATACGGGGAAATCCTAATAAAGGAAGAGATTGTCCTTACTGAAGGACGGGAAATCCGTACCTTGTATCCAGTAGAAGCTAACGAAAACGCTGAAGAACCTACTCTGCCTTGACGGATAATACTACATAAGAATATGGACATGTATGAGTTGTCTGAATTACATGTGTTTTACTGGTTATGGGTGTTCTTAGCTTATTATTCATGTTATGTCACGTTTTAACTGTTTTAAGTGTTAATCTGTAGTTATTATGGTATTCTGTTGTTTATTATTCATGTAGTATGGTATTATGATACTTGTATTGTAATACTAAGTAACTTTATAAAAATAGCAGGTTCCCATAAATAGTAAGTTTCTAAAATAGAAAGTTTCCAAAATAGTAAGTTTCCATAATTAGAAATAAGCTGAGTTATAATGCCAGGTAAAGTTTATTTAGTAAAATACAAGTCATGGTTTAAAGGTTATAGCTTATTAATTAAATAACTTTGTTAATTAATTAAACTATACATTATAAGAATTTAATTAAAAATACCATGTTTTAATTAAATTAAACTAAGTAAACACTTAGGTTATTCATGAAATATAAATTTTAATATTTTTAACCTAAGTCATGTATTTAATTAAATTAAATAGTCTAAAAAATAATTTAATTAAATGTATTTTTCAAATTTTAATACTTTCCTGAACCCGTGGTTTAAAAATTAGCCCGAGCCCGTACCCGTACCCGTGTTCTATAAATAAGCCGAGACAAACACCCTTGACAGTGGCTACCCAGCCTAGCCGGTTGCCACTGTCCGAGCCATTTTACCCACTGCCAACCCACGACTAGCCGCTGCCGAGCCCGGTTCAAACCAGCTGAGTGCCGGTTCCCCCTGTTTTCTGTTCGCTTCCCACTGTTTTCACACTAAGTCCCACCGAGACCCTATTGGTCTCGGTTGACAAGCGATACAAACCAAAACCACACCCCGACCTTGCGTTGAGGTTCCCTTGTGTTGTGATCGATCCAAAAACCAAACCAAGCCGAGATCATGAGGTCTCGGTGGTGGTGATTAAACCAAGCCGAGAGCTTTTGCTCTCGGTTGTGGGTCTCGGCCAAACCAAACAAACACCAAACACCCTTTAATTCTTGATTTTAATTAATCCCACATGTTTTACTTGTTTGTTTTTAAGATTAATTAAAATAATATCATGAATTCATTAAAAGGATTAAAAAGAAAAGGGTTATGATTATACCGAATGCGTAGAATGAAAAGGTTTATGATCACGAACACGTACACGCGAATATCAAAGATCAAAATCGTCTCGAACACCGATTGGTGTTGATGGTAGCCGGCGGCAAAGGAAGAGAGGAGGCAAGGGTTTCTATTTTTTTGTAACCTAGAATTATGATGAAAACTTCCTTATGTTTTTCCTAAACATGTATTAGTTATGGGTCATGGGCCAAAAGGCCCACTCCCTTCCTTTTTGCTCTCTTAGCCGCGACACCCTTAGAGCCCAAGGACAAAACCGAAGTTTTTCCAAGTTAAATTATATGTCGTATATGTTCGTGTTTTATTTATCGTGAATTTAATTATCGTGATTGTAAACACATTTATAATATATACGTAAGTACGTGTTATTTAATATCGTGATACGTGAATTATATTATAAATGGAAAGTTTTTATTTTATCGTATTTTCGTGTATTAATTGTTCATGGTATTTTAATGCGGGTTTTACAATATTTAACTGAGAAGCTTCATGTGTTGTGTGAAAACTGTTAATGCAATGACGCCTAAAAACGTTACTTGCATTTTTCGGTCTTGCTTTGTTTTGATTACGACAATATATAAAAACAAGCATTTACGAAAATAACGAAAAATGAATTCTTGAGTTCAAGTATTTTTTTTCATTTCAACCATTATCACTTAAGGTATGAACAAACAAGTTTTCATCTTAATTAAGTGATCAATGATTTAAGTTTTCTTAAACTCACCTTTTATTAAATGTGACAAAGTTTTTTTTATTAAATTTTATTTTTAAGAAAATGTTTTATTAAATTAAAATTTTGAAAATTTGAAAATGGCATATTCCATATGGTTTAGGAATATTATTTGTGGATAAATATTCCACCAGATGTGACTACCCTACTAAAAGCCAAAAGGACGTGGAGTCTACCTCCGCGGTTCCTTAAATGCCTATGCGGATCCTTATCGATAAGGAACCACAGGCATCAATAAGGAACCGCGCCCAGAAAGAGCCGTTGGGCTTTTGTCTTATAAATAGTGGACCATTCTCAGATTTTGTCTTCACCTCTTTTGCACATAAATTTCCAGATTCAATCATACTTCTTAAATCATTCAAAACCTTGGTTATTTGGTTGATTACTACTTGTTTAGAAGTGAATCTTTCTCCTCCCATCTCTTCCTCTCCAAGTGCAAAGAGAAGAACACTTTCATCCTTGAAGTGTTGAGTCTACCTCAAGATCTATTGAAGATCAAGTTTTATTTATTTATTCTAGTTGTGTTGTGAAGATCCAAGTAGTTGTGTTATTTGGAAGTTGTGTTGTGAAGATCCAAATAGTTGTGTCTATTTGGAAGTTATGTTGTGAAGATCCAAATATTTGTGTCTATTTGGAAGTTGTGTATTGATAGGTGTAGAAATACGCGTTTAGGAAAACAACGTATAAATGCGGCAAGTATTTTTTTTGGGTAAAGGGTTACCCCGGTAAATTTGTATTAATCACATAAAATTTGGAGTACAATGGAATGTGGCCGATGTACCACATTAACCTCAAGCATAGCTTGAAACTACCTATCTTTGTGACATGCCACAAAGATAACAAACAAAGATCAAATAAAAACAAGCCCTAATCAGTACCATACATACGGAAAGAATTAGGGAAATTCCATTTCTGAAGCAGTTGCTTAACAGAATCCCGCTGCTTGAATCTAAACGTCATGATCTTCATTCGAACAGTAATGATAATAGTATCACGAATCTCCTCCGGTGTACGACTACCTTTCTTGAACAAACGATCATTACACTCCTTCCACACAAAATAAGCAGCAACAGCCAAAACAAGCCTTCCTATAACACTCCTTGCAGTCCGCGAATGCGCCATAGGCTGGAGGTAACCTATAATGTCATGTATCCTAGCAGGAACATGAACCATATCGACCAACACCTGAACATATTCCCATACTTTTGAAGCAAATGAACACTCAAAAAATAAATGAGCATGGGAGTCAGGTTGCTATTTACAAAGGGGGCATGAGAGACTGCTCAAGTCGACCGTATCTCCCACATCCCATTGCCTCAAACGGTCTTGATTATTCAACGCAGATCTTAAGACTAACCGCATGTGAAACCCATGTCTAGGAATAGCAGAAAACCAAACCACTCGCTGCCAGTCAACATGTTGATTTAGGAAAACCAAATGCGGCAAGTATTAACCTCGACGATTTAGGAAAACCGACAAGTCGAATAAGTGCGGGTTCGTTCTCGAAGGAGGTGTGTGGATTAAGTGTGCCAATATATAAAATCAAAGTCTGGATTAGTGACGTTTTTGGTTTAGAAGAGAAAAATTAAAGACGAGCTACGACTACGATTACACTACGACGAATTAACGTAAAACGCGAACGTAAATACGTAAAACGTGACAAAATTAAAAATTAAACCTAAAAATTAATTAAAAATTTAAACTAAGTCTAAAATAATATAAATAAGAATAAAAATCCAATAAATAATTTTTTTAACCATTTATTAATTAAATATTCAATTTTAAATGCTAATTAAAGCCCTAAAATTAAATATAATTAACAAAAATCCCAAAATATTATTTTATTGAACAAATAACTCACTTATATTATTTAAAGACTAAAAAGTATTTTTCCTAAATTTTCAAAACTATTTTTCAATTTTTAAAACACTAAAAACTATTCTTAAACTTAAACAATGATTAAAAATATTAAAATAATGATAAAAATAATTTGACAATTTTAAAAATCCTAAATTGTACTAATGAACAGTAGAAAAATGAAAAACTTTGAAAAAAGTAAAAATTTTCACTAAAAGACAAAACAGTTTATAATAAAACCCTAATTAAACTAAAATTAATTCTAAAAATTAATTAAAAAGCAAGTAGTAAAATATTTTTAAACTAAAAGTCTTAAAATATTTTTCTAAGTCTAAGAAAATTTTTAAAACAGAAAAATATTAATTTCCTACACTAAAAGACAAAAACAGTGAATTAAAAAAGTAATTTAAATGCAATTAAATCTAAAAATACTAAATGAACAGTAAACATAAAATAAACTTAATAGAAAAATCAGAACTAAAATAAGAAAAATCTCAAAATTAAAATCAAGTTTTAATTCCTAAATATGACCACTAAAGACAAAAAATGTAGAAATCTGAAAGTGACACTTTGTTACTTTTGTCTGGTAGCCAAGCAGTACCAATTTTTCAACTAGCAGGGGTAACTGAGTTCCCACTAATAGAACAAAAACAAGATCTGGGCAATGTTTTGGTTATAACTTGAGATTTACTTGGTTTCTTTGGCAAAGATTGGCACCCCCACAACCATTTGGGTTGTGGGGAGTCAGTAAAAATGTAAAACACTCAACTTACACACAAGAATTAAGCACAAAAAGCCCAAGACAGTTACTGATATGGTTGTATTGGGGTCTGTGAACAGTAAGCTGATTCAAATGGACAAATAATGGAATTTAAACTCCCAAATCTTGCTCACAACAACACTAGACTACCATTGACTGATTAAGAACCCTAAGTTATACCCTAACTTAACAGTCTACAAGATCTAGTAAAGCAAATCACTAAGAACCAAGCTATTTAATGCCTACTAAATTTTAAGCTAATTTTAAGAAAGTTTTAGCATACAAACTCTTCTGAAAATTTACCCAACTAGCAACTAAATACAGAAAACACTTCCACTGACCTAAAAAAACTTGTCTAGGAAGATTTAAAACAAAAGTGTGTCAATCGTCCATTTTAAAACCCTAACCCAAACACTCCTATATTTTCAAAAAATGAAAATTTACAAACCAAAAGCTCTAAAAACTTAACCAAACTGATTAACTAACACTCAAACATGCATAAGAGACATAATTAAACAAATTTGAACAGATAAAACAACATAAAAACAGATACTTCACAAAATCATATAACTGTCACATAAAACTCAAAAAAAATATATCAAGTAGGGTTCAAGCCTTAAACTACCTGGCTGATGCCTTCTACTAGGACTTTTGAGAGTTTAATGAATCTTATGAAGTGTAGAGGTGCCTGCTGGTGGAATCCAAGTGGACCCAAGGCCAATAATATCTTCAAAACAATGGATGAAATGAAATGGACTGAAAAAGGGGGTCTTGTTTGATTCCTTGTGATCCTGCACAAAACAAACCAACAAGAACAGAAACTACAAGCTTATATAAGCTAAGCTCATAAGCTAGTGTCAAGTAGCTTATGAGCTGGCTTATATAAACAGTAAGCTAGTGATAAAAAAATGGAAATAAGATTTTTGTGAAAAATCTTTGAAAGACTTTGAAACAAACCTCACTTAAAAGTCTTTGGGATGACTAAGAAAATCTTAAACCAGCTTGAAATCCACTTTCACTTCAATCAAAAACCAGTTTCAAGATTTTGCCCAGTTTTGCCAATAATTTAAAAAAAAACGGATTTTTCTGAAAACTTAGGATAAATGAAAAACTTTTGAAGATTTAAACTAAACTTGAGAAAATTTAAAGATTAAACTACAAGGAACTCAGTAATATGTAAAATCCAAACTTTTCATTTTCATTAATCAATTTAAAAAAATTACAAAAAAACTAGAACAAGGCAAACCACAAGTTGGTTGCTCTTTAAGTACAACTAAGTAGAACATTCTAGGCTACTGAATAAAATAATGCAAAGCTAAAAACCCTAATAAAAAAAATCCGATTTTGCCCTTTGACTGATTTTGAAATTGGTCTTGTTTGTGCCCCATGTGATTGACAGCTGTTGTCTTTGATCTTTGGACGTTAAAATGGTCTTGGGGACCAAGAAAAACGTTTGGAGACGTTGATTTTTTGAAGGATTCGTTCTTTTCCTCTTTTGGTGTAGCAGGGGAGCATGGGGGGTCCATTTGGAGTCACGGGACAATGTTTCTGGGTGGTGGGATGTGATTAGGGTTAGATTAATTAGGGTTCTGGAAGGTATCAATGAATAACCCCTTGATTTGGGGTTTTTAGGATTAGGGTTCGTGAGTTCTTAAGTGTGTGTTTAGTGTGTGAAATGATCCAGATTAGGGGATTAAAAGTTGTTTAGTGGAAAATCTGATTAATTAATATATTTCAAACTTAATATTAATAAATCAGTTAAAGGGTGAGTGGAGGGTGAGTTGGAACATTGGTGAAGGCTGATTGGCTAATTTTGGGAGTGGGTTGACGTGTCAGTAGGTGATAGGGGGTTGGAAGTTTGAATGTCTTCCCTAAATGGCCCCTGCTTTTACAATTGTTCTTCACTTAGTAATAAACAGCTAAACAACATATTTCCTTTGTAAAGAAGTTTGCCCAAGTTGTCAATTTTGGCACATGTATACTTAATACTTTCATCAAGGGCTTTTAATGCACAATTTGCATTCTTCAAGGGTTAAGCATGTAATGTCTTGTCATTTTAGGGACCCAAATGTAATATTGAGGGTTTACAAGGGTTTAAAATGACAAGTCTTCCAAAGTTGAGGGATCAATCTTGCCAATTCTTCAAACTTCAAGGACTTGATAGGAAAATCATGATTCGGGTCCGGTTCTTTGTGCGGCTTCGTTTCCCGTGTTCGTTTTTGCTTGATTCCTTTGATCTTTTGGTGAATTTACGATATCCGTACCTAAAATACACAATGAACAAACACAAGCATATATTTGGGTATTTTGATGATATTTTAAGCGTTTTAAGCCCAATTTGGACGACGAGACTATGTATAAATACAGTATCATCACTCCCCTATACTAAACCATTGCCGTGTCCCCACGCAATGCTAGAATTAAGTATCGTAGCACTTCCAAAGTTCATTTTATGATGACATTTATTGAAGACATAAACTTAAATAAACTGCTACACGCGTTTTAGACATAATGTATTGCTTTCATCACGTTTAAGTGACTTTTGGAATCATAGAACAAGAACACGTGAATGCTTCATTAGAATTAATTTTGTCGTCCTTGATTTTCACCCAATTCCATGCTAAGCGTGTAACGAGATCATTGTTATTATAAGTTAGCAACACGATCATATCTCATGAGTGTTAATTACGAACCTAAACTCCCTTATTCCTACTTGGTATCTCTTATATTTTATTTTGTCTTAATGATCACGAGGATACATCATTGACTTATGCGTGAATAGAGATTAAGTTTAAAAATAGAGTTTTGACGGTGTAACCAAAATCATTAAATTAATAATTCATCCTAATAGACAACGATGTCAAAAAATTAAGTCAACAAGAAGGTTCGATAAACACGGTTTTATAACGGTTTTGAACATGAGACTTATTACCAAGACTTATATACGCCCCCTAACGGAAGGGCCTTATTATCATAGGTTTACCTCCATCTTTTATTCAACTCCACCATGGAGCTTTTATTATGACTTCGGTCTTGCCTTGCCTTTTATTATCCGCCTCATCGGTGGTTTTATAAGCCAAAGACGTATATCCTCACGCTAAAGCGAATTTTGGATCTTTAAAGCTTCAAAGATTAAGGCTTGATTCACTTTCAATTTGGGAATAGATTTTTCAGCCTTGTGAGCTTCAAATTTTTGCTTAATTTAGGTGAGAACTTGAAATCTTATTATTAGGTGAAGCTTTCGATTATTCGGGTTGCCAATACTTTAAAACCGTGACGCTGGCGATACCTCAATGTTTTCCTAATTTAATTACATGGAAGCTACTAAAACAAATTAGAAACCAACAATAGTGACTAGACCGCTAAATCAATATTTATTAACAATTTATTATGCAAAAGCGTGGGGAGAATAAGCTAATAATTACTACACATAAGATCGTGACGATTACGAGACTTATAAATAACTCTATCATTTCTCGTCCTCATTTAAGAGACTTAGCCTAAAAAGTTAAGGAATCAAAGCTAAGTGCTCAACACGCACGGTCGAGTCAAAAATTACTCTTATTCTCACTATCGGAAAACCTACATTCGTGTCTTAAACACTTATGCCAAACAAGAAAATTTTTAAAATTTGGCCATTTTTAGCCTTATTTTGCAATAAAACGATAACAAAACGATGAAATTTTGATTGCATGGTGACGTAAGCAAGGTGAAGTATCTACTCACCCCCCATACTAAAACTAAACATTGTCCTCAATGTTTCGAGTCTAGGGGTGTAAACACCCCCATACTAGAGACGAAGTCGAATGCTTAATCTCGAGCATGGAAAGGGTAAAACGAATAACCTAAAAGCCGTTTACGAATTATGCTAATAAGATAAACGTTAGAACATAAAAGGATATCATCGGATATCGAAATCTCCAAAGGCAACGATCGAAGCTCGAGTGCTACGTAAAACGAACACAAGAGGCTTCAACGATGACGATGAACCTAATGAATCACAATCACAAACAACTACGGAACAAAGGTTGGAAGAGCACAAGTCCCCTCGTTACATTAAACTAAGAAAGTGATAATATATACAAGGATAAGCATGAGAATCCCCCACGAGGCACCTTGTTTTTGATAACCGAGTCAAAAGCTCGACTCGGATCCCCATGAATGTGATCATTTAGGGATAATCATGGTTTGGTCATTTTTGGTGGGGCTTACATGATAAACAATGCCCAAAAGCAACCGGTACTAAGGACTAAGTCCTTTGATGATGCAAAATACCAGGATCGAAGATGGCATCCTCGTTCTCATGGGATAAACGAGCCAACGCCACTTCAACACATGCTAGAACCAAGACCCCAAAGGGGTCTAAGAAAAGAGATGAGAAATAGAAGGGTGGGGCAATTGGTAAGTCAACAAGATGAGCTACTCGAGGTAGACTCACACTAAGCAAATAGATAAGTTTTCCATTTATTGCGTCAGTGGAAGACCGAGATTTCCCTTTACAAGCAATTCTGGGATCGTAAATCTCGTCCTTGGTGGAGAAATGTGAGGGAACATAAGGGGCTTCCCCCATACTAGATCCACACCAACCGTCATCAAAAGGAGTAGACGAGGTGGTAGCACTCATATAACGCGATGATGACGGAGTTAAACATGTAGAAAATTCTTTTAAAACATTTTTAAAATCTTTTCCTTTTTCATCGTTTAAAAACTCTTTATGAAAACCCGATTGAATAATGTCGAAAATATTTGGCGTTTCTAAGACGAAATTAGTCGCGCTAAAAATCCTCACATTTAAGTCTTTTGTGGGAGGGGGTGGCAGATTATATAAGTTCTCAAAACGTTTATCAATAAAGAACACCGCCCCCTCGGGGTCAACATACTCGTCATCCTCATGAACGTCGATCTCATCGATTTCTTCATCAAAGATTGGCTTGTCAAACCAAGGTTTGTCATCCTTGAGTATCTTAGAAACTCTCTCGAAAAGATCACGATCAAGCACGAAACCATCATCCATTTGTGGGGATTGTTGATAAGTTAAATCCTCACGAATGTGGTAAACGTAATTCTCATTTGAGGAGTGTTGATTAGGTAACTCCTCGAGAATTGGATTTTTAGTCACATGAGTTGGTTCGTCATCAAAAATAAGACGTTCCAACTCATTAAGTTAATCCTCGATTTTGGAAAGATCGACCTCACTCGTAGGTGGGAGTGGAGGCAAAAGAGCTAGCTCTCGTTCAATAATTTCCTCAATCTCGGGATCAAACTCGTAATCATCGTACTTCACATGTTTCTTTTTAGGAGAATCAAAAATTGCATGTGGATTTCGAAGTACGTGATCAATCTCGGCAAAATCGCCATCGTCATCGTCAAAGAAAGAGTCGATGTGAGCACTCACAACCATGGTCTTACAAGTCGAATGACTATGCTTAGGTGACTTTTCTAAGACGAGAGGATCGATGTCGATAAAACCTTTAGCCTCAACGGGTGTTGGGCTAGGCAAAGGAGGCACTTCGATGGAGTTAGAAGTTGAAGCCTCAAAGACGTGGTCCTTCGAAGGTGGTGAAGACGAGCCCATTTTGGTCATTTTCGTGATGGCACTAACGTCGCCCTTCGAAATTGGTATTTCACTTGTTTCATCGAATTCATCCCAAAGTGAATTTTTATTCATAAATTTACACATACCCTTTTGAATTAGGTACACGTATTCTTTAACATTAAAATCCTCATCTTTAAAACCGTTCTTCTTAATTTTTTCAAAACATGCATCAAGCCTCATTCTTTCCGCTAAAGTGAACATTTTGAAATCATTAGGTTTAGAAACATTAGGTTTTGAAACCTCGGTTTTTCATTATCATTAAACCCTTGAGATTTACTCGTGAAAAAGTCCATTTTATCATCCCCATATCTCATAGTAAGTCTCCCCTCGTGAACGTCGATTACAGTTCGAGCCGTCAATAAAAATGGTCGACCTAAAATAATGAGACATTTAGGGTCACACTCGTAATCGGATATAACGAAATCCGCGGGAAAAACAAACTTTCCAACTTTGACATAGACATCCTCGGCTATTCCAATTGGTATTAAAGGCGTATAATTTGCTAGCTCGATAGTCATGTTCGTGGGGGTAAGTCTAGTCAATCTCATCAATTTCCAAAGAGAATGAGGCATGAGATTGATGCTAGCACATAAATCGGCAAGGGCTAAACATCCCTCAATCTCGGAAAAATCACAAGGTAATAGAAATTGGCCCGGATCCTCTTCCTTTCTTGGCATATGCCTTTTTGGTTTTTTAAGAAGGATCGATGCACAAGTTTCTTCAAGGGTTACTTTGGTTAGGTCGCTAAAACTCTCTTTTTGAAC
Organism: Glebionis coronaria; assembly: GCA_025667525.1. Lineage (NCBI taxonomy): Eukaryota > Viridiplantae > Streptophyta > Magnoliopsida > Asterales > Asteraceae > Glebionis > Glebionis coronaria. Next base: position 136,510 of record JANFOE010001327.1, read on the forward strand.
CGTGGATGGAATTTGAGGTACACGAGGGTGTGCACTCTTTTCCTTGGTCGCCACGTTCACCCCATCGACTTTAGAACAATAAGACGTCTTAGAAGTCGAGGGTTGAGAAGAAGGAACAACTTGAAATCCATCAAGGTTAGGGGTAATCACACGACCTTTCTCACGAGACGAGGCGGCTTTACATTGTTCCTTCGGATTTGCAACGGTGTCACTAGGTAACGAACTCGATGAAGCACCCGAGGACTTGTTCATAATGGCCGAAAACATCTTTTTAATATCAATTTGTCCTTGCTCAATCTTCGTGTTTTGCATTCAATGTATTAGTAAAGTCGTTTTTCAAAGTACCAATTTCTCCCTCTAATCGTCTCATATTAGCCTCATTCGTTTTCATGTAGTTTTGAAAATCGTTTGACGAACTATTTTGATTAGAATTAAAGTTCCCTTGGTTTTGATTACTTCTTTGAAAATTTCCTTGATTACCACTCGAAAAATTGTTTCCTTGATTGTTGTTGTTTGAAAAATTCGAGTTTTGATTATTGTCTCGATTTTTCCAATTCAAATTACGACCTTGATTATAACCTTGGTTTTGAAAATTCCCTTGTTGATAATTTCCTTGAAAATTGTTATGGTTTTGATTCAAAAAATTGTTGCCTTGGTTATAATTGCCTTGTTGTGGTGGACCCGCGTTATTTTGATTTTGAAAATTGTTGTTTCCATTTAACGCATTCACATTCGACGTTTGGCCATCCGTAGCCGCACACTCATAATAATTATGAGGTCCACCACAAACGTACACGATGTCTCAACCGCTTTCACCGTAGCGGGAGCGTCTTTCTTTTGCATCTCAACGAGAAAAGACGTAAACACATTCGTCAACTTGTCGACTTTTGCATCAACCCTCTCAATGTCGCGATTAGAATTACTAACATTGGCGACATTGGCAACACTCGGTGCGTAGCGGAGTTGGTAAACCTTGGATCGGTTTTCGATAATTATCAATGCATCTTTCGGAGTCTTACACAAACAGTTGCCACCGGCGACGGAATTCAACGAATTTTGTTCTTGAAAATTAAGACCGTTGTAAAATGTATCGATTTGGTGCAACTCGGAAAAACCATGGTGAGGACATTGCCTAAGCAATTCCTTAAAACGATCCCACGCGTCTCAAAAAGATTCATTCGGTTTTTGCTCAAATTTCGTAATTTCATTTTTGAAAAACGTTGTCTTAGACGGTGGGAAAAAATAATTAACGAACTTGGAAACGAGATCCTTCCACGTAGCTATGGAATTAGGTGGCTCTTTCTCGTACCAATCCTTGGCGGCACTATCGAGCGAGTACGGAAAAAGCATAAGCTTGACGACATCGGTGTCGACGTTCTTAAACTTGCTCGTGGCTAAAAGACGATCAAAATTCCGAATATGGTCGTGAGGATTATCGACTTCACGACCTCGAAACTTCGTAGCTTGGATTAATGAAAGCATTCCGCTCTTAATCTCAAAATTCTCCGCTTTGATAGCGAGAATTACGATAGCGTCTCCATAACCCTCAGTGGGCGCTTGGAGCAATTCCATCATCGAACGATTGTCAGCCATCTCCTCTACGGTTTCTTCAACAACGATATTAGGAACGTCGGTTTGTAATTCTCGTCTACGTCGTCGATTATTTCGATTACGATTGCGTTGATTCGAAGCGTCGCTAGAATTAGAATAATCCTTCGATCGAGTGCGCATGCACTAAGCGTAGAATGGGTGGTAGCAAAGAAGACACTTTTTGCGGTTTTTCGATTTTTTAATTTTTTTGGTGTTTGATTTTTTTATTTTTTTTGGATTTTGGTGTATTACGTAGACTAAAATCTACAAATCTCTCCTCGAATCGATCTTCTCGATTAAAGGAGCCTCAAGGAATGAAAACAATCACGTGGAGTGAACGCCTTCGATGACTTTAGAACGTTGGTGGAACACCAAAACGTTCAAGAGGGTTTAATCTTGAAAACAAGCAAATATAATATACGTAGATAATACTTGGGTGGCAAACCCTCGATTAGCCTTCTTTCTCAAAACACGCACAAGCAAGCGGGGGAAACGAGGCGACGCTAAGCACTTAAGAGCCTTTTCCCTTAGGTCGTGAAATACAACCGCCTTATACCCGCCTTATAGTTTGTGTTAATTGAAATTAAGCCTCAAGAAAGTATTTATCTATTTTGCCTTTAGACTTTTGCTTTAGATTCGAATACAATGATCGAGTGATGAAATCCCGAATCAAGGTTGCGTTTTTACGCTTTTAGAGTACTTGTATATTTATTGTTCTATGTAAGTACAATATAGTAATATATTCATAAGAAAAACGAAAACGATAATGGGATATCTACAATATAGTAAATGATTGTTGTGTGTTTAGTTTAGGAAAACTAAACACTATTTATTTGGATACTATAATATAATAGAGAAAAATAACAAAAATGAGTATGTACGATATTTACGCTTTCCAAAATTTGAAAAGCAAAAACGCACTACTCACACAAACAGGATACTAATAATGGCACACTAAAAACACCTCCTCGGCAGCGGCGCCAAAATGATAGGTGTAGAAATACGCGTTTAGGAAAACAACGTATAAATGCGGCAAGTATTAAAATCGACGATTTAGGAAAACCGAAAAGTCGAATAAGTGCGGGTTCGTTCTCGAAGGAGGTGTGTGGGTTAAGTGTGCCAATATATAAAATCAAAGTTTGGATTAGTGACGTTTTTGGTTTAGAAGAGAAAAATTAAAGACGAGCTACGACTACGATTACACTACGACGAATTAACGTAAAACGCGAACGTAAATACGTAAAACGTGACAAAATTAAAAATTAAACCTAAAAATTAATTAAAAAGTTTAAACTAAGTCTAAAATAATATAAGTAAGAATAAAAATCCAATAAATAAATTTTTTAATCTTTTATTAATTAAATATTCAATTTTAAATGCTAATTAAAGCCCTAAAATTAAATATAATTAAGAAAAAGCCTAAAATATTATTTTATTGAACAAATAACTCACTTATACTATTTAAAGACTAAAAAGTATTTTTCCTAAATTTTCAAACCTATTTTTCTATTTTTAAAACACTAAAAACTATTCTTAAACTAAAATAATGATTAAAAATATTAAAATAATGCTAAAAATAATTTGACAATTTTAAAAATCCTAAATTATACTAATGAACAGTATAAAAATGAAAAAGTTTGAAAAAGTAAAATTTTTCACTAAAAGACAAAACAGTTTATAATAAAACCCTAATTAAACTAAAATTAATTCTAGAAATTAATTAAAAAGTAAACAGTAAAATCTTTTTAAACTAAAAGTCTTAAAATATTTTTCTAAGTCTAAGAAAATTTTTATAACTGAAAAATATTAATTTCCTAAACTAAAAGACAAAAACAGTGAATTAAAAAGTAATTTAAATGCAATTAAATCTAAAAATACTAAATGAACAGTAAACAAAAAATAAAATTAATAGAAAAATCAGAATTAAAATAAGAAAAATTACAAAATTAAAATCAAGTTTTAATTCCTAAATATGACCACTAAAGACAAAAAATGTAGAAATCTGAAAGTGACACTTCGTTACTTTTGTCTGGTAGCCAAGCAGTACCAACTTTTCAACTAGCAGGGGTAACTGAGTTCCCACTAACAGAACAAAAACAAGGTCTGGGCAATGTTTTGGTTATAACTTGAGATTTACTTTGTTTCTTTGGCAAAGATTGGCACCCCCACAACCAGTTGGGTTGTGGGGAGTCAGTAGAAATGCAAAACACTCAACTTGCACACAAGAATTAAGCACAAAAAGCCCAATACAGTTACTGATATGGTTGTATTGGGGTCTATGAACAGTAAGCTGATTCAAATGGCCAAATAATGAAATTTAAACTCCCAAATCTTGCTCACAACAACACTAGACTACCATTGACTGATTAAGAACCCTAAGTTATACCCTAACTTAACAGTCTACAAGATCTAGTAAAGCAAATCACTAAGAACCAAGCTATTTAATGCCTACTAAATTTTAAGCTAATTTTAAGAAAGTTTTAGCATACAAACTCTTTTGAAAATTTACCCAACTAGCAACTAAATACAGAAAACACTTCCAATGACCTAAAGAAACTTGTCTAGGCAGATTTAAAACAAAAAGTGTGTCAATCTTCCATTTTAAAACCCTAACCCAAACACTCCTATATTTTCAGAAAATGAAAATTTACAAATCAAAAGCTCTAAAAACTTAACCAAACTGATTAACTAACACTCAAACATGCATAAGAGACATAATCAAACAAATTTGAACAGATAAAACCACATAGAAACAGATACTTCACAAAAGCATATAACTATCACATAAAACTCAAAAAAAAATCAAGCAGGGTTCAAGCCTTAAACTACCTGGCTGATGCCTTCTACTAGGACTTTTGAGAGTTTAATGAAGCTTATGAAGTGTAGAGGTACCTGCTGGTGGAATCCAAGTGGACCCAAGGCCAATAATATCTTCAACAATGGATGAAATGAAATGGACTGAAAAAGGGGGTCTTGTTTGATTCCTTGTGATCCTGCACAAAACAAACCAACAAGAACAGAAACTACAAGCTTATATAAGCTAAGCTCATAAGCTAGTGTCAAGTAGCTTATGAGATGGCTTATATAAACAGTAAGCTAGTGATAAAAAAATGGAAATAAGATTTTTGTGAAAAATCTTTGAAAAACTTTGAAACAAACCTCACTTAAAAATATTTGGGATGACTAACAAAATCTTAAACCAGCTTGAAATCCACTTTCACTTAAATCAAAAACCAGTTTCAAGATTTTGCCCAGTTTTGCCAATAATTCCAAAAAAATGGATTTTTCTGAAAACTTAGGATAAATGAAAAACTTTTGAAGATTTAAACTAAACTTGAGAAAATTTAAAGATTAAACTACAAGGAACTCAGTAATATGTAAAATCCAAACTTTTTATTTTCATTAATCAATTTAAAAAAATTACATAAAAACTGGAACAAGGCAAACCACAAGTTGGTTGCTCTTTAAATACAGCTAAGTAGAACATTCTAGGCTACTGAATAAAATAATGCAAAGCTAAAAACCCTAATACACAAAAATCCGATTTTACCCTTTGACTAATTTTGAAATTTGTCTTGTTTATGCCCCATGTGATTGCCAGCTGTTGTCTTTGATCTTTGGACGTTAAAATGGTCTTGGGGACCAAGAAAAACGTTTGGAGACGTTGATTTTCTAAAGGATTCGTTCTTTTCCTCTTTTGGTGTAGCAGGGGAGCATGGGGGGTCCATTTGGAGTCACGGGACAATGTTTCTGGGTGGTGGGATGTGATTAGGGTTAGATTAATTAGGGTTCTGGAAGGTATCAATGAATAACCCCTTGATTTGGGGTTTTTAGGATTAGGGTTCGTGAGTTCTTAAGTGTGTGTTTAGTGTGTGAAATGATCCAGATTAGGGGATTAAAAGTTGTTTAGTGGGAAATCTGATTAATTAATATATTTCAAACTTAATATTAATAAATCAGTTAAAGGGTGAGTGGAGGGTGAGTTGGAACATTGGTGAAGGCTGATTGGCTAATTTTGTGAGTGCGGTGACGTGTCAGTAGGTGATAGGGGGTTGGAAGTTTGAATGTCTGCCCTAAATGGCCCCTGCTTTTACAATTGTTCTTCACTTAGTAATAAACAGCTAAACAACTTATTTCCTTTGTAAAGAAGTTTGCCCAAGTTGTCATTTTTGGCACATGTATACTTAATACTTTCATCAAGGGCTTTTAATGCACAATTTGCATTCTTCAAGGGTTAAGCATGTAATGTCTTGTCATTTTAGGGACCCAAATGTAATATTGAGGGTTTACAAGGGTCTAAAATGACAAGTCTTCCAAAGTTGAGGGACCAATCTTGCCAATTCTTCAAACTTCAAGGACTTGATAGGAAAATCATGATTCGGGTCCGGTTCTTTGTGCGGCTTCGTTTCCCGTGTTCGTTTTTGCTTGATTCCTTTGATCTTTTGGTGAATTTACGATATCCGTACCTAAAATACACAATGAACAAACACAAGCATATATTTGGGTATTTTGATGATATTTTAAGCGTTTTAAGCCCGATTTGGACGATGAGACTATGCATAAATACAGTCTCATCATGTATGTATTGAGGTTAATACTTAGTCCTCAAAGTATATTGGTGTAGATTGGTCCTAACTAAGATTAGGGCTCGACTTTTAGCTTAGAGTAAGAAATTGGTTAAGCGACGTGTATGGTTTCTCCACCTTAAGGAGTTTGTTGATTAGTGAACTCTCGAGTAAGGAGTATTCGAGGAATGGAGTAGGGACGGTTAGTGAGCTTTGTTGTCGAACCACTATAAATCCTTGGTGTTTGGTTTGATCTTTCTTTTCCTTATCTCTTTACATTCATTATTCTTTACTTGCACATACTTGTGATTATTTGTTTAGTCGCACTATCCCTTGTCCATATTGTGTATAAGAAGATTTCACATATTTGCTCAAGCCTAAGTTTTTTAAATGGATTTTTGAAAACCCATATTTAACAAGTAAATTTAAGAAACTGTTCACCCCCCTTCTAGTTTCTACAATTGGTATCAGAGCGTGGTTGCTCAAGCATGTTTAAAATATATTGTATTTTAAAATTTGAATCGATCTATGGATTTCGACAAGTACCTAAAAGGGTGTTGTCCTAAATAATATGATGATAGATAAAGATATGAGATGGAAAAAGATATGAAATTTAGAGAGAGAAAGTAGTAAGAGAAAGTAGAGAGAGAGATGATTAACTTGGTGAATATTAGATTAGAATAATTAGAGTTACAAATGATCATCCCCCCTTCCTAACATGCTAGGAAGGGCCTTATATAGCTGGGCTTACATGTAACCATAATGGGCTATATTGTTTGGTTCGGGCTTGTCTTTTGGGCTTTAAGTAGCTTAAATCCAAGCCCGTGAACCACGACTATTTAATTAACTATTACAACATTCTAATAAATATTACAATAATAAACTATGACCGGACATTCTTGTTTGACTCAATATTTTGAGGCTAACAATCTCCCCCATTGTGAGGTCATTCCTCTTCGATATTTGAAGATCAATGGAGATTACGAATCTCGTCATAAGTGAGTCTTGAACGTGTAATAGTAGTGTTGTTCCTTCATGCTGTGATCTTTGAGCCTTTGTCGTTGTCTTTCGACTTTGTCTTTTATCATTGAGATCTTCAAATTATCCTTGACTTGTCTTTGCCATCTTGCGATCTTGTGTCTTTATCCACATGCTCATACTTTGCATAATTTTGAAAGCTTTCTAACAATCTCCTTTGAAGAGAGGTCATTCCTCTACATTAATTGATAAGGAAGATATTGATCATCAGATTTGCGGAAGTCTTTAGTCTTCTTGATTGTTGAATGTCTTTGGGTATGAGAATGTGGTTTTGAATCTTCGACTTTGCTGAGTACATCGTAACGTCAGCTTCTTGAGACAAAACTTAGACACGGACTGAATGGATTTGACATTCGTCCTAAATCGATAGCGTTTTACCTCCGGTTGGTGAAGACCGTTATACGGTATTAAATATCGTACCTGTGATTAGGTAGATTTAATTAAAAATCTTCTTGACAGGGTTTCGCGGCTGTACTAGCCGTTCTCTTTACTCGACCGTCTCAAAGCAAGACTACGAACGTAAGGAGTGAATCAATTGGATATATATTCGCTTGATTAAAGTCGTTAATTCAAATTCCTGGAACAAGTTTGATTCATTAAGAATCTTACCATTGTTGCTTTCCAGTTGACACAAGCTTGATTCATAAGAATCTCGCAAGTTACCTACCGTAGCGCTGTTTGATGTTGACTGATGAGACTGCTTTTATACATAGTCTCAAAAGGGCTTTAAATGCATAAAATATCATCAAAATACCCAAATATATGCTTGTGTTTGTTACTTGTGTATTTTAGGTACGAATATTGAGAAAATGACAAAAGATCACAAGAATCATGCAAAAATGAACACGGGAAATGAAGCCGCACAATGAACCAAGCCTTAATGAAGATTTTCCAAGAATAACCCTTGAAGATTTGAAGATTATGCAAGAAGGGTCCTCCAATATTGAAATAACTGACACTTTAAACCCTTGTATCTTCATAATTACAAGATTGGTCCCTAAAGTTTGTCAAAATTATAAAAGGGCCCTCCACTTTGAAGAATTGGCAAATTTAGTCCCTCATAAATCATGATTTGTCACATTCAGTCCTCCAAGAAGTCAACAAGACAAGTCAAGACCATTATCATTGAAGAAAATGCCAAATCAGCCCTTCAAGAATCAACAAATGGCAAGAAATACCCCTGAAAATACTTTGGAAAAGTATTTGGGGCAAAAGTGTGAAGTTGGAAACTTCAAATACAAAGGGAATCAAGTTTTGACTGTTTAACATACAAATGAAAGGAGTAAAAGAGTTGAGGGGTGAAATCTGTCAAACATCTAACCTTACCTAGACCAGTAGTGGGGTGACACGTGCCCCAATACCACTTTTTCACCAATCAACACACCCCATTTTGCCATGTCATAATCCACCCACACCCGTTTATTTAACTAACTTAATTAGTTATTAATAAACGCGGTTAACATGTTTTTGAATCCTAAAACGGATTAAACACATAACTATTCACCTCAAGAACAATTTTGGGCTTTCTTAATTGCCTTGAAATTAAACCCTAATCTTCTCCAGATTTAAGATTAGGGTATCCCTAAACATAACCCAACTTTCAAATACCTTGCCCCGTCACCACAATGGTCACATGTATCCCCTGTTTTACCTCCTTTGAGGAAGAAGCTAAAATCCTACCCTTCATCCAACTTCCCACAACATTGCTTGGAACTTAAGCTCATTCTAGGCCCTTGATGAAATTCTTGCACCCTTTACAGCTTCACAAATAGCTAAAGAACTCACATGATCAAGCATAAAGCCAAAACTTCAAAGGGCATTTTAGGACTTCTACTGCATTAGGGTTCACGTTTTTTAGGTTTTCTAGTCATTCCTTGTAGCCTATATAAGACATAGCACTTAGTCATTTAGTTTTTGATCTTGAATTTTCCTTGTTCACTTTTCTGTAAATCTCATTTTCAAGTTAATGAAATGTGTTTGAAATTGTGAAGAAAACTCATTTTCTAGTCATTCCTTGTAGCCTATATAAGACATAGCACTTAGTCATTAGCATTAAAAAGAATGATTTTTGATTTTTTGTAAACTCTAATTACATTATATAGGATTTATTGCAATTTTCAAGGAATTTTTAGGGTAAAATTTTAATTTTGTCACTTTTTACGGTTTTACGTGTACGACTTTTCGTCTTAGTGTAATTCACAATCGTAACCGTCATTCTCTTCTTATCTCATTTCTATTTTCTTTTCTCATAAATATAATCACAAACCATTAATCAATTCTTAACACAACGCACTTGCCTCCTTAGGAAACGAACTTGAACCACATTGGTCATTAGTGCTTGGTTTTCCTAAACCGACACTTAATACTTTCCCTATTTTGCTCTCTTTTTCTAAAGGGTAGTAAAAACTCTACATCATTGACGCTAGAAGGATTTCCATTCATCACTGTGAATATTAATAAATATCACTCTGAATGTTCTGGCAAGACCATAAAGATATTGCGTAGAAACCTGAAACGAGTTTGAATCAATTCAGAAACAAACCACTGTTGCTTTTCCGTTTTACATATGTTCAATTCATAAAGAATCTTGCATATGACCTACCGCAGTGCTGTTTGATGTTAACATTGGAAGGATTTCCACTCATCATTGTGAATACTAAGTAGTGTCACTCTGAGTGTTCTAGCAATATCACAAGGATATAGCGTAGGACTCTCTTGATCTTCATCCGTGTGTCCTAACGAGATTTGATTGATCTCTTGGCTCTAGACTCTATTTGTGCACTTTTAGTGGTCGGAGGCTGGAGCAGATGCCACCTATTCAATATCAACTATCTCGGAGTGAGAAAGTCAATAGAAGTCGTGTTGATCTCCGTGACAATAAAACAAACTTCTTTTAAGAGAAGCCCGAGTAGCTAAGAAAGGGTTATGCTTCACATCACTGGGTCCATGATGAGTCGTCTTCATGATGTGTTGACCCGGTTTCTACCTAATTTGTATGGAGGGCTTCTTTCTTTACACCCTTTATCCTTACATTTCTTTTTCATTCTTCAACCCCTTCAATGCTTACCAAGACATCATTACTAGCACCTTGTTGTGATTGTTCCAGTGCTAGCATCAGTACTTAGTCGGCATTCAGTTACGTTCACATTCTACTCCATCTTTCCTAAGGACTTCTAATAGTCTATTGGATTGTCCCTAGGAAGATCCCTCCGGTTCTGGTTGGATCATAGGACTTAAACCTAACCACCCTTTTGACACCAATAACGTCGTGAATTAAAGATGTTGTGGGTTTTTGATCGTAACCATGAATGCTTGAGTCTTTAGATCACATTTGTTGGGAATAAAATGTATCCAGTATACTTGGACGCTGACAAGAGCAATCTGGACGTTGTTAAGAAGAAACAAGCGTTGACAGGACAAGCGTTGACAGGAAGAAGTCAAGCGTTGATAAGAAGAAGTCAAGCACTGATAGAAGACTTAGTCTACACGTATTATGTTTCTAGTAAAGATATGGTCGACAATGTATTTCTTTTGTTTATCTTTACCTAAAATAGTTGATACGTAGACTCTTGTACAAGGCCCCTTATTCTATAAAAGGAGGCCTTTAGGTTTTAGTTTCATATATGTTTTAACACTTTCATTGTACGCAAGTTTGATTTATCAATCAAAGTGAAAGTTTGGTTTACATTGTTTGTGTGTTCTTGTTTAAGTATTAATTATGCATAATCCTTGAATTGTTACATATACAACAAAGTTTCTCTACGTGTTTAACTTGATTTAATCTCGTTTACACAAGCTAAATCGATCTAAGTTTGGGATCAACAAGTGGTATCAGAGCTTGTTGAGAAACTTTGATCTAAAGAACACAAAAACCCTAAATCGCCAAAAACCCTAATTTTCAAGAAACCCTAAATACAACATGTCTACTCCAAAGTTAAACTCCTCCTCCTCCTCAAATCCCAACATCAAGATTTCCATGCTAGACCCAGACAATTTTGAGCTGTGGAAGTTTAACTTTGAACAGTATCTTCAAATCCATGACTACACCCTATGGGAAATTATTGAATATGGAAACACATTCAATAAGGCTGAAAAGATTGCAGCTGCTATCCAGACAAGATCAACTCAAGGCTCTACTGAAGAGGATCGAAAAGAAAAACCTAAAGATGGTAGAGCTGTCTCAGCTGAGGATATATCAAAGAGAAGGAATGACATGAAAACCCTAAGCATTCTTAAACTCTCTTTGGGACAAGCCAATCAGCACAAATATAGAAGCTATGAGTCTGCAAAAGATCTTTGGGCAGCCCTTGAAGTTGCTTATGGTAGCAATGCTGATACTGTACAAGAGAAAAAGAAGCAACTCTTGCATGAGTATGCTATTTTTAAAGCTCAACCCAATGAAAAGCTAAGTGGAGTAAGAAGCAGACTTCTTGACATTACAAGCAAGCTGTCCTTTATGGGAACAGTGCTTGGTGATGTTGATATCATCACCATTTTTCTTAAAATCTTGGTGATGCATGGAAGATTGAAGCAAGGTCTATAATTGCTAATAATACTCACAAAATTTCTACTTTTGATGATGTTTACAACAAACTGAGGCTGGTAGAGAATGAAATTCTTTTGGATCAAGGAAGCAAGTCTACCAATGGAAATATGGCCTTCTTCTCACATAGTGAAGGTCAATTTGATCAAAAGGAGTCATACATGCACCCCGTTACTGGATCACCTTGTGTCAACGCTGGATCAAGCTTTGTCAACGCCTCACATTCAGACGCTGGCACATACAATGTTAACTCTCCAAGAGTTAAGACTGCTGGTATTGATCTGGATACTGTTTGTGCATACATTGCTTCATTGCCCAATGGTTCAGTGATTACATATGAGGACCTTGAGCATATTAGTGATGAGCATTTGGAGGAGATGGACATAAAGTGGAATATGGCTCTTGCAAGCATAAGGGCAAATAGATGGAATCGAAGATTTAAGAAGAAGATGACTTTTAATGCTAAGGACACTGCTGGATTTGATAAATCTAAGGTTGAGTGTTATAATTGTCATCGAATGGGACACTTTATGAGAGAATGCAGATCTCCAAGAAGATCTAATGCTGGAAAACCCTCAAGCCAAATCCTCAAGGCTCATGATTCCAAAGCTATGGTTGCTATGAAAGACATTGATGGTGTTGGCTGGGATTGGAGTTATTTTGCCAAGGATCAGGAAGAGAACAAAGCTTTGGTTGCAGAAAAGGAAGAAGAAGAGCATGTTCACTATGCTCTCATGGCACACTCTTCATCTTCATCAGACAATGAGGTATATGATGATGCATTTTTTAGTAAGGGTTGTCATTTGAACACTGAAAAACTTAACAAAGAAGTTTTAAAATTGACAACAGATGTGGTTAATGAAAGATTCAAGTTATCTAACTATCAACTTTCTCTTACTCAAACTGAAAAGACTGTAGCTGAGTATAAAAAAATGGAGTTTGACCTAAAAGATCAAATCATTATTTTAACTCATGATTTAAATGCTAGTGTTGAGGTTAGAAACATCATGGAGAGGGCCAATGGTGTTTTACAGGCTAAGTTAGATGAGGCTATAAAAAACAAAGATAATGTAGATCTTAAAATTCAGAGATTTGATAAAGCCTCACAAACCCTAGAAAAATGTGTCAGTGAACAAAGGGATTCTAGGGATATGACTGGGATTGGGATGAAAGAGTATGCTGGTGTTCCACCACCTACTAGGAACTTCTATGGTGTCCTTAAAAAGGATTTGTCTTGGACTGGTATACCAGAACTCCAAGAAGAGGAATTTATTCCTCCACCAAGAGTTCTTACCCCAGTAGAGGAATACAAGTAGAAGTTGACTGATTTGGACCAATAGAAGAAAGCCAACCCTACCTTGTTTGTTAAGGGTGGCATGCTTAGTGACATCCCAAATGAGTCTACACCCATAAAAGTGACAAACCCAACCACTGGCAAGACTGTTGACCTTGGCTTAAACGTTGATAGAAAACCTAGTATTAAATATGTAGAAATGTATAGAAAACTTAGGTCACCAAAAAGCCAAATTAGTGATAATGGGGCAGGTTTCTTTTCTTCTAGACCTAGAGCTATGTCTAGAAAAGCCTGTTACACTTGTGGAAGTTTTTCATATTTAGCCTATAAGTGTGTCAATGCTTCAAAGGTCAACGCTGATAAAAAGTCAAACACTGTCAAACCCAAACCTTTTGTCCAGCAAAGTCCACAAGTTGTTAGACCAGCCCCATTCTTTACTAAAGGGTCTAATACTTATAGACAAAGACCTTTTCAGAAGACCAATACGTGGTCTAACAGAAAATGGGTTCCTATAGCAAACCCTAGGTTCAACGCTGATAAGGGTAATTTCAGCGTTGACAAGAACAAATTAAACACTGACAAGAACGTTGCCAGACCTAATAATGGAAAATATTTGCAACCAAAGGGAAAGGGGTCTAAAGCTTCTTCTAGCTTGACATGGAGACCTAAGCACGATCAAAACCCTAATTCAGATGGGATTTCTATGACCTGTAACAGATTTCATTATATTTCAAAGGTCATAACAAAACCAATTGGGGTTAACTGGGTGTTTAATCCAAAAAGGGACGAACAAGGGGTTGTCATAAGGACTAAGTCTGTTCTTGTTGAACAACAAAATGAATCTAAGTCTGCTCAGGCTTGGGTTCCCAAAGAAAACTAATTTGTTTTCTTTATGTGCAAGGTATTCAAAAGCAGGTTAACAATTATGGCTATTGGGATAGTGGATGCTCTAGGCACATGACGGGGAAGGAAGATTTAGTTTCCCGTTAAATTTCTAAGCTTTTAAACAATCCCTTTTAACGTTAATGAAACTTATTTCATGTAAATTATTATTTTGACGCATTTTGAATTTTATCGTTTATGAATTTTAATCATTTTACGACTAACCGGCGATAATGAATCGTAGTTATTATTAACGTGTCATTCGTTAGACGCGTTAACTTCCATTGAGCCTAGAATTAATATCAACATATTAACGATCTCCGAATGTCGATGTTTTTATTTCATATTGATAGTTTATTTTTTTGTGTTCTAGGCGTATTTTTCAAATCACGTAACTTTTAAAATATTGGGTTCCGATAATACCCGCTTTACCAATTTGCGAAACAAAAGTTTATACTAATCTCTATCCCATGTTTCATATAAAAAAAGAATAAAGATGAATGACACGTATCAAAAGAAAAGATACGTGTCTTATTTTTTTAAAAAAATTCAATCAACTAGTATGACATTTGCTAACATATCTTATACTAGTATGTACTTTACGTCTGACCATCAAACAAAGCGGTATTACTTTCACAAAAATTTCATCAAGGTTATAGTTTCATGCGCCATTTTGTAAGGAGTTTTCCTAAGTATTTCCAAGTGTTGGGTTTAGCCTATCATTGTTGAAAGCATTTATCAACTATTTTGCAAATTTTCATCATAATTGTAAGGACTATTATTAATCATCTTGTTATTTTATTTACCAAGTAATCCTTATTGATATAATATATTATATGTTTTAAGGCATTGTATAAGAGAATATGCATTTTTCTAACACTAGTAAGCTTGCCTTGTAACAAAATAATAGGACTGATTTTGACATCAGTGGTAAAACGTGGGTATTTGACATCATCCAGTGGCTTTTGATATTTGAATATAGTTTAAGATTATAGGCATGTCTTTTGTGATGATTTGGCCGGGTGTCCCGTCTTATGACGATTCCCGGATAGTGAATTACGGCCAAAATACAAAACTAGGTTCAAATCTGACCTTCTGTTTTGTGGGCCTATTTTCTCATAAAATTTATGTACCAACCCCTAAATAGGCAAAACTAAAAGTTATAGGTATAATCATATAGTATCAGTGTGCATTGGATGGTTTCTCAATTATTTACGGTTTGGAAATGGCGGTCAAAACGGGTAAACTGACATTGAACTTATTACGCAGCCTATATTTCTATTGATACAAAGGAGATCTAAGCTATATTAAAAAATGATTTGAGGGATAATGGAGTTAGGATCAGTATATTACACAATAATAACGTCATTTTTATATAAATAATTCATTTAGAAAATTTATCGTTTAAATGAAACGACCTAATAAGTAGAGCATGTCAGGAAATTATCAAAGATTGAATGATATTAATAAACATAAAAATTTGCTTATTTATCAAAGAGAGATAACATTTTAAAAATGATAAATGTTTATTTAAAAGTTTTATAACAAGTTTATAAAACTTATACAATGCCTCAGACAAATTAAAATACATTATTTGCGTTATTACGACTTATTTCTCGTACCGAGCCTAAGACGCGTTTCGTCATCTTTTGGTGTCGTGTGATCGTGTATCAGCTGTTGGCGTTTGTTTTCGATTAAAGTTTGTGACTATTATATCAAGTGAGTTTATAGCCTCGCTCTTTACTATTTAATTGTTTTATAAATCCCGCGAGGGGGGATACATGCTTGTTTTTAAAATGAACACATGGTTTGTATGGTATGCTTTCCCGGTAGCTATTATATGTGCTAAGTAGCATATTGCCACTGAAAAGTCCCTAAAAATCATGAACCGTTAACTACTTATGATGGGTAGGCGCTCGTATAGACGATGGATCCATTGTGAATGATGACCCCCACCCGGGCAGATCGCACCTGTGAGTTGGAGGCTCAGCCGGGTGTGTTATACGTGAGGCATGGGGTATTTGGCAAGATACCTGACTAGGGCAAATTTATTTATTAAGGCATCGGTGTCATTAGCTTAGCACAATAGCGTGGTTATATGATATTGTACGTGTTACATTATCACTCGATGAATGAAAACTTGTGAAAATTGATTGTTTATATAAACCTATGGATTCACTCGACCTTTGTGTTGATGTTTTAGCATGTATTTCTCAGGTGTTTAGGTAATGCAAGGATGCAAGATGTCGCATGGAAATGTGTTTTAAAGACGATGCATATGTTATCATTCGAAAGACTTCTGAAAACCTTCTAGTTTGTTTATGTTTATATTATGTACTTATAATGTAGGGACCTGGTGTAACTCTGATAACACTTTTTATTCGAATGATAACTATCTTTTGAAAACGTCCCATATAGAGGTCGTTTTCTATAACTTATGTGATGTGCTATGAAGTATTACCCAAATGACCCATCCACTGCCTATCAGAAATATGGGGGTATTACAGATTGGTATCAGAGCATGAGTTATAGAGAACTAGGATTGCATTATACCCTACACTATAACTGAGATGCTCGTTATGACGTTCGATATCGTCTTTATTATCCGTGCCTGTTACTTGTTTCATCCGTTATGCTTGTATCACTACTGGCTAATATGTATATGTATATGTATATGTATATGAGATAAGATACATATATGTATAAATGCTATATGAGATGATCAACTCTGCGTATTTTGTTACGTGATAATAATTTCATATGTATTGGGAATTGTATAGGCTATGCTTAGATCCTGACTATCTGTACCCTTTTATTTGCAGTATGTCAACACCAGCTTCTCCTGTTCCTGCACCTAATGTTCCTAATTCCCCACCTGTTTCACCTAATCATGTTCCTAATCCACTTGAGATTGTTCCTGCTCAGCCACCGATGGCACTTCCTAATGTCGTGAACTTTCCCGAACACGATGATATTGAGGAAGAAGAAGATCCAGAGGAAGAAGAAGATCCTGAGGAAGAAGAAGATCCTGAGGAAGAAGAAGATCCTGAGGAAGACGAAGATCTAAATATCGATGAGGAAGAAGAGGATCCTAATGAGGACATGGAGGGGGATGCACCTAACTTTGTTGCTGAATTACCTATTACTCCACCTTCGTCAGTCTCTTCTGACTCTGAGGATAATCGTCATGTTACTCGTACTATTGACTCACCTTTTATTCCTAGACATGGCAGAAACACTTTTGAGGTGGGAGGCCCCTCAAGTGTTGCTCCTACATCACCTCCATCAGCTTTGAATCCGAGTGTTATGAAGAATGACATTTATATGATTCAGACTCGTGAGCGGTTGTTGACTAGGGCGAATGAGGTTAGGAGGTATGAGATTTCTTTGGTTGACTCTCATGTGATGATTGAGAGTAGAAGAGTGAGTGTGTTATCAACTGATGTGGACACTGTCAAGAAAGATATGATAAAGGTTGAGGCTGGACTTAATGGTACGCGTAGGCGTATGGGTTATTTTGATAGAGATTTGGGAAAGGTTGAAGAAGACGTAAGTGATTTAATGGAAGCCCAGAAAGCTAATGATGCTAGATTTAAAAGGTTGGAAGAAGGCTCTGGCCAAGTGATGAATGAGAACAAGAAGTTAAAGAAGGATAAAGAGGCATTAGAGATTAGTGCTACTTTGGATGCGGTGTATCGTGAAGGGTTGGAACGTGACCTATATCATACTAGGGTTTGGGCTTACGAGTTCCAGCAGATAATGAGATCTAATGGAGTGCCAACTACTAGTTCTTCTGCGGCGATCGATGTGTTAGCCACTTATGGAAAGACTCCTTCAACCGATGATCCTGATGATGCTCCACATGACGAGTGATGACTAGACGTGTGTTGTACGGGTTACCTTTGTATCTACTAAACTAATAGTTTCAGTTAGTAGAAGTTTTGATATAGATTAAGATTTGGATATGTAATAGTGTAGTGAATGATGATGTAACGTTGTACCCTTTTGTTAATATTATGATGTATGTTGATATATCTTCTGTTGCATGATGTTGTTATATTGAGTATTACTATGGTGTTGTACCATGCATTGTTGTGAAACCTCTTGTATGATTGTATTATCTCTATGTGTGAGATCTATACAACTGTGTGATTCTAACCAAGTTATGCTATTGTGTTATGGTAGAATCATGCCGCCAATGTTAACTCATGCTGCTGTGGAAAGGCTAGTGGCCGACCGTGTGGCCGCGGCGATTGCAGAATATGAGGCAAACCGTGTGAATTCGACAAATAATAATGCTAGAGGTGACAATGCCAACATCGGCGGTAATGTCAATGATAATGCTAGCAACGGTAATGTGAACGATGACATTGGCGGAAATAATGATAATATTGGCAGTGGCCATGTGAATGACAATGACAATGTTGGTGGAGATAATGTGAATAATAATGTCGGTAGTGCAAATGTTAATGCTAATGTTAGCGGCGCAAATGCTAACGCGAATGTTCGAGGGAGTGGCGTAAATGTTGGAAACATGGGTGATAACTTAAGTAGCAGCGGTAATGTAAGTCGAGCTGGACTGAATGATGCTGAAGGAAATGCATTTAGAACTCATGAAGGTACTTACACTCAGTTTATGAAATGTAAACCGCATAATTTTAATGGAACTTATGGAGTTGTGAGTATGACTCGATGGCTTGAAAGGTTAGAGGCTATTTTTAGGATTAGTGACTGTTCAGAGGCAAATAAGACCAAGTTTGCTTCGCATACTCTTCAAGGGCAAGCTCTTACTTGGTGGAATTCCTATATCCAATCGATAGGAATTGATAAAGCTTATGAGACGCCATGGGCTGGTTTTAGGAGACTTGTGACCGAAGAATTCTGTCCCAGAAGTGAAGTGCAAAAGTTGGAACAAGAGCTATGGAATCTGAAAGTGATAGGTTTTGACATCAGCACCTATACCAACCGTTTTCAAGAACTAGCTTTGATGTGTCCAACTATGGTAGAACCCGAGTATAAGAAGGTCGAGCAATACATACGTGGCCTTACCGATAATATTCAAGGAGATGTGACTCCATCTCAACCCGCGAATATTCACCAAGCTATTCGCATGGCTCACAATCTTATGACTCAAAGAGTGAATGCTCATAATGCAAGACCGAAGACTGGGGAAGATAATAAGAGAAAGTGGGATGGAGCACAAGGAAGGAATAATAACAACAGTAACTATCGTGATAATCGACGTCATAACCAAAGGAACCGTTATAGGGGTAATAATTATACTGCTACAACTACGCTGAATAGAGGACAAGGAAACGAAGGACGAAGAAATGATGGTCGTAGTAATGGAGGACAAGAAAATGATGGTCGAGGAAATTATGGCCGTGGTAATGGAGTACAATGGAATCGGGCGCCATGTAATAGGTGTAGGCTGAACCACACGGGTCCGTGTATTGTTCTTTGTAAGAATTGCAATAGAATTGGTCACATGTCACGGGATTGTAGAGGAAGGAACGTTGCTACGGGCGCGAATACTCAACGAGTGATTACTTGCTATACTTGTGGTGAAAAAGGACATATAAGCAGAGATTGTCCAAGAGGGGTAATGGCCAAGGTGGTAACGCACGTGGGAAGGCGTATGTAATCAAGGGTGGGGAGGCTCAACAAGACCCCAATGTTGTTACTGGTACGTTCCTACTTAACAATCGTTATGCTAATGTATTATTTGATTCTGGTGCGGATAGAAGTTTCATTGCTTCTAGATTTAGTGATTTTCTTGATGTAGTTCCGTCTAGACTAGAAAATAAGTATGATGTTGAATTGGCTGATGGAAAGGTAGTTAGAACTCGTACGGTTTTGCAGAATTGCACCTTAAGACTAGTAAATCATTTGTTTGAAATTGATCTGTTGCCGATTGAGTTGGGTAGTTTTGATGTTATTGTTGGGATGGATTGGTTGTCTCGTCATAATGCGGTTATCGATTGTGGAAATAAGACCGTTCATATTGCGTATAATAGGAAAGTTTTGATTGTAGATGGCGACCGATGTAAGCCTCACTTTCACGTCATCTCTTGTGTTAAGGTTCAGAAGTATATGGAAAAAGGGTGTCAATTGTTTGTAGCCCGTGTAGTAGAGAAGGAAGCGGATGTTAAGCGCGTGGAAGATGTCCCGATTGTTCGTGATTTTCTAGAGGTATTTCCTGAAGACTTACCTGGAATTCCACCACCCCGGCAAGTGGAGTTTAGGATTGAGTTAGTACCCGGAGTTGCACCTGTGGCACGTACACCTTATCGACTCGCGCCATCTGAGTTGAATGAATTATCTGAGCAATTGCAAGAACTTTTGGATAAGGGATTTATTCGACCAAGTTCTTCGCCTTGGGGAGCCCCAATATTATTTGTTAAAAAGAAAGACGGTTCATTCCGAATGTGTATCGATTATCGTGAACTAAACAAGTTGACTATAAAGAATCGTTATCCACTTCCTAGGATCGACGATTTATTCGATCAACTTCAAGGTTCTAGCGTATATTCGAAGATTGACTTGAGGTCGGGTTATCATCAAGTCCGTATCCGAGAAGAAGATATTCCGATAACTGCATTCCGAACCCGGTATGGCCATTTCGAATTTCAAGTAATGCCTTTTGGATTGACGAATGCACCTGCGGTGTTCATGGATTTGATGAACCGAGTGTGCAAGCCGTATCTCGATAAATTTGTTATCGTGTTTATTGATGATATTCTGATATACTCGCGAAACAAAGAAGAGCATGCGGGTCATTTAAAAGCTATCTTGGAGTTACTCCAAAAAGAAAAATTATATGCCAAATTCTCAAAGTGCGACTTCTGGTTAGATTCTGTCCAATTCCTTGGACATGTGATCTATAGCAATGGTATTCATGTCGACCCTGCAAAGATTGAATCTATCAAAAGTTGGTCTTCACCGATGACACCTACTGAAGTGAGACAATTCTTAGGTCTCGCGGGTTACTATCAAAGGTTTATCGAAGGCTTCTCTTTTATAGCCAAACCGTTGACCAAGTTAACTCAAAAGAATAAGAAGTATGAATGGGGTGATGATGAAGAGAAAGCATTTCAATTGCTAAAGCAAAAACTTTGCAGTGCACCTATTTTAGCATTGCCAGACGGAACCGATGACTTTATTGTATATTGTGATGCTTCACTTAATGGTCTTCGAGCTGTTCTAATGCAGAGGGAAAAGGTTATTGCTTATGCCTCTCGTCAACTCAAGACTCATGAGGAAAAATACACAACACATGATTTAGAGCTGGGAGCCGTTGTGTTTGCTCTAAGATTATGGAGACACTACTTGTATGGTACCAAATGTGTGGTTTGTATCGACCACAAGAGTCTTCAACATATTCTTGACCAAAAAGAGCTGAACATGAGGCAAAGAAGATGGGTAGAATTTCTCAGCGACTATGATTGTGAAATTCGCTACCACCCTGGGAAGGCGAACGTTGTAGCCGATGCGTTAAGTAGAAAAGAAAGGGTTAAGCCAATGCGCGTCCGAGCGTTGGTTTTGGCTGAACCGCTTGTAAATCTTTCGTCTCGAATTCTTGATGCTCAATCTGAAGCCTTGAAAGAAGAAAATCTCAATGCCGAGAATCTTCGAGGTATTGACAAGAAATCTTTTGAAACTCGTGCTAACGGTACTAAGTGTTTCATGAATCGATCATGGTTACCACTCTTTGGAGGACTAAGAGATATAATCATGCATGAATCACATAAGTCTAAATATTCCATTCATCTTGGATCTGACAAAATGTACCATGATTTGAAGCAACTTTACTGGTGGCCCAACATGAAGGCTGATATAGCTACTTATGTCAGTAAGTGTTTGACTTGTGCAAAGGTCAAGGCGGAATGCCAAAAGCCGTCTGGATTGTTGCAGCAACCAGAAATTCCAGAATGGAAATGGGAGCATATTACAATGGATTTTGTGACTAAGTTACCAAAGACGCCGAGTGGTTACGACACAATCTGGGTAATTGTGGATCGTTTAACCAAATCTGCTCACTTTATCCCGATGAAAGAAACGTACAAGATGGACAAACTGACGGATATCTATCTCAAGGAGATTGTCTGCAAACACGGAGTCCCAGTATCGATTATTTCTGATAGGGATAGTCGATTTACTTCCAAGTTTTGGAATTCGTTGCAAGACGCTTTGGGTACTCAATTAGATATGAGCACCGCTTACCACCCACAAACAGATGGTCAAAGTGAAAGAACAATTCAAACCTTAGAAGACATGTTACGAGCTTGTATCATTGATTTTGGAAGTAGTTGGGATAAACACTTGCCGTTAGTTGAGTTTTCTTATAACAACAGCTATCACGCAAGTATTAAAGCTGCACCTTTTGAAGCTTTGTATGGAAGAAAATGCCGATCACCTGTATGTTGGAGTGAAGTTGGAGATAGTCAGCTTACTGGACCGGAGATTATCCATGAGACGATGGAAAGAATTGTGCAAATTAAGAATCGATTGTTGACCGCTAGAAGTCGTCAGAAAAGTTATGCTGATGTGAGGCGTAGGCCGTTGGAATTTAAAATTGGAGATAGAGTGTTGCTGAAAGTTTCGCCATGGAAATGCGTAATCTGATTTGGAAAGCAAGGGAAATTGAGTCCTCGTTATATTGGACCATTCAAAATCCTTTCGAGGATAGGTCCGGTAGCATATAGACTTGAATTGCCGCAAGAGCTGAGTGGCATTCATAATGTTTTTCATGTGTCTAACTTGAAGAAATGTCTATCGGATGAAAATCTCATTATTCGATAGGAAGAAATTCTACTTGATGAGAGAATGCATTTTATTGAAGAACCAGTGGAAGTCATGGATCATAAAGTGAAACAGCTTCGTCAGAGTAGGATTCCGATTGTTAAGGTCTGCTGGAATTCGCGTCGTGGACCAAAATACACTTGGGAGCGCGAAGACCAATTCCGAAAGATGTACCCATATCTTTTCGCGAAGAAGTCGACAAGCTAATCAAGTGAAAAATCTGGGACAGATTTTCTTTATGAAGATGAGGCTGTAGTATCCCGTTAAATTTCTAAGATTTTAAACAGTCCCTTTTAACGTTAATGAAACTTATTTCATGTAAATTATTATTTTGACGCATTTTGAATTTTATCGTTTATGAATTTTAGTCATTTTACGACTAACCGGCGATAATGAATCGTAATTATTATTAACGTGTCATTCGTTAGACGCGTTAACTTCCATTGAGCCTAGAATTAATATCAAAATATTAACGATCTCCGAATGTCGATGTTTTTATTTCATATTGATAGTTTATTTTTGTGTTCTAGGCGTATTTTTCAAATCGCGTAACTTTTAAAATATTGGGTTCCGATAATACCCGCTTTACCAATTTGCGAAACAAAAGTTTATACTAATCTCTATCCCATGTTTCATATAAAAAAAAGAATAAAGATGAATGACACGTATCAAAAGAAAAGATACGTGTCTTATTTTTAAAAAAAAATTCAATCAACTAGTATGACATTTGCTAACATATCTTATACTAGTATGTACTTTACGTCTGACCATCAAACAAGGCTGTATTACTTTCACAAAAATTGCATCAAGGTTATAGTTTCATGTGCCATTTTGTAAGGAGTTTTCCTAAGTATTTCCAAGTGTTGGGTTTAGCCTATCATTGTTGAAAGCATTTATCAACTATTTTCCAAATTTTCATCATCATTGTAAGGACTATTATTAATCATTTTGTTATTTTATTTACCAAGTAATCCTTATTGATATAATATATTATATGTTTTTAAGGCATTGTATAAGAGAATATGCATTTTTCTAACACTAGTAAGCTTGCCTTGTAACAAAATAATAGGACTGATTTTGACATCAGTGGTAAAACGTGGGTATTTGGCATCATACAGTGGCTTTTGATATTTGAATATAGTTTAAGATTATAGTCATGTCTTTTGTGATGATTTTTCCGGGTGGTCTGTCTTATGACGATTCCCGGATAGTGAGTTACGGCCAAATTATAAAACTAGGTTCAAATCTGACCTTCTGTTTTGTGGGCGTGTTTTCTCATAAAATTTATATACCAACCCTTAAATAGGCAAAACTAAAAGTTATAGGTATAATCATATAGAATCAGTGTTCATTGGATGGTTTCTCAATTCTTTACGGTTTGGAAATGGCGGCCAAAATGTGTAAACTGACATTGAACTTATTACACAGCCTATATTTCTATTGATACAAAGGAGATCTAAGCTATATTAAAAAATGATTTGAGGGATAATGGAGTTAGGATCAGTATATTACACAATAATAATGTCATTTTTATATAAATAATTCATTTATAAAATTTATCGTTTAAATGAAACGACCTAATAAGTAGAGCATGTCAGGAAATTATCAAAGATTGAATGATATTAATAAACATAAAAATTTGCTTATTTATCAAAGAGAGATAACATTTTAAAAATGATAAATGTTTATTCAAAAGTTTTATAACAAGTTTATAAAACTTATACAATGCCTCAGACAAATTAAAATACATTATTTACATTATTATGACTTATTTCTCGTACCGAGCCTAAGACGCGTTTTGTCATCTTTAGGTGTCGTGTGATCGTGTATCAGCTGTTGGCGTTTGTTTTCGATTAACGTTTGTGACTATTATATCAAGTGAGTTCATAGCCTCGCTCTTTACTATTTAATTGTTTTATAAATCCCGTGAGGGGGGATACATGCTTGTTTTTAAAATGAACATATGGTTTGTATGGTATGCTTTCCTGGTAGCTATTATATGTGCTAAGTAGCATATTGCCACCGAAAAGTCCCTAAAAATCGTGAACCGTTAACTACTTATGATGGTTAGGCGCTCGTATAGACGAATGGATCCATTGGGAATGATGACCCCCACCCGGGCAGGTCGCACCTGTGAGTTGGAGGCTCAGCCGGGTGTGTTATACGTGAGGCATGGGGTATTTGGCAAGATACCTGACTAGGGAAAATTTATTTATTAAGGCATCGGTGTCATGAGCTTAGCACAATAGCGTGGTTATACGATATTGTATGTGTTACATTATCACTCGATGAATGAAAACTTGTGTTCAAAAATTTATTGTTTATATAAACCTATGGATTCACTCAACCTATGTGTTGATGTTTTAGCATGTATTTCTCAGGTGTTTGGGTAATGCAAGGATGCAAGATGTCGCATGGAAATGTGTTTTGTAGACGATGCATATGTTATCATTCGAAAGACTTTTGAAAACCTTCTAGTTTGTTTATGTTTATATTATGTACTTATAATGTAGGGACCTGGTGTAAATCTGATAACACTTTTTATTCGAATGATAAATATCTTTTGAAAACGTCCCATATAGAGGTCGTTTTCTATAACTTATGTGATGTGCTATGAAGTAATACCCAAATGACCCGTCCGCTGCCTATCAGAAATATGGGGGTATTACAGAAGATTATCTGACAAATTTTATCCCCATTAAAGATGGTGACAAAGTGTAATTTGGAGGTGGATATGGAACTATCACTAGCAAAGGTACTCTTCTCACCAACAATTTGCGTTTTGAAAACGTGTTTCTGGTAAAAGAACTTGACTATAATATGTTTAGTGTATCACAGGTTTGTGATAACAAAAATAAGGTTCTTTTCACTGATACTGAATGCTTGGTGTTGAGCGAATATTTTAAAATTCCAGATGAGAAATTCATTAATTATAGAACACCTAGGCATAAGGACATTTATAATGTGAATCTTAATGGAATTAGGTTGAATAATAATTTGTCATGTCTATATGCTAAGGCTACAGTTGATGAGAGTAATCTTTGGTACAGAAGATTAGGGCACATTAATTTTAAAAATATAAACAGACTTGTGAGACATGGTTTAGTTGATGGTTTGCTTGAAAAGGCTTTCCACAATGACCACTCTTGTGTTGCATGCCTTAAAGGAAAACAACACAAGGTCTCATTTAAGTCTAAACCAATGCACTCTAGTTCTAAACCACTTCACTTGCTGCATATGGACTTGTTTGGTCCAACTAATATAGAAAGCTTAAATGGTAAATCTTATTGTTTTGTCATCACTGATGATTTTTCTAGATTTACTTGGACTTTCTTCTTAGCTTTGAAAAGTGACACTGCTGATACTTTGATTAACTTTATTACCCAAATTGAAAAGAAGTCTGGTAATGAGGTTAAGATACTTAGAAGTGACAATGGTGGTGAGTTTAGAAATAAGTTGTTAGACGACTTTTGTGCCAAGAAAGGGATTACTAGACAGTTTAGTGTAGCTAGAACCCCACAAAAAATGGGGTAGCTGAGAGAAAGAATAGAACCCTCATAGAAGAAGCTAGGACTATGTTGGCTGATGCTCACTTTCCCATTGCTTTTTGGGCTGAGGCTGTGAATACAGCTTGTTATGTTCAGAATAGGGCATTAGTCAACAAGATTCATAACAAAACACCTTATGAGTTACTTTAGGGCAGGAAACCTAATATTGGTTTTCTTAAACCTTTTGGATGTCATGTAGTTGTGTTGGACACTAGTGATGCCTTAGGTAAGTTTAGTGCTAAAGGTGATGAAGGCTATTCATGGGTTATTCTGTGCAAAGTAGAGGATATAAAGTTTACCTTAAGAAAGAAAAACGTATACTTAAAAAGGTACATGTTAGGTTTTTAGAAAGTAAACCTAGTGATCCTGAGAGTGGTCCAAATTGGTTATTTGACTTGGAACCTCTATCTAGGACATTAAATTATATGCCTGTTACTAATCCAAACATTGTGAAAGTGACTTCAAATGTTGTGGAAGAACCAATTGTTGATGTTTCAGGTAAACAGGTTGATGAAGAGGTTGGATCACAAGCAAACAAATCAGCACCCATACTTGAGTATGTTACCATTCCCATATGGACATATGCATTTGCTGCTGCTGCTGGAATGGAAAAAGGTGGTCCCCAGGTATCACCAGTCGAAAACATGCATGATCCTTCAGGCGCTGACAAAGGAAATTCTGGCGCTGACAAGACACATTCAGGCGTTGATGGCTCAAACGTTGACAGCTCTGGTTCAGGCGTTGACAGATCTTTTGACCATCTTTTCTCTTCCAATAATTTTGAACAAGGAGAACCTTCAAACAGTCATGGAAGGGCTCATTCCGATGATGATGGAAGAGATTCTAAAGAGGATATTGGTAACATGGAAGATGAGATTGAGGACAACACACTTATTGAGGGAGCAGTGCTTACTTCTACAATAAAAAATCATCATCATTCTCTAATTATTGGTGATGTGATGACTCCTGTGCAAAATAGAAGGTCTCATCAGAATCTTAGAGGATTTATTGCCAATATTCACAAGAAGGTTGATACCCCTCTTGTTCAAGCATGTTTGTTTGCCTATTTTCTGTCACAACAGGAACGCAAGAAGATTTTTGATGCTCTCAAAGAGCCAAGTTGGGTGGAAGGAATGCAGGATGAGCTTCACCAATTTGCTATCCAGGATGTTTGGGAGTTGGTTGATTGTCCCAGACATGTCAGACCCATTGGGACAAGATGGGTTCTTAGAAACAAAAAGGATGAGTGATAGTTGAGTTTTACTACTCTTTAGGAAAAGAGAGCAAATAGGGCAAGTAATGAATACGACGATTTAGGAAAACCGTGTATTAATGACCCTAAAATGAGTTCGTTCTCAAGGAGGCTAGTGTGTTATGTGTGTAATGACTTGGATTAGATTTGTGATTATATTGTTGAGAAAGAAAAATAGAAATGAGATTAGAAGAGAATGACGGTTACGAAGACGGATTAAACTAAGTCGAAAAAGGTGTACACGTAGAATCGTAAAAAGTACCAAAATTAAAATTTTACCCTAAAAATTCCTAAAAATTACCAAAAATCCACAATAATATTCTAAGAGTTTACAAAAAATCCAAACTTGCCAAAACCTTTTAATTAATTAGATAATGACTTTTTAATGCTAATTAAAGCCCTAAAAATCAAAATTAATTATCAAAAAGTCCCAAACAAGATTTTAAAGTTTGTAAACCTCAAAAATACTCTAATTAAGCTAAAAAGAATTTTTCAAATTTTTAAAACCACTAAAAATTATTTTTAAACAATTAAAAACTACTAAAATCAATTAAAACTTAAATTAATTCTAAAAAATAATTAAAAGACTCTAAAAATATTTGGAAAGTTGCAAAATTCCTAATTAAGTGTTTAGAACCTAGGAAAAATATAAAAACTTAGACTTTTAATTTTTAACAATAAAATAATATTAAAATATTATTAAAAATCCAAAAATCATAAAGAATTCTAAAAACTTGCGAACAAGCTTAATTTAACCTAAATAACTCAGAAATGAAAGTGAAATTACCTAAATACCCCTAATGGGCCTAGAAAATGGGCTAAACCCATTTCTGAAAATTTTGAATTCTCATTTGTTATTTATAAAAGTTTGGTATCTGATAAGCTAAAATCTGAGTTCCATATTCATGTTTGAAGGTTTTTGAGGCAAGGTTTTAGTTGATAAAGCTTGGGTTTCAAAAATCAGAAAGTGGTTGTTTATTTGATCTCACCTTATTGTTTGTTCATCTTAGCAGCATTGGAAGCTGGTACTAGTTCTGCTAGTACCTCAGCTCAAACAATCCAAGGCCTGGATGTAGGTCTTGGAGGTTTGCATCCTTCTCCCTTTTCATTTCCTCTTTAAATTTCTGAATATTTGTGATTTTTGTTTGATTGTTCTTAAATCTGTGTTATTGTGGTTGATTATTGTTCATCTGGCTTTGTTTGATGTTTATGAGGTGTTGTTAGTTGGATTTGTGGGTTGAATCTAGATTATCCTTTGAAAATTTGTTAAAACAGGTTTTAAAGGGGTGTTTGGGTTAACTGCATAAGCAGGTTTTGAGGTTTGTTAAGTGTTGGTTTTGTGCTTGTGGTTGATAGTACATGTGTATCTGATATACTTGGTCATTTATCTGCAATTTTTGTGGTTTGAAACACCTAGATTCATAATAGGGCTTAAAAATCTTGTTTACTTGATATTTTTGGCTGTGGTTTAAGGGAAACCTAGATCTAAACATAGACTAGGGTTAACAAGAGATTAAACTAGGATAATAACACCAGGGAAAGAGATTTGAGTGCTTGAAATTGGAATTAGTGTCAAATAGATCAGCAAAAGTTTCTGCATATTCACCTTGTTCTTATCAGTAATTGCTTGTGCTTGATTCTGCTTATTTACTTTGATTCAGTGTTTGAAATAAGTTTATTTGTGCTTATTCATAGTTTATATAGCTTGTGTATGCATCCTGTTGAGTTTGGTTTGCTTATTCAGGCTAAATCTGCTTATTTGTGCATAACTGCTTATTTCACATGTCTGTGCAATATCTGGTGACTGTTTGATTGATTCTGGCTTATTGTGTGAACCAAATTGTGATTTTCTTGTTGATATTGACTCCTTGTGATTCACTGATCACAAGGGTGCCCTTGTTTTAAATTGAATCCAACTAAATCTCTCTAAAAAGCTTGGTCAAATAGTCAAAGCAGTGGGAACTCCTTTCCCCTGCTGCTAGCCACTGCTAGTGTATTTTGGGTTTCAGCTTATCATTAAGCTATAATAGCTTATTTTAACCAGCAACAACTTGGATTTTGTAATAGGTGCTCATTATTTGACCCATTTGTTTATACTGGAGCATTTGGTGGGTTGACTTTAGGGTTTGACTAGAAAACCAACTTAATTGACTTTTTCATAAGTGCTTATTGGCTTATTCTGGCTTATTGGTTTTGCTTATTGGAATTTTGTTGATTGTTTTGGCATATTGAGTTCATTTGTGACACTTTGCAAGTTGAATCAAGTCATGAGGTGCCTTATTTCTCAAACCCGACTATTTTGTCGTTTTGTGAAATATTACTTTGCTTATTTCTGGCTTATTGAGTGTGCTTTTTCAAAATTTCTATTTACAGATCTCTTAAGCATCCCAAAAGAAGGTTGTGTGTCAAATTAGAGCTTATGGCATTAGCTTATTGCTTAATGGGCTAAAAAGCCCAATAAGAATAAGATGTTTGCTTAATAAGCTGTGATAAGCTCACTTTCAGCTTTTGGGCCTTTAGAGTTTTGTGTTTAGAATCAAATTTTGAGTCAGATATGGCTTTTCCAAGTTAATTGGGCCAGGTTTGAATTTTTGGGCTAAAAAGCCCATTTAAGTGGACTGTATTTGGTTTTGGCCCATTTGAAGGCCCAATAGGGGTATTCTGGTCATTTCACTTTCATTTTCTGTTTATTTAAGTTAAAATAAACTAGTTTGCAAGTTTTTTGAATTTTTTAGAATTTTTGGATTTTTAATATTATTTTATTATTATTTTTCAAATTTCACATTTTTCAAATTTTTACATTTTTCTTAGCTTAAATACATTAAAATAGGAATTTAGCAAATTTTAGAATAATTTTATCACTTCTAGATTAATTTTTATAATTATTTTAATTTTTAATAGTTTTTAAATCATTTTAAATAGTTTTTCTTAGTTTAAAAATTTCTAAAAATAGTTTTTAATCTTTTTAGGCCATTTTAGAGGTTTACCAATTGAAAAATCCTTATTTGGGCTTTTTGATAATTTATTTGATTTTTAGGGCTTTAATTAGCATTTAAAAATTGAATATTTAATTATTTAAAAGGTTTGAAAAAGTTTTGATCATTGGTAAACTCTTAGTTTATTTATTTTGATTTTTGGTGAATTTTTGGTAATTTTTAGAATTAATTTTTATTTTAGCTTGTTTTACGGTTTTACGTTTTTGTCGTCGTAGTAATAATTTTCACGTCTTCGTCATCCTCTTTTCTCATCCCCTTCTAAACCAATATTAATCTCAAACCAATTACATCTTAGTCACACACATATACCTCATTGGGAAACGAATTTTCACCTTTGGGTCATTAGTGATTGATTTTCCTAAATCATCACTTAATACTTACCGCTTTTACGCTCCTTTTCCTAAAGGACGTAATTTACCACAATCAGACAACTATATATTGTGCCGATACTCGTCTCCCGGTACACGAATAATCAAACTATCATAACTTTTCGCTCGTTTGGAGCTAGAAGCTCTACTTTATACCAAATCGAAGCTTATGAAATCCTCTACAACGATATCTAATCAAATCTTAGCATACTCAAACTTAAGTTTTCCAAAATTTACGTTTTTGCTGCTGATTAACAATAACTTCTTAAAAATCACTCAAAATCATATTTTTAACCCATTTTAACATGATTTTTACAACTATAATCATCCTAATGCTACTACTTTCAATCCTAACATCCTATATCATCCTAGATGATCAAATCATATAAAACTCAACTCAAAAATTTTAACATACAACAAGTAAAAATCATATATATCATTATAAACACCTACATACAATACATAAACAAGATCAAAACAATAGATTTTCTTCAAAAATGGGTTTTTACAAAAAGTTCTTGCATGTGGCTAAATTTTATACCAAGCTCAAATTTAAGATGATGATGATTTTGTGGGATGGAGGGGTGACGGCATGAACAAGGGGAGAGGGAGAGAGAAGTAAATTTTCTAGTTAGTGGGATTTTTGTATTTGTGTATTTATTTTCAATTTATATTGTGGATGTTTAGGGTAGTTTTTGTCAATTGTGATTCTTGTGGACTAAAATGCAAATACTTGTTTAAAAAGCGGGAAATGACTATTAGTCAATTTTGAAAATATTTACGGGTCTCGGGTTTCATAAAAATACTTCTCAAAACTTAAAACGCACACAAAATATGATATTATATAGTCCCGACATGACTTAATACGAAATTAAATATAAAAACGTCAAAATATCAAACATCGACATAACTAAAATTAAAACGTAAAATTTCAGGCATCCGTTGATATCGCGATCACTAATAATCCTCGTAACTCGTCAAAATATAACTTTCAACAATGTTCATTTCAAATCACCAAACATCATAATATTCAATCTCGTCAAAATTTTTAAAAATAATCGTAAAAATATAATTAAATAATGACCACGGGTTCGGGTTATCACAATTTATCACCATGTTTCTTCGAAAATGGAGTTGTTTAAGTGGGGGAAAACAGTGGGTACATTTGATATGTACTTGCTGAGTGCTTTTTGAGGGGTACTTAGCTTTGCTTAAGAGTTTGAAGTAAGAGGCTTATTTATTAGCCTCTAAAATTTCTAAAAGTTATAGGTCTAAGGTGTGAGTGTATAGATACTAGATTTGAGGACCCGAGTCGGTAATTTGACTTATATTGGTTTCGCATTTTGTGATGGACCATAATCGAGGGTGGTCGTTATGGAGAGTTAGCGCATGTTGTTAGGAGTAGAGTGGATTCACTTGCTTTGGTTGGTCATGCCTATGTACTATTTTGAGTCGTTTATTTTGTTATACTAAGTATGTTTTGAAATACTTAAGTATGTTGCTAAGCACAAACCTTATTTGTTTTGTGGCGGCTTTTGACGTGTGTATTTTGGGCATCTTCACTTCGGCGATCACTACTACTACTAGCGTTGCATATCATATAAGGTGAGTCTATAGTCTCGCTTTTATACGATCTTGCAATTGATTTTAACCTGTGAGGGCGATACATGCTAATTGAAATGAAATGGAACATAAGTCATGAAATATTGTATGAGCCCGAATGTTGCCTTTTGATTGTCTTGATTGTATAAGTACCTTGTTGCTGAAGTCCCTAAATTCATGAGCCGTTAACTATCTTCTAACTCTTTGTTGTGAGTTGCGAATAGCCGCTAATTCAAATGGTAGTACTACGGGGTTGACCACCCTATCTCGGTTAAGATTTTTATGCCGACTAATCTCTTGGACAAATAATTTCGATGAATAAGAAGTATGGGTATAAAATTAGCAACTGATACTCTAGTAGGGGCAATGGTTTCATCTGACTCATGCCAACATTTTGGCGTGGGTGACTAATTGGTTAAGGGGTCGGTGTCATGAGCTTAATACAATCACATAGCTTTTTCTATTTATACAAGATGCCTTAATAACAGATTTGACGATCATGATTGGTTTTTCTACTTGTGTTCAAATGATGATTTGTAAAACCTATAGATTCACTCAACCGTTGTGTTGACGATTTTAAGCATGTATTTCAGGTAATCAAGATTGATAGCAGTGGAGCATGCGAGGAGGGAGTTGGTGCTTACTTGTCTAACTATGTTTTTTTCCATCCTTTGAAATGAACAAGTCACTTTTAAGTGTTTGATGAACTTGTTGTGTTGGTAATGGTTTTTGGGAATAAACGCTACTCTGATGGTATCAATTTAGGACGGGAAATTTTTAGACAATGTTGTATATTATTTTAACGTCTCTTTTGAGGTCGTTGTCTATGATTGTGTGTGATGTGCTATGAGTAGCGCCCCAAAGTGGTATTCCGTTGCGTGGTAATTTGGAGGTGTTACACAAGTTGGATCTTGTAATGTCATAATGCTAAATGCACTTGGTAAAGTGCTGGCTTGAGACCCGTGATGACTCAGACCCAAACCGAGAATACCTTGACCCAAAGCTGGACAAAGAATTCCATGACCTGTAAAAAGGCTGTCCATATGTTGGAGCAGCATAGTAGGACTGTTGGGCTGCTGGAGCTGTTGCGTAATGTTGCTGGACCGGCTGGTAGTGGCCTGTTGGGCTGCTGGAGCTGTTGTGTGAGTTGCATACTGGACTGGTGTAGGCTATGTGGTGTAAAAAGGTTGCTGGAAGTGGGCCTGTTGAGCCTAACGGGCTAAGTGAAGGTTAGGCGGTGCAAAAGTACTCCACGAAGGGCTTGGCTGGACAAGAGGTAGAAACAAACAGCTGTTTTGCTGACCACCAGGTTGATGATTTTGAGTGGTAAGTCCGGGACGACTCCGGTATTCATGAATAAAGTGGCATTTATCACCGAACCGACAAGTGCACTTATTAAAATGATTACAAATTTGTGGAAGGTTGGAGGATTTTTGTGGTGTACCTTTGTTAGTGGAGGTCATAAGGGTTATGGGGGAGGAAGAGCTACCCTCCAAGTTGTTGTTGATGCCCGATTGTTCTTTAAACGAATATTCTTTCAAGAGGAGCATACTACGTACTGTTTCAAAAGACGGAAGTGGCTTACGATGACATATGATTTCCACAAGGGTTGCAAAGCAGAAATCAAGACGATTAACCGCGTAGATGACTAAATTCTTCTCACTAACATTGCATTCAAGATTTTTTAGGCGAGTGGCCATGGATTGAATTTTCAAACAATATTCATTAATCGTCATGTTGCCAATGTTAATTGCCTGGAGTTCATAATCAAGAGAGATTGAACGAGAATCTATCATGAAAAAGATCTTTAAGATGATCCCATAATCCCTTGGCATTACCGGGAGTTGTAACTACTTGTTCTTGAAGTGAATCACAAAGGGAACTAAGAATACACATCTTGATGAGATCATCAAGTTGAGACCATTCGGGGTTTGTAGAGGAGGTATCTTTCTCCACATGATCTTTGATCCTGAGACTGCCAAAATAAATGAGAGAAAAACAACTCTAGAAATTATGATTGTGTTTTTCATGGTCCACTTTGATAGGTATCTTGTTAGGTATAGTAAAAGGGATTAATTATTTGGTGAAAGAAGGTGGGGGAGAGGGGTTATCTCCGGCGGCCATAATTACCATATTGGAAAATGTAATTGGTTTTCTTCATTTGCAATGATTTCCAATTTCAGATAAATACACATAATTAGAATATTCTAGATCATGGGCTTAGGGCCGCTATACATACATATGAGATATACTATAATCTACAGAACTAAACTTGAG
The DNA here is from genome assembly GCA_025667525.1 of Glebionis coronaria. NCBI lineage: Eukaryota > Viridiplantae > Streptophyta > Magnoliopsida > Asterales > Asteraceae > Glebionis > Glebionis coronaria. The sequence continues at coordinate 171,267 of JANFOE010001327.1, forward strand.
TAAAACCTACAACTCCAAACTGGAGTACAATTGATGATTCTAATAACGACATGTTTATCACTTGCGTGTCATCTAATTTTTAAGAACTGATTGATCATTAATACTTGGTTTTTACACCTCGTATCAAAATTCGTAGTCCCAAGTCTTTTCGAATTGATTACCGGTCTAGAGTGCGACTCAGTTGTCTTTTGGTGAACAAGAGAATGGTTTGGTTATCTATTTTAAACTAATAGCAAGTAATTTAAATGTCGTTGAGTAAGTAGAAGTTTAAAGATTAATACTAAAATGACGAGTTAAAATTAAAGCTTGAAAACTTAAAGACAAGATTAGGAAAATACTAGAACACTTAATAAAACTAACACTTGGAAACTTTATAAAAAACAAGAACTAAAACCATCAGAATATGCAAAAGGGAGACTGATCGGAATATGCTATCGGAAAGTAAGATCGGAATATTTGAAACAATCACTGATCGGAATATTGTAAAAACAGGACTAATCGGAATATGGGAAATAGCTCCAATCGGAATGTATGGAGGACACCCAATCGGAATGTTACAAAGTACCCCACAATCGGAAAGTCTAGAAATGCAGTCAATCGGAATGAGCCAAAAATGGTCCAGATCGGAATCCAAACTAATGCAATCGGAATAATCAACTAGGCCACCGTCGGAATATGAAACCCTATTCTGATCCAAGGTGATCAGAATATAGATGCTTAAATCGGAAAACCCAAAACCCTTTTCAGATCAACCAATCTGAATAAAGGAGGGGGATGCTGGTCGGAATGCTGCGATCGGAAAGGGGTTTAGACCCTTTCCGATTTATATGGGATTCGAGATTAGGCTAGTAATAAGCTATAATAATAAGCTCACACCAAAACTAGACGAATCAATAATAAAAAGGACAAAATAAGCACTAATAACAACTTATCCTAACTTAAAATAATCAATCTTTTGAATCAAGCTATAAAAAGATGAACTTTTTAAGAAAACTTTTTAAAAAGTAAATAAGCTAAACATATAAATAAGCCAATAAGCACAAGAATCTTAAAGCTTAATCGTATGAAAGCTTATTTAGGAACAAAAAGATTAACTTTTTAAGGACAAAAACATTAAGATCAACACGGATTTAATGTAATTCGCACCAAAATCAATCTAAAAATCAAAGAAAGGTAGAAAGAGATGAAAGATTAAAAGCTTAACTAGAACTTGATTAATGAAATTAACAATACAAAAGGTTTAATCTTGAAAGATTAAAGAAAGAAAAGATGAAAACTTAGTGAGAGAAAGTTTAGAACTTTCTCTCTCTAAAACTAGAAAGAAAAGTGAAAAATGAAAACTAAAACTAAAAACTAACCACCCTCCTAATGTGTATTAGGAGGGTATTTATAGGGAAAATGGAAGGAGTTCATGTGTTGCATCTTCTTTCTTTCTTTACGTCTTCTTGACTCGATTTAATTTTTTGTCTTTTCTCGACGTCGTCTCAGGATTTGAACTTGTCTTGTTAATTTTCTTCTTTAATTTAGACTTGAGTTCTTCGACTTCATTAAACTTCCGTCTTTAGACTTTTTCTTCGATAAATCTTCAGAATAGGTCTTGGACTTTCGTTCTTTTTGCACTCTTGATCTTTTGACTTCGTCTTTTCCCGTTTTCTTCGATAAAAGCTCGTTAAAGCCCGTATTTTCTTCCTTTTTCATCTTTTGGTCCTAAAACACAATAAAAACACAAACCACGCATAATTCCGACTATTACGACATAAATTACACGTTTTGGTCTTGTTATTATGGGAAATAAGTGGTAAAAGGATAAGTGTTTTCACACTTATTAAATCCCCTACACTTGACCATTGCAATGCTCTCATGCAATGCATTAATTTTAAAGCACGGTTTACATTTTCCATCATAAATAATCCACCTTGGCCTTTATTAAATACTAGACATTTAAGGAAAGTAAAAAGATAAAAACAAGTAAAGAAATCAAAGACTTACATTGGTTTTTGGCTGCCATGAACGTTTATCATCCTCAAGTTTCACGTTCCCCATACCAAGCTTAAAAACGAGATCATTGTTATTATAAGTTAGCAGACTAACACGAATTCATGTGGGCCAATTATTCACTTAGACTCCCTTATTCCTAGGTGTATCTCTTATATTTTATTTTTGTCTTAAATGATCACGAGGATGCATTGTTTGACTTATTTCGATAGTTATTTAGGCCAAAAATAAAGTGAACGATTTAATCAATAGTTAGCTAAAGGAAAAAATCTTTTAAAACTGCTTCTCGGGACCTCATAAAGTTCATATCTTGGCATAACTCGCTTCACGATTTGAGACCTTTCTCGGACCGATATTTGGCAGCGACTTCATACTTCAAATATTTGAGAGACGTTCTTGAAATTATGGTCTTCTCTTCATAATAGGAATTTCTTCACTTGAAGTTTTGAGAGATTCTTCATATTTGGACCACGACTTCTTCATTTTTCTCCAATCTTAATTTTGGAATTTGATATACAACGATCCGCCTCCTTTTAGGACTTGGATCTATTTATCCTCATACCTTGTTAGGGCCTTTTTGGATAGACTTCTCCATGATCTTTTGGGGAGTTTTGCTTTTCGTCGTGTGTCTCGATCCTTCATATTGATTTTCGATAAATGATTCTTCACATCACTTTTGGATCTTTAGCAACAAACTGTAGCCCTCATGCCTTGTTAGGGCCTTTTCGGACTCGCCAATCTTCGCATCCCACTTCAATAAGTTATGCCTTGGCTATGAACTCTAATCCGTACCGAGCAACTTTTAAACGATCTTGGGCTAGAAGCTAAGTAACCTTTTAAATTGTACAACCTTATTTATTGCAGATAAATTTATTAACAAGCGAAGGGAGAATAGGCTTATAATTAACTCACATAAATTCACGAAAGAATACCAAACTTATAATTGACTCTATCATCTCTCGTCCTCCACAGTTTAAAATCTCAAGGAATGAGACTCGTGGATACTTAGCCTATTAAATCAAAGTTTTGGGTTTTCGAGTCATCTATAGGATCTTGCAAATTCTTAGACTTTTTCAAGCTTAGAAATCGCTCTTTAAAGTTCCCTTGATAAACAACTCTCTAGGATCAATTATAGGAACTTGCGAAAAGTTCTTGTTCTTAACCCGTGAGAGTTAAGACTTTCGCGTTTTATAGCTCCCTATATAAAAGCCTAGCAAAACTTGACTTAAACACGTTAAGGATACTAGCTAGAGTAAACTTAGATAAGTAAACTCGGGTTGAGTCAAAATATTCATGACTAATGAAAAATTTAAAACCACTTTATTTAAGCAAGGAAAGAAAATAACCATAATAAAGAAAAATACCACTATACAACTAGGTCAAAATAGATTAAAAATTTGAAAAATGTCGAAAAATCAAATTTTCCGGTTAAAATGAGGGCAAATTCATGGAAAAGACCACTTACTTCCATAGAAGTCCCCCCTACACTTGAGATAAACATTGTCCTCAATGTTTAAGCATGTGGGAGTAAACTCACCTACACTTAGGACATTGTGCACTTTGTTTAAATCTTGCTAAGGAAAGCACAACTAAAGTGAATTCAATGAGAACATATAAAATATGAAATATTGAATCACAAGAGTTTGGGATAGAACCGGGAAGATGGGAACACGATATCACGGTTCGTCAAAAGTCATCAAGATGCTCTTTGAAGCTTTAATCCCTGCACAAGATAAGAAACAAGACAACAAACACATACGGGGCTCCCCCTATACTTATTATGAAAGCAGTAAAGGATAGATCACTGGTTGCCTCCCGAGAAGCGCTTGTTTTTGTTCACCGAGTCACGAGCCTGACTTGACCCAAATTTAGTTTATGGGAAACGTGGTGAGGGATGGAATCATCTCATGAGAGATTTCCTCACCAAAGTATAGCTTCAAACGCTGGCCATTTACCTTGAAATTGGGCCCATTTGGCTGAGAGAGCTCAATAGTCCCATATGGAAAGACTTTGGCGACGGTGAATGGACCAGACCATCGGCTCTTCAACTTGCCAGAGAAGATCTTCAACCGAGAGTTAAAAAGTAAGACTTGATCACCAACGTGGAACTCTCGGTTCTTAATCCTTGCTTCATGAATGATCTTGGTCTTCTCCTTGTAGATCAGTGAGTTCTCGTAAGCTTCATTCCTCAGTTCGTTGAGCTCGTTGAGTTGAATCTTGCGAATATCACCGGCTTTGTTGATGTCGAAGTTAGCCCACTTCAAGGCCCAGTACGCCTTATGTTCCAGCTCGACGGGGAGGTGGCATGCTTTCCCGTACACAAGACGATAAGGTGTAGAACTGATCGGGGTCTTATAAGCTGTACGGAAAGCCCACAGAGCATCATCTAACTTATCGGCCCACGCGGCACGATGCTCTCCCACAGTACGTTCCAGAATTCGCTTCAATCCACGGTTGGAAATCTCGGCTTGCCCATTGGTTTGGGGATGATAGGCGGTGGAAAGACGGTGATTGACACCATACTTAGCCATGACTCTTGCAAATTGATCATTGCAAAAATGAGTCCCGCGGTCACTGATTATAGCACGAGGAACACCAAATCGAGCAAACAGCTGCTTCAAAAAGTTCACAACCACCCTCGCATCGTTCGTTGGGAGAGCCTTAGCTTCAACCCATTTAGAAACGTAGTCAACGGCTACGTGGATGTACTTGTTCCCTTTGGAGGATGGAAATGGCCCTATAAAGTCGATGCCCCTTACGTCAAAGATTTCACATTCTTGTATGAAATTCTAAGGCATCTCATCTTTATGTGTGATCTTGCCTTGGCGTTGGCAAGCATCACAATTCTTAACCATTTCGTGAGCGTCACGATAAATGGTGGGCCAATAGAATCCAGAGTCAAACACTTTCTTAGCGGTATAGTTGGGACCAAAGTGACCGCCAGTGGGTCCTTTATGGCAAGCAGCAATGATTTGCAAAGCTGCCGGTCCATCAACACATCGTCGAATGATCAGATCAGCACATTCTTTGAATAGAAAAGGGTCATCCCAAAAGTAAGTCTTAACATCATTAAAGAACTTCTTCTTTTGTTGGGATGTTAACCCTTTGATGAGAACACCACCCACTAAGTAGTTTGCAATGTCGGCAAACCACGGGGTGTCATCCAGATTGAGATTAATAGACATTAAGGTCTCAAGGGGAAAAGAGTCATTGATCTCTTTGTTCGGATGATCCCCTTGACATGGATCCTCAAGTCTACTAAGATGATTCGCGGCTAGGTTTTCGGCACCCTTCTTGTCACGAATTTCAATGTTGAATTCTTGAAGGAGTAAAACCCAGCAAAGAAGTCTTGGCTTAGAGTCGTGTTTAGTCATCAAGTACTTCAACACGGAATGGTCCGTGTATACGATTGTGGTGGATAAAACAAGATAGGGGCGAAATTTTTCAAAAGCATAGACAACAGCTAAAAGCTCTTTTTCGGTTGTCGTATAATGAAATTGAGCCCCCGTCATTGTTTTGCTAGCATAGTGGATTGGTTGGAAGTGTTTATTCACTCGTTGGCCCAAAACCGCACCAATAGCAAAGTCGCTAGCATCGCACATCAATTCAAAGGGTAGCTCCCAATTAGGGGTAACCAAGACCAATGCCTTAGTTAGCTTATCCTTAAGAAGATTGAAGGCTTCGATACACTCTTTAGAAAAGATAAAAGGAGTATCTTTTTCCAAGAGGTGGGTCATCGGGCGAGAGATTTTAGAGAAATCCTGAATGAATCGACGATAGAAGCCCGCATGACCCAGAAAACTTCTCACACCCTTCACGGTTGAAGGTGGAGGTAATTTGGCTATGACATCTACTTTAGCACGGTCGACTTCAAGACCGACTTTAGATATTTTGTGTCCTAGCACAATGCCTTCTTTTACCATAAAATAGCATTTTTCCCAATTCAGAACAAGACGAGTGTCTTCGCACCGCTTAAGCATACGTTCCAAATTGGCAAGGCAAGAAGAGAAGGAATCCCCAAAGACCGAGAAATCATCCATGAAGACTTCCATGGTTTGCTCAACCATGTCATGGAAGATAGCCAACATGCACCTTTGGAAAGTCCCGGGGACATTGCATAAGCCAAAAGGCATCCTTTTGTAGGCAAATGTGCCATAGGGACAAGTGAATGTTGTCTTCTCTTGATCTTGGGGATCGATGGGTATTTGGAAATAACCCGAGAAACCATCCAGAAAGCAGTAATATTCATTACCCGCTAAACGTTCAAGCATTTGGTCCATAAAAGGAAGAGGGAAATGATCCTTTCTCGTGGCATCATTGAGTTTGAGGTAGTCTATACAAACTCTCCACCCAGTAACGAGACGTGTATGAATCAACTCGTTGTTTTGATTGGGCACAACGGTGATTCCGCCTTTCTTAGGCACACAATGGACTGGACTAACCCATGGTGAATCCGAAATAGGGTAAATCATACCCGCATCAAGAAGTTTAATAACCTCTTTTTTGACGACTTCATGGATTTTAGGATTCGCCCTTCGTTGGCTTTGAATTGTGGGCTTAAAGTCGTCCTCCATGAGAATTTTATGTGTGCAAAAGTGAGGATCAATTCCGCGAATGTCGGAGATTTTCCAAGCGATAGCTCTTTTATGTTTCTTCAACACGGCGATAAGTCGGGATTTTTCTTCTTCTTTCAGGTCCTTTGCGATGATGACCGGTAACTTCTCGTTGTCTTCAAGGAAAACGTACTCAAGATGAGGAGGTAGGTCCTTAAGCTCAAGAGTATGAGGATCCTCAATAGATGGTGTAGCTAACGATGGATCATCATTAGTCACCTCTTTAGGAGAGGGAGGAGAAAACGGGTCTTCATTGAGAAGTCTCTCAATAGTACAAATGTCTTCATCCCAATCGGTGGACGAATTATCATACTTAATATCGAGAGGACCCAAGCTAGCTTCGAAATCATCCAAATCACTTTCTCCAAAAGGAGTCAATGACGGAGCAATTGAGGCAACGGTCTCAACATTGGGTAGAGAAGAGAGAGTACTTTTGCAAGCATCATGAAAAAGTTCTTCACAAGCCTCATCGAGAACATCAATAGCATTAACACTCTCATATGAATAAGGTTGCTTAGAAATCTTACCCATGTTGAAGACAATTTTATCGTCACCAACTCTCATGATTATTTCGCCCGCGGCTACATCAATGAGAGTGCGACCAGTCCTCAAGAAGGGACGTTCAACGATTAATGGAACACGGGGGTCCATCTCGTAGTCAACGACGACAAAATCCGCCGGGTAGGTGAATTTGTCAACGCCAACGAAAACGTCTTCGGCTATCCCCACTTGATAAGCAACGTACGGTTAGCTAATTCCAAGGTCATTTTGGTGGGGACTAGCTCGGGAAGAGATAATTGCTTCCAAACACTTAAAGGCATTAAGTTTATACTGGCACCTAGATCGGCTAGGGCCATGCAATTCTCTACTCCCGGGAAGTTGCAAGGAATCAAGAAGTGACCCGGATCGCCAAGTTTGGTGGGCAATTTCCTTAAGAGAATGGCGGAGAAATTCTCATTAAGTTGGGTCTGAGCAATGTCAAGAAGCTTCTCCTTGTCACTTAGAAGATCTTTAAACATCTTCGCGTATTTGGGCATGTGAGCGAGAGCCTCGGCAAAGGAGATGTTAAAATTCAATTGTTTAAACATTTTTAGAAAGTTTGAAACTTGAATATCATCCTTGCTCTTTTGCTTCTCTTTCCTCAACCTTGAAGGATAAGGTATATTGGATGAAGAAGAAGGCTTTAGGGGAGTAGGATCACTCACAACCACGGGTGGTGGGGAAATGGGGGTAGAAGGAAAAGGAGGTGAGGAAAGTTGCTCTTTTTCCTTGTTCACAATCACGGGTGGAGGTGTAGGAAGCTCGGGTTCCGTATAACCTTTTCCACTACGAGTGGTGATTGCTTTCATCTCCCCTCTTGGATTCGCCACGGTGTTACTCGGAAGAGTACCCGAAGAAGAGGTTTGATTACCTTGGAAGAGCGAACCGATCATATCACGTATGTTAAGCGCTTGAGTGCTGAAAGAATCTCTCATGTCGGCACGAATCTCATTGCTTTGTTTTGCCATGTCATTCCTTAGCTCGGCTCGAATATCGTTCCCTTGTTTCGCCATTTCGCCCTTCAAGTTTACGAATTGACTCTGAAGATTCGTCACCATCTCTCGATTAGTCTTCATGAACGTCTCAACATCTTGATTCAATGCCATCGGTTGATTGAGAGGTGGAGCTTGGTAAGCTTGAGAATTTCCTTGAGTTGGGTATGGGTTTCTTTGGGATTGATATTGATTGTTAGCACGAGGTTGGGATTGGTTGTTTCAGTTATAGCTTTGTTGTTGGTTTTGGTTTGGAGGAGGGAAACCAGGTGGAGCAAGATAGTTGTTTGAACGATATCTTAGCAAGCTACGGTCTCCTTGAGGACGAGCTTGATAGCCTCCCGTGGGATAAGTACCGTATGCCGCGTTAACGTTTTCAGAAAAATTGCCTTGGGTAGAAGGACAATCATTGTAAGAATGAGGACCACCGCATGTGTCACAAGAAATAGAAACAGCTTTAGCTTGTTGAAAGTGGTTTATGGCCATGGTCATGAAATCCTTGTGCATATCCGCGATTTGTCGGGTAAGTTCGGTTATCTCGGGATTGGAGGTAGTAGAAGAAACATTGACTCTCGAGTTAGATCTTGAGGATGCGGATGAATCCCAATTCTTGTGGTGAGTAGTCATGTTTTCAATCAACTCTCTACACTCCTCCGGTCTCCGTTTCATAAAAGTACCACCGGCGGCGGCATTGATCGTGTCATGATCACGAAAAGTGAGACCATTGTAGAAAGTATCAATGAGAGTGACGGGGAGCATGTTATGGTTCGGACAACGGTCAATCAAGTCATTGTATCGTTCCCAAGCATCAAAGAGCGATTCATCATTGTCTTGCATGAATCCACTAATTTGGTTACGAAGGCTTGTGACCATGGATGATGGGAAGTAGCGCGACAAAAAGCGTTGAGTCATGTCATTCCAAGTATGAATAGAACTCTTTGGGAGACGGTCAAACCATTTTTCGGCATGGTGAGAAAGCGAGTGGGGAAATAGTTGAAGGCGAAGGTCATCCATAGAAACACCGGGGGACTTCATGCTTTGGGTGATGGTAATGAATTTGTCGAGGTGTTTGTTGGCATCATCATCCGGAATTCCGCGAAATGGGTTAGTTTGCACTTGTTGGATCATGTGATGCTTCAACGAAAACTCCTGAGCCGTGACATGCATCGGTGCAATCGGGCCTCCGCGTCTGTTCAAGGTGGGTTAACATAATTCCTCCATTGTTCGTAAATCAGGTAGGGGGACATTGTTGTTGTTGTTGTTATTGTTATTCAAATTGGGTAGAGGTGGGTTATTATTGTTGTTATTAACACCAGCCATATCTAAATCTTCACGAGTCTCGGCCTCAAAATAGTTCGAAGATCTAGTACGCATACACCTGCAGAAGAAAAATACACAAAGAGAATATCTATATAATCTTTTTGGTGCAAAACCTTTGGAAAAGAATTGCTTTTTATGATTTTCAATGTTTTTGTATTTTTGAAGAATTTTATATTTTTTAGGATTTTTGAAAAAGTTTTAAAGCAAGGAAAATAACGTTCAAAGAACGGATCCCAAAATTCAATGCGTCTCTCACTAGAAACCGTTAATCTTAGCGAAAAGAGCCGGCAGCGACGCCATTTAATACTTGGTTTTTACACCTCGTATCAAAATTCATAGTCCCAAGTCTTTTCGAATTGATTACCGGTCTAGAGTGCGACTCAATTGTCTTTTGATGAACAAGAGAATGGTTTGGTTGATTATCTATTTTAAACTAATAGCAAGTAATTTAAATGCCGTTGAGTAAGTAGAAGTTTAAAGATTAATACTAAAATGACGAGTTAAAATTAAATGCTTGAAAACATAAAGACAAGATTAGGAAAATACTAGAACACTTAATAAAACTAACACTTGGAAACTTTATAAAAAACAAGAACTAAAACCATCGGAATATGCAAAAGGGAGACTGATCAGAATATTTGAAACAATCACTGATCGAAATATTGTAAAAACAGGACTAATCGGAATATGGGAAATAGCTCCAATCGGAATGTATGGAGGACACCCAATCGGAATGTTACAAAGTACCCCACAATCGGAAAGTCTAGAAATGCAGTCAATTGGAATGAGCCAAAAATGGTCCAGATCAGAATCCAAACTAATGCAATCGGAATAATCAACTAGGCCACCGTCGGAATATGAAACCCTATTCCGATCCAAGGTGATCGGAATATAGATGCTTAAATCAGAAAACCCAAAACCCTTTTCAGATCAACCAATCAGAATAAAGGAGGGGGCTGCTGGTCGGAATGCTGCGATCGGAAAGGGGTTTAGACCCTTTCTGATTTATGTGGGATTCGAGATTAGGATAGTAATAAGCTATAATAATAAGCTCACACCAAAACTAGACGAATCAATAATAAAAAGGACAAAATAAGCACTAATAACAACTTATCCTAACTTAAAATAATCAATCTTTTGAATCAAGCTATAAAACGATGAAGTTTTTAAGAAAAATTTTTAAAAAGTAAATAAGCTAAACATATAAATAAGCCAATAAGCACAAGAATATTAAAGCTTAATCGTATGAAAGCTTATTTAGGAACAAAAAGATTAATTTTTTAAGCACAAAAACATTGAGATCAACACGGATTTAATGTAATTCGCACCAAAATCAATCTAAAAATCAAAGAAAGGTAGAAAGAGATGAAATATTAAAAGCTTAACTAGAACTTGATTAATGAAATTAACAATACAAAAGGTTTAATCTTGAAAGATTAAAGAAAGAAAAGATGAAAACTTAGTGAGAGAAAGTTTAGAACTTTCTCTCTCTAAAACTAGAAAGAAAAGTGAAAAATGAAAACTAAAACTAAAAACTAACCACCCTCCTAATGTGTATTAGGAGGGTATTTATAGGGAAAATGGAAGGAGTGCATGTGTTGCATCTTCTTTCTTTCTTTACGTCTTCTTGACTCGATTTAATTCTTTGTCTTTTCTCGACGTCGTCTCGGGATTTGAACTTGTCTTGTTAATTTTCTTCTTTAATTTAGACTTGAGTTCTTCGACTTCATTAAACTTCCGTCTTTAGACTTTTTTTCGACAAATCTTCAGAATAGGCCTTGGACTTTCGTTCTTTTTGCACTCTTGATCTTTTGACTTCGTCTTTTCCCGTTTTCTTCGATAAAAGCTCGTGAAAGCCCGTGTTTTCTTCCTTTTTCATCTTTTGGTCCTAAAACACAATAAAAACACAAACCACGCATAATTCCGACTTTTACGACATAAATTACACGTTTTGGTCTTGTTATTATTGGAAATAAGTGGTAAAAGGAAAAGTGTTTTCACACTTATTAATCATTTATTAAAAATTATTAGAAATTATACAGGAACATACAGGCATGTACAACTAATCGTATTCAAACATTATTCGGATTCCCCGTGTTTATCTTGTTCTATTCCAGAGCATAGAGTAGATATTATTTTATCTGAAAAATTGGGGTTGTTTTTTTTCTGTGACTCAAAATAATTTATGTTCTGCGTTGATTTATATTCACAGCATTTTTTTTTCAAACCAGATTCATCCAATGGTGAGTTTCTATAAAACTACCAATCCTTTTTTTTAAATTTCTAACATCATAAATTCATTTATTCTACATGAAGTTCAAACGAAATTGTAGTTAAAATTTGATTGTGCACAATTTGTTCATGCATCCATGATCATCGCTTCATTAAAGGTATGGACCTTTGATTTCCCTTTCTCTTTCTTTTGATTTTGATTTTAATATCATATGGTGTTAAAACTGTTTTATAGTTGATTAAGAACTCTATATTATTTGGAAATTCATGGTGGTGAAAAAGTTAGAATTATGTATCATTTTCATATAAATGATGATATGTTTCTCCAAAATTTCAATTTTCTTAATATACAGTGGCTGAATATCGATATAAATACTTAATTGCGTAATTAGTTATAGCTTTAATAATCTTAAATAACAGTTATATATTGTAATGGTGTAGGAGTGAATCATTTTAGAAGACACAAATGTTTTTTTTATGTTAATGTTACTTAGAAGGATGAAAATAGGAGTAAAAAATGATCTTACCAGCGTTATTCGCTTAGCTGCTTTCAATATAGTGATTTGTATGGGCCTTATGTTACTATATTCTACAGTGAGAAAGCAACCATACAATTTAAAAGTTTACTTCAACCAGGGGCTTGCTCAGCTTCAGCCTGGCCAAAAAACCCACTACTTCTTTGATAGGATGATCCCGTCTGTTGGTTGGTTGGTAAAGGCATGTGAAGCAACAGATGAAGACATCTATGCTTGCGTAGGGGTAGATGGACTCGTTTTTATTAGGCTCATTGTTTTCTGGTAAGTTGTTATCTTAAATTGGAATGTTTTTATCTGCCTCTTCCAAATAACCTGCTTTAGAGAGACATGCTCTTCTTATCTTAGTTATCTTAAATTGGGCATAGCCGAATATCAAATGAAACCAGCTACACCATATCTCAGTACTCCTAATTCCAGACTACTAGTGATACCTCTTTTTGCTATAGATATGCTAATATAACCTATTTTCATTCTAGAAATGCCTCATTAAGTAACTCATAAACAGTATTGTAATGTTTCTTTATTGTTACATACATTGTGTAATTAATGAAAACATATAGCCCCCTCAATATATCATCTCTAAATTTTAGATGTACTTGTGGTGTTAATGTGCTCAAATTAGAAGTTTCTTGTAAAATTTGTAATGTGAATACTATTTGTGTGCCAACTTGTCAAATATTCAAAATTTTAAGGATTTGTATGCTAGGAGTTATCGACTGAAATAACGACACATTATCTAATTGTTTTTCTACCATGTGCATTTGTTATTTTTTTCTTAGTTTTATGTATCATTATCATGATTCATCCTTGCTTTAGTTTAAAAGGAATCTTTCTTATCCCGAATAATCATAATGGAATTGTCTATTTTGTATTCCCTATTGTGCAGCATTCAGATGTTTATGGTTGCTTCTGTTCTTTGTTTATTTATTATGTTTCCTGTCAATTTTCTTGGGAGAGGGATGAAGTTATTGACCCTGAGACACAGATGGACATATTCACTATTCAGAATATGCAAGAAGGTTATAGAGGGTATGCTCTGTAAATGTGTTTGCGTGTATTGTATAGATTGAATTTCAGAAACTTTACCTTTAATTTCTTTTTTCATCAGGCTATGGGCTCAGTTCTTTGCACTATATGTCATATCTATATGTGCTTATGCTATTATATACATTGTAAGGATGTCAATGTGACATAATAATAAGTCGTATTATAATGAAATGTACTACCATTATTACATATATACTACGTAGTAACATTTGGTTTAGCACCCCCAAATTTACTAGCAGCGGAAACCAACCATTTGGGTTTTAAGAAATATCACAATCACAAAACACTATAAATAAAAACTCTAAAAGAGACATTTTTAGATAAAGGGTTCCATTCATAAAGATCAGAGTACTGTTCCCACAAACCGTTACCAACATTTCTTACATAAAACTTTTAAAGTACATAAACATTTAAAATTAAAAAGATAATTGAATGGAACGAAAACATATTTTCCATAACATTAGCGCTTGCCTCCTCGTCCATTCCAAACCTCCAGCATCCATCTTTAATTACCTGAGATAAACATGCTAAAAATTCAACTAAAAAGTCGATTGAATTTATAGAGTTTATAAGAATAATAAGTGAACACAATAATTTTTAATCATCTGAAACTTATCACATAGACAAGTCATATATATAGATAAATGCATTAAGCTCACGCCACCGAACGTTAAGAAACATATCAAACTGAGTCACTTACGGTGCCCCTACTAACAGGTATATTGTCATATACCAACAATCTCTTATACATAATATCCCTTTCAGGTGCTCACAAGGATGCACACCCTAGGATAAGGCTGTCAAACAAAATAGATCTATCATATGTATTAGCGTTTACCCCTTCGAGTAATTAACATTTTATGAAATTGAGGGACTTCATTAGACAATGGTACTTATGCATTTATCATATCATTCGGGTCCAGCATACCGAAAACAAATTGTGTTCATTTCATAAAACAACATGTATCCCCCTCGCGGATTTAATAAAACATTTAAAGTTTAAAGGCGAGGCTATAAACTCACCTTTAGGAGAACGGAACGGATGACGGATGAATAATGGAACCGGGCTGTAGAAGAGTAGATAGTAGCACTCCAAGGCTATCCGTGACCTACAAAAGTGATCACGCCCCTTAAGTACGCGTTTTATTGCTTATAAAAACAATTATACGAAAATAATTTGATAAAAATGTATTACGGGTAAAAATTTGCACCAACACCTAAGTCAAAGTGAACCAAGGCTAAACAAGGGTTATAACCTGTAGGAATTATGTATTCTGTATGGTCTAAGTGTTAAACCAAGTATTCAATACGGTTTGTACACAAAACGCCACAAGTTTACATAACAAAAGACGTAAAAGTCAAAATTATTCGGTGGGACTGTGTTGAGAAGAGTATATATCACAAACTATAAATCCAATGATTTTGGGATTTAAACCCCTGGAACACACTTGAAATATAGTTTCCAAAATGTCCAACCATTCGATCTAAGAATTTACGGAACTTTCTAAAAGTCCAAAACACTAATAGCCCTACCGTAAGAACTTAATGGTCAAACTGCACTAGTCAAACTTGGGACAAAATAATCCGTTAACCTATAAGGTTTAAGGACTGAGATTTCCACCATTGGAAAGCCTCATGATTCTACTTTCGGCCCATACCAACCAGGAGTAAATAGCCACCACTAATTAGTGGGAAAGTTACATTCTTTAAGAGGTTACAAAATCAAAATTCGGTTTTCAAACTCGGGTTTACCGTTTTAGTCATAAAAACCATTTGGTGATAGCTATTAACATGAGGTCAGTGGGAGGACTTCTTATATGATCCCTACTACTGTATGAAACCTTAAAATGCACAAATGGAGGTCAATAACCT
Organism: Glebionis coronaria; assembly: GCA_025667525.1. Lineage (NCBI taxonomy): Eukaryota > Viridiplantae > Streptophyta > Magnoliopsida > Asterales > Asteraceae > Glebionis > Glebionis coronaria. Next base: position 186,414 of record JANFOE010001327.1, read on the forward strand.
GTAGCCACAAGCTATGCAAACCTGCTGTCCCAGAATTGACTTTCTAACTTAAATTGACCATAACTTCCTCATCCGGAGGAGTTGTGTGCCTATCCAACTCGCCACTAACATGTAAAAGGCCTAAGGAACCAATTTAAGCTATAAAAAATTCAGGTCACAATATAAAATATGTGAGTTTTAGGCTCAAATATCTGCTGTCCGAATTTGGGCATCATAATAACTTAACCAAACAATCTCAATTCCACTCCAAACAATCAAAATCCTCATTACTAACATCAATCTTAATCAATACATTAAATTTATATAACATACATGGTCAAAATCAAAATTCATCCAAAAACAATGATCATAACAACAAAGCTAATCACAATAACCAAACACTCACAAACCACCACATGATCCATGTGGGATCATGTTTGGACACGGCTCAAATAAGCCACCAAGAGTGAAATTGGGCAATTTTTATAGCAATTTTATATGCCTAAATACTAATTAACCTATTGCGTCTAATCCCAGATCAAACTTGCAAGAACACAAATTCTTGAATTTTATGATTTTCTAAAAATCAATTGCATAAGCAAATAAGTAATGGGTTTATGATATGAACTTACCAAGGACGATTGTTGTGTGTTTTAATTGAGTATTTGATCAAGTAAACAGAAAATGGAGGTGTGTGATGATGGTGGTTCGTGGGTTTTGAGAGACACAGAGGAAGAGATCGTATTTTTGGTATAAAAAAGTGATTGTTGTAACTATGTTTGTGTTTTGGTCGACGATTCAAAAGAGAGGGGAAGGAAAGTGGGCTTGGCCCATAACCAAACTCTTATTAATTAATCAACTAAAGCCCAAATATAAATGCATCTATTGTTAGTCCGACTCGATTTCTTAAAAACGCAAGTAAATCTATTTCGGTGCAAATTTATTTACGTAAATACGAAATTTATTAAAATAAATATTTTAGACTTAATAAAGTCGGAGTATATCGCCTTCGGTTCCCGTTCCATCGATCCGTCACGTTTTTATAAAATTTATGCGAGAGATCATATAAACCAATTTTCATGATTTAAATAAATTCGGAAAAATAATTTAAAATTTCTATTAATCCAAATAAATTATTTTCATTAAGTATATGAAAATAATAAAAATAAGATTTAATTAAAACACAAGACAAGAATTATGACCTTACTTTTATGGGTTTTACATCCTCACCACCTTAAGGAAGCACCGTCTCGGGGCTTACTTCTCCTTATGTCCGCTTACGAATAAATGGGGATACTTGCTCTTGAAGTAGTCCTCTCGTTCCCAAGTGTACTCCGGTCCACGTCGGGAATTCCACCGCACTTTAACTATCGTAATTCGACTTTGCTTAAGCCGTTTCACCTCTGGATCCATGATCTCCACCGGTTCTTCAATGAAATGCAGCTTGTCGTCCGTTTGAACTTCCTCCAGTGGAATTATTAAATTCTCGTCAGCTAAACACCTCTTAAGATTGGAAACGTGAAAAGTGTTGTGAATAACACTTAACTTGTCCGGAAATTCCAACTTATACGCCACGGGCCAACTCGATCGATAATCTTGAACGGACCAATATAGCGTGGACTAAGCTTTCCTCGTTTGCCAAATCGGATTACTCCTTTCCAAGGTGATATTTTCAACATAACCATATCGCCAATATCAAACTCCAATGGTTTTCGCCCCTTATCCGCATAGCTCTTTCACTTTCAAGTTCCACAACTCCACTTCCATTTTCTGAATTTCCTCAGCAGGGCAAAACTCCTCAGTCATCATAGTTCTCAATTCTGTCCACGACCTCCCATGTGCCACATCTAGTCCTAAGGTAGCAACTTGACCATTCCACCATGTTAAAGCCGTACCTTGAAGTGTAGCAGTAGAAAACATCACCTTGTTCCTTTCCACACATTCATTGATACTAAACACACTTTCCGTCTTTTCAAACCAACGAGCCAATCCCACTGCTCCTTTAGTACCATCAAAATTAATCGGCCCACATTTCTTAAAACTAGAGAAAGTACACTCTCTAACAGGTGGTACACCGACTGGACCAACATTTCCTCCTGCTCCACCAGCTCCATCTGCTTGGTTCCTTGCAGCTCGGTCTTCAGCAAGAGCTGCAGCAACAATTCTGTTCACCTCAGCCTGACTCATCCTACGTGGTGGCATGATTCTGTCACAACACAAAGAAAAACTCATGAGTGTTCATACAATGATATGGTCATAACATGTACAAATTTTGGATCACAACATGAATAAATCATCAAGCCATACAAAAATCACAACACAAAAGTAATTACTATTACTATGGGTCACGTGGGGATCCACATGGCTCAGGTGAATGTTAGTCACTAGCATCATCATCTTCATCATCAATAGTCGTGAGAAAGTAGATTTGTCAATTTGCATATCATAGCAAATTCCCTAAAATAAAATTTATAAGGTCATTATATAATTTCAGAAATTATGAAAAATACAAATGGATGCATTTACATCAAAATATCGTTCAAAGTCGATATATATAAATTATATCTCAAATATATCTTAAAATATATCTCAAAAATCTCGAATATCTCAAAGTATTTCAAAGTATTTATTATAAAAATACTTAACAATAATGCTTCTCAAATATGAATTAATAATAACATAAAAGTTACCTGAAGGCTTGGACTAGGAACACGAGAAGACTTAGCTCACAAAAGACGGTTATAGTTTAGGTTTTTGAAAAATGAAAGACCTAATTCCCTATAACCTTAAGCTCTTGATACCAATCTTTAACACCCCCAAATTTACTAGCAGCGGAAACCAACCATTTGGGTGTTAAGAAATAGCACAATCACAAAAGACTATAAATAAAAACTCTAAAAGAGACATTTTTAGATAAAGGGTTCCATTCATAAAGATCAGAGTACTGGTCCCACAAATCGTTACCAACATTTCTTACATAAAACTTTTAAAGTACATAAACATTTAAAAGTAAAAAGATAATTGAATGGAACGAAAACATATTTTCCAAAACATTAGCGCTTGCCTCCTAGTCCATTCCAAACCTCCAGCATCCATCTTTAATTACCTGAGATAAACATGTTAAAAAGTCAACTAAAAAGTCGAGTGAATTTATAGAGTTTATAAGAATAATAAGTGAACACAAGAAATTTTAATCATCTGAAACTTATCACACAGACAAGTCATATATATAGATAAATGCATTAAGCTCAAGCCACTGAACGTTAACCAACATATCAAACCGAGTCACTTACGGCTCCCCTACTAACAGGTAATATTGGCATATACCAACAATCTCTTATACATAATATCCCTTTCAGGTGCTCACAAGGATACATAACCTAGGATAAGGCTGTCAAACCAAATAGATCTATCATATGTATTAGCGTTTACCCCTTCGAGTAATTAACAGTGCATGAAATTCAGGGACTTTATTAGACAATGGTACTTATGCATTTATCATCTCATTCGGGTCCAGCATACCGAAAACAACTTGTGTTCATTTTATAAAACAACATGTATCCCCCTCGCGGGTTTAATAAAACATTTAAAGTTTAAAGGCGAGGCTATAAACTCACCTTTAGGAGAACGGAACGGATGACAGATGAATAATGGAACCGGGCTGTAGAAGAGTAGATAGTAGCACTCCAAGGCTATTCGTGACCTACAAAAGTGATCATGCCCCTTAAGTACGCGTTTTATATGCTTATAAAACAATTATACGAAATAATTCGATAAAAATGTATTACGGGTAAAATTTTGCACCAACACCTAAGTCAAAGTGAACCAAGGATAAACAAGGTTTATAACCTATTGGAATTATGTATTCTTTATGGTCTAAGTGTTAAACCAAGTATTCAATACGGTTTGCACACAAAATGCCTCAAGTTTACATAACAAAAGACGTAAAAGTCAAAATTATTCGGTGGGACTGTGTTGAGAAGAGTATATATACCAAACTATAAATCCAATGATTTTGGGATTTAAACCCCTGGAACACACTTGAATCTAGTTTCCAAAATGTCCAACCATTCGATCTAAGAGTTTACGGAGCTTTCTAAAAGTCTAAAACACTAACAGCCCTAGCGTAAGAACTTAATGGTCAAACTACACTAGTCAAACTTGGGACAAAATAACCCGTTAACCTATAGGGTTTAAGGAACTGAGATTTACACCATTGGAAAGGCTCATGATTCTACTTTCAGCCCATACCAACCACGAGTAAATAGCTACCACCAATTAGCGGAAAAGTTACATTCTTTAAGAGGTTACAAAATCAGAATTTGGTTTTCAAACTCGGGTTTGCCGTTTTAGTCATTAAAACCATTTGGTGATAGCTATTAACATGAGGTCAGTGGGAGGACTTCATATATGATACATACTACTGTATGAAACCTTAAAATGCACAAATGAGTGTCAATAACCTGTAGCCACAAGCTATGCAAACCTGCTGTCCCGGAATTGACTTTCTAACTTAAATTGACCATAACTTCCTCATCTGGAAGAGTTGTGTGCCTATCCAACTCGCCACTAACATGTAAAAGGCCTAAGGAACCCATTTAAGCTATAAAAAGTGCAGGTTACAATAGAAAATATGTGAGTTTTAGGCTCACATATCTGCTGTCCGAATTTGGGCATCATAATAACTTAACCAAACAATCTCAATTCCACTCCAAACAATCAAAATCCTCATTACTAACATCAATCTTAATCAACACATTAAATTTTTATAACATACATGGTCAAAATCAAAATTCATCCAAGAACAATGATCATAACAACAAAGCTAATCACAATAACAAAATACTCACAAACCACCACATGATCCATGTGGGATCATGTTTGGCCACGGCTCAAACAAGCCACCAAGAGTGAAATTGGGCAATTTTTCTAGCAATTTTATATGCCTAAATACTAATTAACCTATTGCATGTCTAATCCCATGATCAAACTTGCAAGAACACAAATTCTTTAATTTTATGATTTTCTAAAAATCAATTGCATAAGCAAATAAGTAATGGGTTTATGATATGAACTTACCAAGGACGATTGTTGTGTGTTTTAATTGAGTATTTGATCAAGAAAACAGAAAATGGAGGTGTGTGATGATGGTGGTTCGTGGGTTTTGAGAGACACAGAGGAAGATATTGTATTTTTGGTATAAAAAAATGACTGTTGTAACTATGTTTGTGTTTTGGTCGACGGTTCAAAAGAGAGGGGAAGGAAAGTGGGATTGGCCCATAACCAAACTCTTATTACTTAATCAACTAAATCCCAAATATAAATGCATCTGTTGTTAGTCCGACTTGATTTCTTAAAAACGCAAGTAAATCTATTTCGGTGCAAATTTATTTACGTAAATACGAAATTTATAAAAATAAATATTTTAGATTTAATAAAGTCTACTAGTATATCGCTTTCGATTCCCGTTCCATCGATCCGTCACGTTGTTATAAAATTTATGAGAGAGAGCATATAAACCAATTTTAATGATTTAAATAAATTCGGAAAAATAATTAAAAATTTCTATAAATCCGAATAAATCATATTCATTAAGTATATGAAAATAATAAAAATAAGATTTAATTAAAACTCGAGAAAAGAATTATGACCTTATTTTTACGGGTTTTACATTTGGTCTTGTGATACACCTTAGGAGTTCAAGAACGTCGCAAGGATGAGGCTGGAGCAAGTTATTAGGTTTCCAACAAAGCCAAGTCATTTCACAGTTCTTGTTCGGGGTATCCCATGGTCTACAGAAGAATCATACATTGAAGTTATGAGGTAACATTTCAGTAGTTATCATAATTCAAGTTACCTTACATATCAAATGGTTTATCGATCTGGTATAGTTCAGTGATTGATGGTAATTTGTTTTCAAATGTTTCTATGAACAAGTACTCGAATACGTTTATGGTGGTTTTCCAAATTTTGTTTAAGTCTGAATTCCGTGCCTTCCACCATTTTCAGGCTCATGTGTATCAATTTTAATCCATTTAAATGAAATGTGTTTTTTGGGGTACATTTGACCTCTATCAAGTCAAGTGGTTGGAAGTTCTCAAGTAACCCAAAGTGCATTTTATTTCTTGCTACATATGAATAACTTAATTTATTCAAAGAGATATATTGGCATTTGATAATATACTTTCCTAATAATAATCAACATGCTAATTGCTTACATATATAAAAGTGAATAAATTTGTGCAAACTTTGATTGTACGAAATACCTTCGTGGCATCTTGCCCATAAAAAGGCAAAAATTATCAATTATACTATACCATGGTAACTACTAACAAAAAAAAATCTTGGCAACCTATATAGAAAACATTTTAATAGTTTCTTACCAGATAGATTAATAGTGATATGTGACTGTTCCATCAACTTAAGTGTTAGAGGTGTGAAAATAATTTTTGTTTTTAGATTAATAAATTGGATGAAGTATGATGTTTGTGTTGTGTGCTTAACTTTGGCATTTTGCGCTACTAGATGGAAATAGAGAAGACGTATAAGGTGCTCACGGAGACTTCTATTAATTAATACGTGTTAGCCTCAAAATATTGAGTCAAACAAGAATGTCCGGTCATAGGTTTCTATTGTAATATTTGTTAGAACGTTGTAATAGGTAGTTAATTAGTCGTGGTTCACGGGCTTGGATTTAAACTAATTAAAGTCCAAAAGACAAGCCCGGCCCAATATATGGTCCATTAAAGCCCGCATGTGGGTGGACTATATATACTACCGTCCTAGCATGTTAGGAGGGTGGATGGTCATTTGTAACTCTAATCTTCTTCTAATCTAATATTCACAAAGTTAAACACCTCCTCTCTACTTTCTCTCACTACTTTCTCTCTCTAGGAATCCATCTCTTCTTCATCTATTTTCTTCCTTTCTTCCTTGCTTAATCATCACAAAGGTATGGGACAACAATTGGTATCAATCGCCATGGGGTAGTTTTGTGATTCGTTGTTGATATTACTTGGTTCGTGTGATTTTCTCTTATAATCATCTCGAATTCAAGATTTTTTTGTGTTTTCCGTGCTCTACTTCTTGATTTACACCTCCTATATAGTTGTGGTAGGGATTTGATTGCTTTTGGTTGGTTAAAATCGCGAATTTCTTGTTGAAAACTTCATCTTTTTACCTCAAAATCTCGAATCAGTACTATTATTCCGATTGGTGTAATCGGAAAAGGGATTAAAGATTCCGATTGTGATTCCGATCAGTTGCATCGGAAAAGGGTTTAAGGATTCCGACAACATTCCGATCTGTATTCCGACATCACTTTCCGATCACATTCCGAGAAGGTTCTTTCCGACATCATTCCGACGAAGGGATTCCGATTGCATTCCGATTTGAGTATTCCGACAGGGTATTCCGATTAGGACATTCCGATTAGGACATTCCGACAAGGGTATTCCAATTAGGGACATTCCGATCAAGGGTATTCCGACAGGTCATATTCCGACGGCATTCTGATACTGCATTCCGATAACATTCCGATGGCACATTCCGATGGACATTCCGATGCTATGTTTTGCTAAATTTTGTTAGAGTACTTATTAGACTTAGCCACTATCTAGACTAGTCCCGGAAAAAAACCCAAGTAAATTTTTTTTTCCTAGACCATTATTAGGCTACTTAAGCTTCGATTTAAAATTTTGGCTATGCGAAAAAATTTTCGACCAAAAATTCAAATTTTCGGACCAAAATTCAAATTTTTAGGCCATTTTTAGGTTTTATTTTTCGTTAAAATTTTCATTTTTCAAACTTTTTCCCTACTAGTTATTGGCTATTTCTAACTCGTTTTCAAAATTTGGTTATTCAAAATTTTTCGGTTTACCGTTTTAGTCGGACTCAGGAATTTATTGTCGGACTGAGAAAAATTTCAAATTTTAGGAATTTCAACAACAACACAATCACACAATATCTACTTAAGATCCAAAGTCACTTCATCAACAGAGAGAGACGATCATCATGCCAACAGGTAATGCGGTTACTGAAAGTTCAGACGTGAAAGACCTTGAAATGGAACGACTACAACAACAGATATGTTTTTTGAGAAAAAACGCCATGGACGGTTTTAGAGTACTTCAAGATTCTTTTCAGCGCCTTTCAAAAGTCTTGTTCAACTTACGTGAATCCACTGGCACATTCAGCAAAACATTCACTCATGCCATGGATAGACTTCAAACACAACTTGTCAACGAAAGACTCATTGCTAGTGAATGCAAGATCACTTTCACTGATCTCAAGACATCACTTGAAACGATGTTTACTTCTAACTTCATCAAGTCTTCACTTACCAACGAGTGCTTCAAGCGATATCATGGAATGGATGCTTTATCATACAAAGATCAAATAACCCGCAACATCGACTTCATTGTAACCTATGTGAATCACACAATACAGACGCAACAAACAATTGATGACAGACTTCATACCAGTTGTGGTATCGCATCAGATATTGAGAATACAAGCTGCAGATATGAGACTCCAACGCATAGTTCAGGGAATGATGACAACAACTCTGGGAAAGACAACAGCAGCTCTGGAAAACAACACATCGACTTTGAGAATGTCATCAACAATACACCTTCCTATGATAATGGTCCTGTTTTCGATTCTGAGCCATTGGAAGAGGTACACTATGATGAATATAATGTGTTTGGAAATGCTAATACGCATGAGCATAGTGATCAATCTCAAACCATTATTCCCACATGTATGACGGAAAAGGTTGATAGCAATACCATACCTGATCCATTAGATACGTGCAATAATTCGTCTGACAATGATCAACATGCAAATGAGTATGATGACGAGGAGGTGTTGCGCTAGCCAATTTAATTGCTACTTTACAAAACGATGTCAGAGAAAATAAAAAGAGTCAAAAGCAATTAAAGAAGGCAAACGCAACACTCACTCAAAATTTTGAAGAATGCAAAGCTGCTCTAATTAAGTCTAGTGAAACTATAGATAGCTATAGAGCGGAGCTTCTTCAGAAAACCAAATAGCTTGAGAGGTACAAGGGTAGTACGTTAAAAAGTCAAAAGGACGATTTTGAAAACAAATATAATACAACTCTTGAGTTATTAGCCAAAGAGAAGCTTGAATATAATGTTTTCTTAATGGATGAATGATAGGTGTGTAAACACCCATCTTTTTACCACTTAATTACAATAATAACCGAGCCAAAACGTGTATTTTATGTCATTTATGTCGGAATTATGCGTGGTTTGTGTTTTTGTTGTGATTTAGGACGAAAAGGTGAAAACTGGAGAAAACGCGGGATTTCACGGGCTTTTATCAAAGAAAAAGACGAAAAGACGAAGTCGAAAGATCAAGAGTGCGAAAAGTACGGAAGTCCAAGACCAATTCTGAAGATTTATCGAAGAAAAAGTCAAAAGACGGAAGTTTACTAAAAAGCCGAAGAACTCAAGTCTTATTTATGAAGAAATGTCAAGACGAGTTCAAAGAAATCCCGAGGCAAAGTCATTAAAGTCCAAGATTAAGAAGATTAAAGAAGATTAAGGACTTAAATGTGAAATTAAGGAAAAGAAGAAAGAGGGAGGAAGCTTCCTAAGCTCCTCCCTAATCTCCCTATATATTTCCATTTCATTTTCATTTTGTAGTTGTTGGTGGCTTGATAACCCACTCTTCCACCATATTCATTTCCCTGCATTTTAATTTCTTGCACCTTAATCTTCATGTAATGCACCTTTAAATTTCTTTTAATTCCAAGTAAGTTTACCTTTGATTGTTGTTAATCTTCATCTTTTATTGTTAATCTCCTTCTACCTTTCTTGTTTGATTTGTTCTTCATCTTCATTGTTCATGTTCTTGAGTTTTTATGGTTTTGATCAAGTGGGTTTTGATTGATTTGGCTTTGTTTGTTAGTTTTGATGATTTGTTTTGATTAATTATTGTTAGTAGATCATTTGTGGTTGTTTTGGATTAATCTTTTGGTGTGTTTTGGTTAGAATTGATTAAATTCGTGTTTGGTTTTCATCCTACTGTTCTTCTGTTCATGCTTATTGTATCTTGCCCAGATATTCTGGATCATCTGCTTACTTTGTCTTCTATTCAGAATATCTTTTTATTCTGGATCATCTACTTACCTTGTCTTCTATTCGGAATATCTTTTTATTCCGGATCATCTGCTTACTTTGTCTTCTATTCGGAATATCTGTTTATTCCGGATAGAGTCCCTTATTCGGAATACTTTTTATTCCGGATAGAGTCCTTTATTCGGAATACTTGTTATTCCAGATAGAGTCCTTTATTCAGAATGTTAGGTTATTCCGGATAGGGTGTTTCATTCGGAATGTTCAAGTATTCCGGATAGAACCTTTATTCCGAGTAGAACATTTTTCCCTTTTTATTCCGGATCAAGTCTTATTCCGGATGAACACGTTTATTCCGGATGAAGGCTTTATTCCGAATGAGTTTTTCAGTTTTTAGTTTTAAGCTTTATTTTTCCCACCTTTTTCTTTATTTGCACTTTTACTTGCTTTCCTTTTAGTTTAAGTTTAAGTTTGAGTTATTTACCTTTATTGCTTTTAATTTCTCGTCATTTACTCTTCGTCAAGTTTTTATCTTTCAGCATTTCTTTTTACCGTCTTTACTTTATTCTTATTTGTTTCAAGTCTTTATTTTTAATTAGTTTTAGACAACGACAACTCTTTTATTTGATTCACCAAGAACAATTAATCTCGCACAATTAACCGGAAATCAATTCGAAGAGATTCCGAGAAACGAACTTTTTCAACCTAGAAAAAGCTAACATTAAAATGGCGCCGCTGCCGGCTCTTTTCGTGAGGATTTACGGTTTTTTGTGAGAGACGCGTTGGCTTTTGGGATCCGTTCACTTGTAAACGTTATTTTTCGTGTCAAAAATTTTCAAAAATCCCAAAAACATTTGAAAAATCATAAAAAGCATTTCTTTTTCAAAGATTTGCACCAAAAATATTCTTCTTGCTTATCTATTTTTCTTAATGGATTCTTATGTCCATTGCGTCGGGTGTGGGAGACGATTGTACGGGAACGACTCATGTCAATGGTGTACATGTGAGCGGTGCGGAAACGATATCAACAATACACAATTCATATGCGGATTTTGTCCTTTGTGCAACTCGACTAATTCGTCCTTTTTGAACCCACCTCCTCTTTCCCTGTAACACCCCACTTGGATAAGTGGACCGTTACGTGTATTTATGGCGTGTCATCAAAGCATAAGGTAAATGTCCTAAAACATTAACTGACCATAAAGGAATACCGGAATCAAACATCAGTAATCCAAACATAAGCCCAAAACATGAAAAGTAAAATACTGAAGGAAAGGAATAAACAATGTCCAAATAAGCAGAATAATGTAAGAAACGCATAAAGTAAGAAGTCTGGATAGCTTCCATCCAAATGCACATGCTCTCAGAATCCTAAGAGCGTCCTGGTGTACCTACCGTTAGAACATGAAAGGAACTACGGCTGAGCATAACGCTCAGTGAACGGATATAAAGCATGATAAGAATATACTGAATGAAACAGGCGATAGAATACTGAAGCTGTAAGACTGATATGTAACATGTGGTATAACTCTGCATAAAATCTGAGAAAACTGGTTCATATATACTGATACTGAAATATAACTATTAATTCTGAAAACATGCACTGACTGTATTTTATTTGCCAGAGCTTATATAGGTCACGTGCTGTAACAACCGTGCATGAATAACTGGAGGGGTGACCTCGTCATGCTATAGAGGGGTGACCTCTAAATAACTTTGCTGGGTGGAGGGATCAGCTCCAATGTGAAGGATGTAGAGCACACACCACATTCACCCTGATAACTTGTAACACATATAAGCCTAGGATGCATCCATACGCCCCACTAATAATACTGATAAAATGGCCAAGTTGAGCTGAGTGGGACGATGCAGGATATCACTCTCCTGCATGTGAGTCACGACACCGGTGCCTCTAATGCTGTGGTTACGGTACCTCCGTAACTAGTACATAAACTGGTCGTGCTTGTATATAATGCTCAGGCAATTTATTTAGTTATTAACATGATTACTTATAAACTTAAACATATACTGGGGAAAACATTTGGCTGAAAACGGGGAATCTTAATCATGCATAGAAAGGAAGTCCTTACGGAAAGGACGGAAATCCGTACCTCTTGTCCAGTAACTGACTGAATGGAAGACTGAACGAAACTACTCGGGCTTCACGTAAGCTACAATAATAAAAGACGCGAATAAGTGATCTGATCTTTATTTATTTATTTCTGAAATTCTGTACGTATTTTAACTGATTAATCTGATCTTATAATAATTCTTTCTAATATGTTAATGACCTACTAATAATTATGATACAAACAGTGTTCTAACGTTATTTAATACTATAATAATTAACTCGTTAATACATAAGGTTTCTAATTAGAAAGTTTCTAAAACAATTTAATTTATATAATAAATTTATACCCTTTTAAAATATTAAAAACTATTTTAATTTAATCATTTAAATACAATTTAAAACATTTATAAAACAAGTAATAAAAAGGTATAACATAAAAATGTTCATTTTTATTATCATAATTATGCCCCGAGCCTACCGAGATTTCCCTTCTCGGTCGCACTAAAACAATTAAACAATATCTAATAAAATCTGTCTATATGAAATAGCTACAGAAAAACTGTCACTAAAAACTGTCACCAAAAGTATAAAATTCAAAAATTGTCAATAGATAATTCTGCGACAGAAAGTTCTGTCGCAAAACTGTCGCTAATTTCCTTTTAAAATGCCACTGTTTTCTATCTATTTCTTCCCACTGATTTGTTACTACGTTCCCACTGTTTCTATATATTATCCCCACTGTTTCCTTTGTTATAAACCCCTAACACACCCTTGTGAACTTTGTACCCCGGCTGGGGTTCTTAGGTAGCCTTTTTAGGTCGAACACACCCCTAGCCGCCCCTGTGTGGGTCACGGCTGGGCAGGACTGAGGCTTAAGGTCTCGGTTCATGAAACCAATGCCCCCTGATCGTCATAAGCTAAACAAACACACCCCTTTTGGGGTTTTTCTGCCCTCTGTCGACCAAGAACAGCCACCACCGAGACCTTTATGGCTCGGTTTGGCATCAGTTTGGTTTTAAAAAAAAGGCTGACATAAAAGAATGGCACCAAACCGTCTCTTGATTAACATAAATGAAGAAAAAGGATGATTCACTTACTTGTTTCTTGATGAAAACGAATGCACAAACACGCCCGAACAACCCTAGCTCAAACCCTTTTTTTTTGTTCCTAACATCGGCGGCTCAAAAACCCTAGAGCTTTTTTTTTCTTTCGTCTAATGAAACAAAGAGGTTAACCCTGATTCTTTTTTTTTTCTACTCAACACCAAACGGGCCTAAAGCCCATGACTCTCTTTTCCTTTTTTTTTCTTTCTTAAACTCAAACCGGCCTAAGCCCCTTTTACTTTTTTATTTTTTAAACTTAATGTATGCTTGTCGTATGCTTGTTATTCCCGCGTTTATTTAGTTTTCAAACGTATTGTTACGGCGTATATACTTGTAATTAAATACGGGTTTTACAATTCTTCCCCTCTAAAAAGAATAATTCGTCCCCGAATTAAAGATACGACTATACCAGGTTTCATAATTCTTCCCCTCTAAAAGGAGAATTCGTCCTCGAATACAAAGGTATTTAAGCTGATTTGGGTAAAATCTGAAAGACGTAATAGCTGAAAAGAAACACATGTACTGAAAGAACATGAAAGCTGGAAAGGTCTATGAGCTGAAAGGATAATTCACCTTCTAATTAAGGCATAATGCTGCTGGAGGTATAATCATGACATGACTGAAGTGAACATGTAACGTGACGTGACTGAAGAGGGCATGGAACGTAATATGACTGAAAGGAATTTACTGAATTATTTAAGGAAAAAAAATGAGAAGTTCATATGGACTCTTTCATTTTGAGTGGCTTCTCACTCGAACCGGTTCCTTCAATATCTAAACACAAAGAAAATCTTGGTCCTGATGACCCTGTCCTAACGATGCTTAATAGTTTATGGTTCCATACTTAAAATGGATTTTCTGAATCTGATAGAATGAAAAAGTTATAGCATGTAAGGTACATGAAACGGTACGTACAATTATCCTGAAAAGATAACATTTGTATCTCTGAGCAAGATGCTGAAAATATATAGGGATGAACTACGTGAACAATTGTGAACGTGCTACGTGAGCAATTGTGAACGTGGTTCACGATTATATAAGGAACGTTATGCATGAAGTATATTGTGAATGGGATACGTGAAACATACTGTGAACGTGATACTAGAACACATCATGAACGTATGCTGACTGAGGAAGGAGTGCCAAACGATAAGGTCTGAGATGTGAAACGTCTGTCTGGATATGGAAATCCTATGCTAAGCTTGGGTCTGGTTTCCTCAAGGTTTCTGTAGTCAATCCGGTACAAGACTTGGAACGTATCCACGGAGATGGAAAACGAACCTGAACGTGAACAATTTCATGAATGCGAATCGTGACTTAAATCATGAGATATCATAATCATGAACTGAAACAGCATCGTGTTGTGAATGAGGCGTAAACAGAAAGTGAAAATAAACGTGAACGTAAAGTGAATGTAAATGTACACGTGATCGTGAACATGAATTATGTCTGATATGATGGTCGGTGGAATACTTAGAATTTGTAAAGTTTACTGCTAAATTTTCTGCAGGTCCGCTACTGCGTAATCCTTTCGGATAAAAGGAAACGTGCAGGCTGATTACATGGTCGACGATGACTTAGATAGTATCATACTTTTTCTGAGTCTATGGTAACTTATAACAATTTCATGGAATTTCGTCTCATTTATGTTCTGAAATTTCTAAGGGTTGTAGTAATTTACTAACATGACGGCGTTCTATTTTGAGCCTGCGTTATGCCAGGCATCTAGATATGAACGTAGCTGCATCAATGTGTGATATTGCTTCTATCAAAATTCTGCCAGGGATTATGGAACATTCTAGTGGAAATCTTGTTGAATAGCCATGGAAGAATTTTCGATGAGAACTGTCAGCAATTTCTGCGGTAGCAGTCAATTGAGTCCTAAAAAAAAAAAAAAAAAAAAAAAGAAATTTTACTTCATTCAAGGCGTCAGTCGAGTTCGTCAGGTGATGACCTTCACCTTCGCAGAATTGTCTAAAATTTCTTTTTTTTGCTGAAATAGGGTGGTTCAGAGTTGTCACTTTGTTCATCTGGAATATACATCTGGGAAGCTGCTCATAAAATTTCCTCCTATCGGAAAATCTGCATGTCCGCGAGAAGATGAACTCGCGCTCTTCTTTAGGATTTAGTAGATCAGGATGTGATCAATGTATATACTAACGATTTTTCTGATAATTCATGGGAAAAAAAATTATTCATAAATTTCATAATATAGCTGGAGCATTAGGGAGCTCAGAAGTATGACTCAAAATTTTATAGTGTCTATAATATGTTTCTCTCACCACTGATGGTGACATGATCGTGAATTGTTCTGGAAAATATCTAAGAAGTCATAGCAGATCAGGTAAACCTGCTATTCGTGGAATGAACATCGATTAAAAAAATGGTGATCTTGTCAAAATCTCGGTGGTCGATACATGATCTCATGTTACCGGTCTTCTTCCTGATAGACAGAAACGACACACTTCCTGGTGGTATGCCTGGGAGAATAAAGCTTCATTCCGGTAATTCTTGCAGCAAATGATGCAACCCCTTTAACTTAGATGCAGCTCTGAAATAAAGAGTTTTGGAAACAGGCACAATTCTTGAGACAAGCTCGATGATAAATTATGTCTCGTAGTTAAGAAGGAATTTCTGGAATGACATCTGGAAATTTTAGTATAATATGTTGATCATGGATTTGAGGAATTTTAGAAGTGAATATATAACTGGTAGCTAAAAGTCTTCGTAGTTATGGACTGATAAGTCACGCGCTTGTAAGGCAGAAATAATTTATACCGATTTTTCTGACAGAAAGTATAATGAATATATTTGGGATTTAGTAAGATGGATCCTGTCGTTAACTGAAAGGAACACCTTAATAAACATGGGTGGTACTGTGGAGTCTTTTCTGGCTGAGAGACAGGTAACTACCTGATCCAAAATAAAGCTGGCATAGGAACATGTGAATTAAACATGGCGATTTTTCACTGAATGTGTTCGTCTGTAACGTCACAGAGTGAATACTGCGTGTTTAACCTGAATCATACTCTAGTGGTGGTGGCTAAAATTTCAATGATCTGGTTCATGCGTGGCATAATAGAATGGGTATACCCTTTTCTGAAACATACCCTGAATTACTGAGGGTCTTGCTTGGAAACATACTGGAGTTAGGAGCTCGAACTCGTACCCTGAGAAGATATTCGTATGTCGTGTGCCATGACTGGTGTCCTGATATGTGTCTTCCGAAATGATACCTGAGACTTATGTCTTGACTGATGTCTTAACACATGTTTTAGTAGATGAATCTGAACAAGGCTGAAATTTTTTGGTAACTGCTAGGATTGGCGGACCGGTTAGACTACTGACCTCTGTATTTCTGGTCACGTCCGTTCCGGAGTTCCGATGGTTACTGACTGAGCAATTATAAGCACGGTGGTTGTCACTACTGCTTTGTTTTTCAATTTATGACGGTCATCATCATGACCGTGATTCATGTAACAATTTTTGCTGAGTGGCAGGCTGAGTTCTGGTTCCCACTCTTCTGAATGAACGGTTAGCTGAGTAACGTGTGATAGCTAACTGAGGAAGTAAGGCATGGACTAGAATGGTAGTGTCCGATGGTTGAAATTTACTCTTGTTAGAAATTTCAAATTTATAGTTTTCGTCCTTGCTCTGCAGTGTCTTTATAGTATAACAGCATCACCATCAGCATCTTGAGAAATCTCCAAAGTATCAGCAGCATCAGCAATTGTGAGGTCTTCAAAGTGTTAGCGGCATCAGCATCTAGCAAAATCTTCAACTCACGAGCAGCATCAGCACTTGGTATAATATCGACAAGTGGAATCATCTGAGATGATTGAGGATCGATTAACAATATCCATGGAGTAGGGTACCTGGAGTACACTTGGACTACTGTACATGAAGTACAAAAGGAATACTGCACATGGATCATATCTGATACATCGTACGTGGAGTACACCTGAAATATTGTACATGGCACTGATGGAAATTTTATGGGATGATCGATACTGGTGTCAATTGTCTGACATGATCAAAGAAATAACTTGATTGACACGGTAGTAAACTGAACTGAAACGAGTAACATGATAGCCTTGTAATTCCTGCGTAGACTTAATGCTGGTTGTTTAGAGGCTGAAAAGTATGATTAAACGGGGTTTCATCGATGTTCAGTATAAGGACATGATTGATAAAGACCAGAACATGATTTATCATGAAATAGGATTTTACTGTAATTCTTCTGTATCTTAGCATGAAACATTATCATTCTGTTGAAAACATAATCCTTGTAAGGAATCATGAAACTGAATCCGCCTGAAGATGACATCAGCTTGAAATTGTGAAACTGGATTGTTACAAAGATCATAAGAGTATGATCAACTGACTTTTAACAACAACTGGTGTGGATGGCTATTGTTCAACCCACAACATTCAAGGAAGAAAACATGTGACTAAGTATGGGCGATTCTGGTTCGATCCCTACTTGTCAATGTTTCATGGGAACTGTCATGTATAGAAATTTATAATCTAGGACTAAAGATGGTTGGCTGTAGTCCAATCCATACTTGTCAAAATTTATGAAATGTCCTAATATGACAAAGGTGAACATCTATGAATCGGTTCACAAAACAACCTTCGACTGAATAGCATGAAATTTGACCTGAACAATGGTGAACGTTTATGGCTGGTTCACCAAGTAATACTTGACTAAAAATATGAATATGTCATGAGTAAGGGTAAATGCATATGGTCGGTTTACCAATACAAAATCTGAACGGGCAAGGGTGAACGCCTATGGGTCGGTTCACCAAAACAAAATTCGCAGAAAAGCACATGCGACTAAATATGGCCAGTCCTGTACCAACCTTTTACTTAGTCAAAAACTTTAAGAAAACCGACCGATAAATGCATGAGAAACATGAAAGATAACAACGCCAAAATCTGGGAAGTTCCTGGTGACTACCCACTAGTCACAGGTCAAGTTTTAGAGCCTACGGGTCGAACCTATAGCTCTGATACCATAATTGTAACACCCCACTTGGATAAGTGGACCGTAACGTGTATTTATGGCGTGTCATCAAAGCATAAGGTAAATGTCCTAAAACATTAACTGACCATAAAGGAATACCGGAATCAAACATCAGTAATCCAAACATAAGCGCAAAACATGAAAAGTAAAATACTGAAGGAAAGGACTAAACAATGTCCAAATAAGCAGAATAATGTAAGAAATGCATAAAGTAAGAAGTCTGGATAGCTTCCATCCAAATGCACATGCTCTCAGAATCCTAAGAGCGTCCTGGTGTACCTGCCGTTAGAACATGAAAGGAACTACGGCTGAGCATAACGCTCAATGAACGGATATAAAGCATGATAAGAATATACTGAATGAAACAGGCGATAGAATACTGAAGCTGTAAGACTGATATGTAACATGTGGTATAACTCTGCATAAAATCTGAGAAAACTGGTTCATATATACTGATACTGAAATATAACTATTAATGCTGAAAACATGCATTGACTGTATTTTATTTGCCAGAGCTTATATAGGTCACGTGCTGTAACAACCGTGCATGAATAACTGGAGGGGTGACCTCGTCATGCTATAGAGGGGTGACCTCTAAATAACTGTGCTGGGTGGAGGGATCAGCTCCAATGTGAAGGATGTAGAGCACACACCACATTCACCCTGATAACTTGTAACACATATAAGCCTAGGATGCATCCATACGCCCCACTAATAATACTGATAAAATGGCCAAGCTGAGCTGAGTGGGACGATGCAGGATATCACTCTCCTGCATGTGAGTCACGACACCGGTGCCTCTAGTGCCATGGTTACGGTACCTCCGTAACTAGTACATAAACTGGTCGTGCTTGTATATAATGCTCAGGCAATTTATTTAGTTATTAACATGATTACTTATAAACTTAAACATATACTGGGGAAAACATTTGGCTGAAGACGGGGAATCCTAATCATGCATAGAAAGGAAGTCCTTACGGAAAGGAGGTAAATCCGTACCTCTTGTCCAGTAACTGACTGAATGGAAGACTGAACGAAACTACTCGGGCTTCACGTAAGCTACAATAATAAAAGACGCGAATAAGTGATCTGATCTTTATTTATTTATTTCTGAAATTCTGTACGTATTTTAACTGATTAATCTGATCTTATAATAATTCTTTCTAATATGTTAATGACCTACTAATAATTATGATACAAACGTGTTCTAACGTTATTTAATACTATAATAATTAACTCATTAATACATAAGGTTTCTAATTAGAAAGTTTCTAAAACAATTTAATTTATATAATAAATTTATACACTTTTAAAATATTAAAAACTATTTTAATTTAATCATTTAAATACAATTTAAAACATTTATAAAACAAGTAATAAAAAGGTATAACATAAAAGTGTTCATTTTTATTATCATAATTATGCCCCGAGCCTACCGAGATTTCCCTTCTCGGTCGCACTAAAACAATTAAACAATATCTAATAAAATCTGTCTATATGAAATAGCTACAGAAAAACTGTCACTAAAAACTGTCACCAAAAGTATAAAATTCAAAAACTGTCAATAGATAATTCTGCGACAGAAAGTTCTGTCGCAAAACTGTCGCTAATTTCCTTTTAAAATGCCACTGTTTTCTATCTATTTCTTCCCACTGATTTGTTACTACGTTCCCATTGTTTCTATATATTATCCCCACTGTTTCCTTTGTTATAAACCCCTAACACACCCTTGTGAACTTTGTACCCCGGCTGGGGTTTTTAGGCAGCCTTTTTAGGTCGAACACACCCCTAGCCGCCCCTGTGTGGGTCACGGCTGGGCAGGACTGAGGCTTAAGGTCTCGGTTCATCAAACCAATGCCCCCTGATCGTCATAAGCTAAACAAACACACCCCTTTTGGGGTTTTTCTGCCCTCTGTCGACCAAGAACAGCCACCACCGAGACCTTTATGGCTCGGTTTGGCATCAGTTTGGTTTTTTAAAAAAAGGCTGACATAAAAGAATGGCACCAAACCGTCTCTTGATTAACATAAATGAAGAAAAAGGATGATTCACTTACTTGTTTCTTGATGAAAACGAATGCACAAACACCCCCGAATCAACCCTAGCTCAAACCCCTTTTTTTTGTTCCTAACATCGGCGGCTCAAAAACCCTAGGGCTTTTTTTTTTCTTTCGTCTGATGAAACAAAGAGGTTAACCCTGATTCTTTTTTTTTTCTACTCAACACCAAACGGGCCTAAAGCCCATGACTCTCTTTTCCTTTTTTTTTCTTTCTTAAAATCAAACCGGCCTAAGCCCCTTTTACTTTTTTATTTTTTTAAACTTAATGTATGCTTGTCGTATGCTTGTATATTATTCCCGCGTTTATTTAGTTTTCAAAACGTATTGTTACGGCGTATATACTTGTAATTAAATACGGGTTTTACATTCCCCGTGCATCTATTGTGGAAGCGATTTTCATTGGCATGTTTCGTGCCCGGTTCGATACCCGTATGATCACGGGCAAGAACCGGGGTACAATTATGACAATGATAATAGCTATCCACAAGACGCACCCGATTTTTCTCCTTACCCATTTTGCAACCACTGTGGGGGTCCTCCCGATACCTATTACTGTCAACCAATGAATTATTATGAGCAAAATTCGTGTCCTCAGTTTTCTTCACCATTGGATTATTACGAACCAAACCCGGTTTCTAATTCTTCTCAACCGATGAACTACTATGAGCCACAACCATGCTATAATTCAGGTTTTCAACACTTTGATCCCCCACATCACACCCTCAATCATCAATCCTCTCAGCAAACTAATCTTGACCCTCAACGCACTACCTTGAACGACGAAATACACTCCATCATTATGCAACTTCAAGAAGCCGTTGTTCTAACAAAAGAAGCATGGGCGGAGGAAAAGCGACTGCAACAAGAGCAAGTGTCTAATCTTAGTGATTATACCCCTCCTCTTGTGCATCAATACTATTATGAGGATGATGACGACGATGCTGTATGCACTTTCAACACATCTTCCGAAGTTGCTGCTCCTACTCTCGATGTTCCTACTGCGTTTAAGGATCTAGATTTGTTGAATGAGCTTATTGATGTTGGTCTCGACAAATTATTGGATGATGAGGTTTGTGACTTACCTGCTATGGAGCCTGAGGACGACGTTGCTCTTACGGAAGAGGTCGATCCTAGTGATGACGATTCTTCTCTCCGCTATGAGAATTTCACTTTTGAAATTTCTCAATCTCCACCGAGAGATGCGGGTGATGACGATTTATTCTCTCCGGCTTACGAGAAGTTCACCTATGAACTTGATCTTGTGGATGAGGTGGAAGACGTGCTTCTTCGCGATAGATTACGGAAAGTGCACCTTCTTATTGCTCAAATCGAAGAGTTGACTTCTCCTTCTCTCTCCGAGTCTTTGCTTCCATCTATTCCTCCTGTTGAAGATAATGACCCATTGCTGGAAGAAATCGACATTCACTCCATACCTCCAGGTATTGATGACGATGACATGGAGGGGGATATTATTTTTGATAATTTGTTGCACGAAGGTATTGTGCCAAGTCCCCCTCCCGAGCACCTTTCATCCTCCCCTTTAGCCACTATAATGGAGGATGAGTGCTTTGACCCGGGAGGTGACATTGATTATGCTATGATTGATACCATTACGGCTTTCCCGTTTGCTCAGCATCCATTGTCTTCGGGGGAGGACAATGTGCTTACTTTACCCAACCAACCTCCCGTGGATCTTGATTTCACATACTTTTCGTATGTTGAAAGGGTTTTTCTCCCATTCAAGACTTATCCCCCCGCCTCTCCTTTGTTGATGTCAACCGGGAACGAGGACAATGTCTTCGATCCCGGTATTGCATTCGAGGCTTCCCCATGGACAATTTAATTCAGGGACGAGTCAGGCTCGTGACTCGGTTAATATAAACAAGCGCTTTTTGGGAGGCAACCCAATTATCTATCTATTTTCACCATAAGTGTAGGGGGAGCCCCGTGGTGTTTCTTGCTTTCTTTCTTATCATGTGCAGGGAT
This sequence comes from Glebionis coronaria, assembly GCA_025667525.1. Lineage (NCBI taxonomy): Eukaryota > Viridiplantae > Streptophyta > Magnoliopsida > Asterales > Asteraceae > Glebionis > Glebionis coronaria. The sequence continues at coordinate 208,744 of JANFOE010001327.1, forward strand.
TAGAGCTTCAAAGACACACTCTTGATGACTGTTGACGAACCGTGATTCCGTGTTCCCTTCTTCCCGGTTCTATCCTAAACTCTTTTCTATTCACTATTTTATATTTTCCAATATTAAAATAGGAATCTCTTTAGCTGTCTCCTCCTTAGCGAGATTTAAACAATGTGCACAATGTCCTAAGTGTAGGGGAGTTTACTCCCACATGCTTAAACATTAATGACAATGTTTATGTTAAGTGTAGGGGGGACTTCTATCGAAGTTAAGTGGCCTTTTCCTCTCATTTGTCCTCATTTTAACCGGAAAATTCGATTTTTCGACATTTTTCAAAATTTTTAATCTATTTTGGCCTAGTTGTATAGTTGTTTTTACCTTTGTATAGTTATTTTCTTTCTTTACTAGAATAAATTTTGAATAAAGTGGTTTTAATTTTCAAACGTTGTGAATCTTTTGACTCAACCCGAGTTTACTTATCTTAGTTTACTCTAGCTAGTATCCTTAACGTGTTTAAGTCAAGTTTTGCTAGGCTTTTATATAGGGAGCTTTAAAACGCGAAAGTCTTAACTCTCACGGGTTAAGAACAAGAACTTTTCGCAAGTTCCTATAATTGATCCTAGAGAGTCGTTTATCAAGGGAACTTTAAAATGTGATTTCTAAACTTGAAAAAGTCTAAGAGTTTGCAAGATCCTATAGGCGACTCGAAAACCCAAAACTTTGATTTAATAGGCTAAGTATCCACGAGTCTCATTCCTTGAGATTTTAAACTGTGCAGAACGAGAGATGATAGAGTCAATTATAAGTTAGGTATTCTTTCGTGAATTTATGTGAGTTAATTATAAGCCTATTCTCCCATCGCTTGCTAATAAATTTATCTTCAATAAATAAGGTTGTACGATTTGAAAAGTTACTTAGCTTCTAGCCCAAGATCGTTTAAAAGTTGCTCGGTATGGATTAGAGTTCATAGCCAAGGCATAACTTATTGAAGCGGGACGCAAAGATTGGTGAGTCCGAAAAGGTCCTAACAAGGCATGAGGGCTACATTTTTTTGCTAAAGATCCCAAGTGATGTGAAGAATCATTTATCGAAAATCAATATGAAGGATAGAGACACACGACGAAAAGCAAATACTCCCTAAAAGTCATGGAGAATTCTATCCGAAAAGAACCTAGCAAGGTATGAGGATAAATAAAGCCAAGTCCAAAAAGGGGGCGGATCGTTGTATATCAAAGTCCAAAATAAAGATTGGAGAAAAATGAAGAAGTCGTGGTCCAAGTATGAATCTCTCAAAACTTCAAGTGAAGAAATTCCTATATGAAGAGAAGGCCATTATTTCATGAACGTCTCTCAAGATTTGAAGTATGAAGTTGCTGCCAAATATCGGTCTGAGAAAGGTCTCAAATCGCGAAGCGAGTTATGCCAAGATATGAACTTTATGAGGTCCCGAGAAGCAGTTTTAAAAGATTTTGTCCTTTAGCTAACTATTGATTAAATCGTTCACTTTATTTTTAGCCTAAATAACTATCAAAATAAGTCAACAATGCATCCTCGTGATCATTCAAGACAATAATAAAATATAAGATATACACCTAGGAATAAGGGAGTCTAAGTGAATAATTGGCCCACATGAGTTAATGTTAGTTTGCTAACTTATAATAACAATGATCTCGTTTTTAAGCTTGGTTTGGAGAAAGTGAAAACTTGAGGATGATGATTATTCATGACATTTCCAAAACCCAAGGTATGTTTTTGATATCTTTACTTGCTTTGTTATTTTCTATCTCTTTAATAAAGGCCAACGTGGATTGATTGTGATGAAAAATATAAACGTGCTTTGTAACTAATGCATTGCATGAGGACATTGTAATGGTTAAGTGTAGGGGATTTGATAGGTGTGTAAACACCCATCTTTTTACCACTTAATTACAATAATAACCGAGCCAAAACGTGTATTTTATGTCATTTATGTCGGAATTATGCGTGGTTTGTGTTTTTGTTGTGATTTAGGACGAAAAGGTGAAAAGTGGAGAAAACGCGGGATTTCACGGGCTTTTATCAAAGAAAAAGACGAAAAGACGAAGTCGAAAGATCAAGAGTGCGAAAAGAACGGAAGTCCAAGACCAATTCTGAAGATTTATCGAAGAAAAAGTCAAAAGACGGAAGTTTACTAAAAAGCCGAAGAACTCAAGTCTTATTTATGAAGAAATGTCAAGACGAGTTCAAAGAAATCCCGAGGCAAAGTCATTAAAGTCCAAGATTAAGAAGATTAAAGAAGATTAAGGACTTAAATGTGAAATTAAGGAAAAGAAGAAAGAGGGAGGAAGCTTCCTAAGCTCCTCCCTAATCTCCTTATATATTTCCATTTCATTTTCATTTTGTAGTTGTTGGTGGCTTGACAACCCACTCTTCCACCATTTTCATTTCCCTGCATTTTATTTTCTTGCACCTTAATCTTCATGTAATGCACCTTTAAATTCCTTTTAATTCCAAGTAAGTTTACCTTTGATTGTTGTTAATCTTCATCTTTTATTGTTAATCTCCTTCTACCTTTCTTGTTTAATTTGTTCTTCATCTTCATTGTTCATGTTCTTGAGTTTTTATGGTTTTGATCAAGTGGGTTTTGATTGATTTGGCTTTGTTTGTTAGTTTTGATGATTTGTTTTGATTAATTATTGTTAGTAGATCATTTGTGTTTGTTTTGGATTAATCTTTTGGTGTGTTTTGGTTAGATTTGATTAAATTAGTGTTTGGTTTTCATCCTACTGTTCTTCTGTTCATGCTTACTGTATCTTGCCCAGATATTCCGGATCATCTGCTTACTTTGTCTTCTATTCGGTATATCTTTTTATTCCGGATCATCTGCTTACTTTGTCTTCTATTCGGAATATCTTTTTATTCCGGATCATCTGCTTACTTTGTCTTCTATTTGGAATATCTGTTTATTCCGGATAGAGTCCCTTATTCGGAATACTTTTTATTCCGGATAGAGTCCTTTATTCGGAATACTTGTTATTCCGGATAGAGTCCTTTATTCGTAATGTTAGGTTATTCCGGATAGGGTGTTTCATTCGGAATGTTCAAGTATTCCGGATAGAACCTTTATTCCGAGTAGAACATTTTTCCCTTTTTATTCCGGATCAAGTCTTATTCCGGATGAACACGTTTATTCCGGATGAAGGCTTTATTCCGAATGAGTTTTTCAGTTTTTAGTTTTAAGCTTTATTTTTCCCACCTTTTTCTTTATTTGCACTTTTACTTGCTTTCCTTTTAGTTTAAGTTTAAGTTTGAGTTATTTACCTTTATTGCTTTTAATTTCTCGTCATTTACTCTTCGTCAAGTTTTTATCTTTCAGCATTTGTTTTTACCGTCTTTACTTTATTCTTATTTGTTTCAAGTCTTTATTTTTAATTAGTTTTAGACAACGACAACTCTTTTATTTGATTCACCAAGAACCACTAATCTCGCACAATTAACCGGAAATTAATTCGAAGAGATTCCGAGAAACAAACTTTTTCAACCTAGCAAAAGCTAACATTAATGAACGTCAAAAAACGTACCTTGCCAATACCAAAGTTAATGAACTTGAACAAAATCTCTCTATGACCACTACCGATTCTGCTATAATTCTCGAGGATAAGAAACAACAGGTAGATGCGTTAAAACAAGACTTCAAAAGTAAATATGATAAAGAAACCGAAAAAGTAACGACACTAGAAGAACAAGTCTAATTTTTGAAGAAAGTTGTTTATAAAACGCATGATTCTATTCAATCCATAAGAATGCTAGCACCTCCGTCGATGTTTAAGGGTCAAGCTAGCTTTGCAAGTCCTGAGTACCTTGCCAAAGCTCAAGCTGCGAACCCATGTCTTTACCTTGATGAGACTGAAAGGACCGATCTTGATTACATGCCTGTAAGTGCCGATAGTGAAGAGACTGCCCTTTGGGATGATGATAGTCAACCACTTGTCAATAAGGAGTTTGTGAAACCATATAATTATGCTTATGAGAATAGTCTTTATGGTCTTTTCAACAAACAAACTCAGAAAACTCGTGAGGAAGTGTTTCTAGAATGCAAACAAAAGAGAATTCAATGGAAGAAAGCATTTGCCCCTAAGAAATCTAATGTTTACAAATACATAAACTACCTCCCTCTAGATTAATCTAAAAGAAAGAGTAGGAAAACATTAGGTATTCTTAAACAACACATAGATAATGTTAAATCTATTGTTGAATGAGACTGGGCAAAACGTGAAAATGCTGAATGGACACGTCCGATTCCTCAAGATATTACCTTGCTTGTGAAAGAACTCTTAATTCCAAACACGGCGTTGATTAAAGAAACTGTTCTTCAACTTGAGGAGTTCATTCGGACTTTAATGTATGATGATTTAAAATACGTTGAATCTCTTGAGAAACACATTGATGATCTTCAAATGGAGAAGTCTGATTTCTCAGATGAATATGATTTACTCTTGCAAGAATGCGTTTCTAAAGATGTTATGTGTGCTTATTTTACATCTTGTGCTGATATTGATGAATATTCTGAAGTTGCATGCCAATATCTTGATAAGATCAAAGAATGTGAACGTCTTGAAATTGAGCTTTCGAAACGTAAAGAAAATGTTGACAAAAAGGCTTTTGAGTTACTTCAACACAAAACTGATTTCCTTCAAAAACATTGTCATTCACTTGAACTTGCTCTGCAAAAAGAAGTTGGTAGTTTTCCACATGATAATAAATTGCAAGAAAAACTTTCCCAAACATTTCGAGAAATGAATGAACAGAATTTGGAAATTAAAGGGTTGAAAGCTCAATTACAAGACAGGGACAGAGCAATAGCAGAGTTGCAGAAACTCGTTGCTAAAATAGGTGGGTAAATCGTGGAACCTAGCATTAAGAAACCTTTTGTTCGACAAGCCAATGCCTACAAGGATCCAAATCTGTCTATCTTAGGAAAACCGACTCCGTTCTCCAATTCTTCTCATATGAAATCTAGGTTACCCCTAAGACTGATGTGCAACCAAGTGTTCCAAAACCATCCATATCACCCTATGTTCCTCCATTTAGAAAGCACACTGTTGCTAAACCCAACCATGTGAATGCACCTAGCACCTCTAGGACTCCTCCAAAACGTGTGACATTCACGTCCACAAAAGAATCTGTAGGTTCAAATGACCTTGTTCATACCCAAAATCTAAAGGATGCGAAACAAAAAGGGAAGATTCAGCAAGACAAACTCGTGTATGAAAAACCTAGTTCACCAACTCTCGCTAGAGTTCCACACACTCCTAATGGTAGTCAACCAAAACCTAGGATCCCTCTTCAGCAATCTAGGAATTGGAAACCATCCATGAATAGTCGTGTTTCAAACACTACGGCTGAACGATTTGGAAAACAAAGGAATACAAGTACTTTCGTGAATCCCAAATTCCCTGTATGTCCCACTTGCAAAAAGGGAATTCACAATGGAAATCATGACCATTGCATTTTGCAATACCTCTATGAGGTCAAATCTTGTTCCTTTGAACGGAGATCGAATACAAAATCCCATAAGACACCAAGGAGATACAAACCCGTCGCAAAGAAAAGCAACAACAACAAATCTGAAACATGGATTAAAAAAGGACTTAGTTTCTCTCCAAAGAAGTCTTCCGCTGTGCAAGAGAAAGCTACTCCTAAATCTAGTCTTCAGTGGAAACCAACGGGTCGAATCTTCACGGAAGTTGGTCTTAAGTGGATTCCAATAGAGAAGAGTGATGCCACATGCACCAGCACTAATGCTACTGTTCTACACGCTGAAAAGGAATTTGTTACTCCTAATTCTAGTATATGTGCAAACTCTTCTTCTATGATTGCAGGTACAACAGCGGACTCTGAACCCACTTCTCACTCTTCAAAGGGTTCCAATTCTGTACATTCGATATCACCTTCTTCTGCTGTACAAAAGTCTATTTTGGATTATTTTCGAAAAACTTGAGAAAACAAAAAATATAATAAAACGTAAATATCCATAGAAAAACAAAATAAAAAATGGAAAAACTTTCAAAATACCAAAAATATTCTTCTCTACATGTCTTTCAGTATCGATAATATGGACGTACCTAGAAATGTCGCTCAATAACGACACGGGTGTGTACATAAAGCTCGAATGAACGTTGTAAATATTTTACAAAACATGTCATTTCAGTGATTTACAATTACTTCAGATTGTGACTCGTACCTCCAAGAAAGGAAAGTTGATCACGAATGATAACTTATCCTTAACAACGGGAAAATAAATTTTCTTGGTCATGAGCTCTCATTAAAAACATTCAAAGTTTTTAAGCTCATGTAAACGACTTACAGTTAAATGTCAGACTGTAACTCGGACCTCAAATAAAGGAAAGTGTATCTTTAAAGATACCATATCCTAACAAACGGGTAGAGCAATCTATCACGGGTTGAGCTAGTCACAAAACATTCAGCGTTTTGCGCTCAACACAATGGCTTGTAATCACCTTCAGATTGCAACCCGAATCTAAATTCACGGGGGAGTGTACGCTTTCGTGCTCTTACCCTTAGCAAAAGAAGTTAAATCTTATTACACTTGAGTGGATTCGTCAAGACATTCAAAGTCTATGAACTCAAGTTTATGCTTTAGAAAAACCTTTTCGACAAAAAGAATTGATTTTTCAAAAAGCGTTGAACATATTTTTTTCAAGAATTTCTCAATGATATTCAAAATCTTTCAAAAATTGTGTGTTCAACAACTCCTATCCTCAAAAGTTTAATGTGGATCAAATCCTCGTAATGACAATTCCATTGGATCAATTTTTGAGGGGGAGCGTTCCAAAATTCATGCTAGGTTTGATACATCTTTCTCCCGAAGATTTTCAAGACTACTTTTCAAAATATAATTTAATCAAATTTGGTATCTCTAATATCAAAAGATTTTATATATTAGAGATAGGGGAGAAAATGTGATTAAAATATGATCTAAAGACTCAAGCACTCATGGTTTCGATCAAATACCCACAACATCTTTAATTCACGACGTTATTGGTGTCAAAAGAGTGGTTACGTTTAAGTCCTATGATCCAACCAGAACCGGAGGGATCTTCCCAGGGACAATCCAATAGACTATTAGAAGTCCTTAGGAAATATGGAGTAGAATGTGAACGTAGCTGAATGCCGACTAAGTACTGATGATAGCACTGGAACAATCACAACAAGGTGCTATTAATGATGTCTTGGTAAGCATTGAAGGGGTTGAAGAATGAAAAAGAAATGTAAGGATAATGGGTCTAAAGAAAGAAGCCCTCCATACAACTTAGGCAGAAACCGGGTCAACACATCATGAAGACAACTCATCATGGACCCAGTGATGTGAAGCACAACCCTTTCCTAGCTACTCAGGCTTCTCTCAAAAGAAGTTTGTTTTATTGTCACGGAGATCAACACGACTTCTTTTGACTTTCTCACTCTGAGATAGTTGATATTGAATAGGTGGCATCTGCTCCAGCCTCCGACTACTAAAAGTGCACAATTCGAGTCTAGAGCCAAGAGATCAATCAAATCTCGTTAGGGCACACAAATGAAGATAAAGAGAGTCCTACGCTATATCCTTGCGATATTGCTAGAACACTCAGAGTGATACTACTTAGTATTCACAATGATGAGTGGAAATCCTTCCAGTGTTTACATCAAACAGCACTGCGGTAGGTCATATGCAAGATTCTTTATGAATGGAACATATGTAAAACTGAAAAGCAACAGTGGTTTGATTCTGAATTGATTCAAACTCGTTTCAGGTTTCTACGCAATATCTTTATGGTCTTTCCATAACATTCAGAGTGATATTCATTAATATTCACAGTGACGAATGGAAATCCTTCTAGCGTCAACATCAAACAGCGCTACGGTAGGTGACTTGTGAGATTCTTATGAATCAAACTTGTGTCAACTGGAAAGCAACAATGGTAAGATTCTTAATGAATCAAACTTGTTCCAGGAATTTTGAATTGACGACTTTAATCAAGCGGATATTTATCCAATTGATTCACTCTTTATGTTCGCAGTCTTGCTTTGAGACGGTCGAGTAAAGAGAACGACTACTACAGCCACGAAACCCTGTCAAGGAGATTCTTAATTGAATCTACCTGATCATAGGTACGATATTTAATATCGTATAACGGTCTTCACCGACCGGAGGTAAAATGCTATCGATTTAGGACGAATGTCAAAGCCATTCAGTCCGTGTCTATGTTTTGTCGACAGAAGGTGGCGTCACGGTGTACTCAGCAAAGTCAAAGATTCAAAACCACATATTCATGCCCTAAGACTTATTCAACAATTTATAGTGTGAGAATGTGGAAAAAGACACAAGATCGCAAGATGGCAAAGACAAGTCAAGAATGATTTGAAGATATCAAGATAAAAGACAAAGTCGAAAGACAACGACAAAGGCTCAAAGATCACAGCATGAAGGAACAAAACTACTGTTACACGTTCAAGACTCATTTATGACGAAATTTATAGATCTCCATTGGAATCCAAATATTAAAGAGGAATGACCTCACATTGGGGGAGATTGTTAGCCTCAAAATATTAAGTCAAACAAGAATGTTCGGTCATAGGTTTCTATTGTAATATTTATTAGAACGTTTTAATAGGTAGTTAATTAGTCGTGGTTCACGGGCTTGGATTTAAACTAATTAAAGTCCATAAGACAAGGCCGACCCAATATATGGTCCATTAAAGCCCGCATGTGGGTGGACTATATATACTACCCTCCTAGCATGTTAGGAGGGTGGATGGTCATTTGTAACTCTAATCTTCTTCTAATCTAATATTCACCAAGTTAAACACCTCCTCTCTACTTTCTCTCACTACTTTCTCTCTCTAGGAATCCATCTCTTCTTCATCTATTTTCTTTCTTTCTTCCTTGCTTTATCATCACAAAGGTATGGGACAACAATACGTTCAATCAATTATTGTGAGGATTGGAGTTCCTACAAACCCCTTTAAAATGGGTACTACTGAATCTGAAAGTGCTAGCAAGAAAGATAAGAATGAAGCTAAATCACATAAGAAAGAGCAGGTCACAAGTTTTCATTGACATTCATCTTTTCTTTAATTTTTCAATTTTGTATCCAATATCTATTCTCATAATTTACTAGTATAATACAGGAGGAGTGTCCAGCTGCGTTTGTGTCTTTTAGGACCCGATGTATAGCCATGGTAGCTTCACGTATCATCCAATCAAAAGATCCTATGTTATGGGTCATAGACTTTACTTCAGAACCACATGATGTTTATTGGCCAAACCTTTGTATACCTTATAGATTTCTTTGGATCCGTAAAACATTGGTGTATATTGGCTCCATTCTCTTTAGTGTATGGTTTATGCTGCCTACAACATTAGTTCAAGGTTTAATCAATATTGGTAGCCAAGAACGCACATTTCCTATCCTTAGAGGGATATCCACATGGTTTGGATCTTTTTCATATTTTTAAATGTGCAACATATTTGCAGAAGTTAAAGAGAACAAATAGCAATCAGGTCTAACCATTGTTCCCACTAAGGCCACTCTAGTGACGCCTCCCTTTTGGGTACCTTGGTGTGACCTTTTCGGTGACTAACCTACAAGACCGTGTCTCACTTAATTTTTTCTAACATATAGCGAGGAGATATGGTAATGTGTAAATTAGCGGCGAGATGTGGCAATGTGTAAATCCATATTGCATAGTTTTATTGACATGGACGTCCATTGTGTAAAATAGCTGATAAGATTCCACATCATCTGTTTTATAGAGCTAGGAGTACACGTAGGCTATTTGGCACGATTTCAGGACATCGTCACATGTAACTAGTGAAGCAAGCTAAATTACATGTCTAATTTTCAGTAAAAGTTAAAAAAACATTGAAACATGATAGATACTTGAGTTGCTAAAACCCTTAAAAGAAGTTTGAGTCACTTAGGTGGAAGTTTGGAACAATGGTTAAACATGGCAACAATTTAGTGACATTTGGCGATTAAAAATGTTTAGTGTGACCAATTAATTATTTTTTTGTTGTTGCAGGAAGTATGTAACCATTATTTTAGGCTATCTACCAAGTCTGGTGCTGATGTGTTTTGTTTTACTTGTGCCGCCTGTAATGCTGATGTTTGTAATACTAGAAGGATCCGTCTCTCGTAGTTGGAGGAAAAAGAGTGCATGTTGTAAAGAAATAATTTTTTTATTTGGGAATATATTATTCTACAACCTGTTCATAGGTACTTGGTGGGATCGTATGGGTAAACTTACTATTACTGGTATGAAACACATGGATACTCTTCTTGGAAATTTGATTCCTGGGCAGGTATTTCCTTTTTTTAATCTCTTTCCTACATATTATCGTATCAATCATTATTACTAAGCGAGGTTAAATGACACAAACGAAAATAGGGTACTGGTGTCTGGGCGAAGTCAACAACATTGTTCTTTTGTTTCTTTCAAACTACAGAGCAAGCAATTTATTTAAGATGCTCCATGCTATTGGAGATTATAATTTGCTTGAATCATTGAATAAGAAACCTAAGGTACATATAGGAGGTTACATTGGGCATGAGTTGTTAGTAGATAACATCTACAACTATACATGCCAATTATAACTAAGACATATCCTATAGCTAATACGTATGAATTACAACTCATGCATATCATATACAATAAATACTAATGGAAACATATCCACTAATACTCCCCCGCAGTTGGAGCGGGAGGAGGCCAAACGCTCAAACTAGATCGAAATTCTTCAAATACAGTCGAAGGGAGACCCTTGGTGAAGATATCAGCGTATTGGTAACGAAACGGAACATGAAGGACACGCACTATACCAGTAGTAACCATGTCACGGACAAAGTGAATATCGATCTCAATATGTTTGGTTCATTGATGTTGAACCGGGTTGGCAGACATATAAATAGCACTAACATTGTCACAGTAAACTAGAGTGGCAGATAATAAAGGACAATGGAGCTCATAGAGAAGATTACGAAGCCATGCAGTTTGTGCTACAACATTAGCAACACCCGATATTCAGCTTTGGAACTGGAGCGAGAGAGAGAGTATGCTGGCGTTTAGATGACCAAGATAATAAATTATCACCCAAAAATACACAATAACCTGACGTAGACCATCGGTAGATGGGCAACCGACCCAATTAGCATCAGAATAGGCAACCAGAGAAGTAGTAGCGGAAGCATATAAGTGTAGACCAAAATCCAATGTACCCTGAACATAGCACATGATCCGTTTGAGAGCTGCCAAATGTGGCTCCCGTGGATCGTGCATATAAAGGAAAATCTGGTGTACTGCATAAGATAAATCTGGACGGGTAAACGTGAGGTACTGTAGACCACCTGCAAGACTACGACACGAAGCAGGATCCTGAACTGGAATACCTTCTGGGCCCATCTTTGATTCTTTATCAACGGGGGTCCGAGAAGGGTTACAGTTAGTCATATGAGCACGCTCAATAAGCTGAAGAGCATACTTCTTTTGTGGATAAAAACAAGCCTATAGAATGACGAGTAGCAGAGATACCAAGAAAATAATTAAGTGCCCCGAGATCTGTCATCTCAAAATTATTATGTAGAGAACCAATAATCTGCTGAAGAAGAGTAGTGGAGAAGGCTGTAAGAATAATATCATCTACGTATATGAGTAGATATGAAACCCCAGAACCTTGTCGATAAATAAAAAGTGATGTCACAACGGCTATTGTAAAAACCCACTCTGGTGGCATAACTTGCAAACCGTTGAAACCAAGCATGAGGTGCTTGCTTTAGTCCATATTGAGATCTCGGAAAAAGACAAACATGGTGAGGGTATTGGGAGTCAACAAACCTCGGGGGCTGATGCATATACACCATCTTAGATATGTCACCGTTAAGAAAATCATTCTTAATGTTAAGCTGGTGAATAGGCCATTTACGAGATACAACAAGGCTAACGATAATGCGAATGGTCGCCAGTTTGAGAACCGGGCTAAAAGTCTCATCACAGCCAACACTATGTTGGTGGCATCTGCCATTAATAACCAAACGAGACCTATATCGGCTCAAAGTGCCATCAACATGAAACTTATCTTTAAATAACCACATTGAGCGAACCAAGTTAACATTCAACGGCCTTGGTACAAGAATTCAAGTACAATTTTTAACTAACGCATTATACTCATCGTACATAGCATTACGCCATTGAGGCTCTTTTAAAGCAAGAAAAGGCGATTCAAGAAGAGGTGAAATAGGTAACACATTAAGGAAGTAGCGATGGTTTGGTTTGACAATACCAGATTAAGATCGTGTGGTCATGGTGTGAGTTCGAGATACGTCGTCGGTTGTTTGGAAGGTTGATGCTGGGTCGATGGTGGGCTAAAGAGTGGTTGGATAGAACAGGGAGGAGGTAAAGGGCTGGTTGATTGTGGGTTATGAGATTGTGTTTGGGTTTCTGGGTTTGTAGATATGGGGTTGGGTGAAGGTGGACCTTGGTGATGCGCTCACGTGGTTGGAGCAGTGTTGTTGGGTTATGTATTGTCAACAGTTGGGTGAGGGGTGGTAGTATTAGAGGAGTCAGATGAAAGGGAGTTTAAGAGAGGGGATGGGTGTGGTAGAGAAAGGTATATGAGGGTGGGGATATTGGTGTCATGGATTTGTAAGGGAATTGGGTTTCGTCAAATGTGACGTGTCTAGATAGGATAATTTTATTTGTCTCGAGGTTTAGACACCGAAAGCCACAATGGTAGGTTGGATAGCCTAAAAAGATGCATGGGGTGGCTCGCGGTGCGAGTTTATAAGGTGAGTGGAGGTGAGGGTAGCATAAACACCTAAAAATGCGAAGATGGGTGTAAAACCCGCATAAAATACATATGAACATTAAATACATGAAAACACGGATTAATTAGAACTTTATTAATAATTAATACACGACACGTATCATGAATATTTATTGTGTAAATATGAGTATTACGTATGTTACTTAATTATTTACGACAAGTATTAAGTATGTAAATTATAGGACGATAAGTATTTACGTATAACACTTAAAACATGTAATGAATTAAAACGTGTTAAAACACGAACATACGTTACTAGTAATAATACACGGGAATTATTTAAAACACAAAAACTATAAAAACAAGGGGTGTTTGACTGGCCTTAGAAAGAAAAGAAACAAAAGGGCATATGGCCCAGCCCATTAACTATTTTCTAGTAATCAAAACCACCGCAGGGAACTCATTTTACAAAGTTTAACAAAACAAAGAAAACCCTAGGTTCTTCATTAAGAGTGCCACCGGTTTTTGCAAAGAAAAGGGAAAGAGAAAAGGTTTTTTGATCATTAATTAAATACAAGTGCGTGTTCGGGTCTTCCTTTTCTAAAGGGTAGCATATTCGGTATCACTATTTTTCCTCTTTTCTTATGATCATTATTATTAAACATGAATATATTTATTTAAATCATATGAACATGGTATTAAAGGATTAAAACATGAATTTAACAAAGATAAAGCCAGGTTTTGGTTTGGGTGTCACGGAAACCGAGACCTCGATGGTCTCGGTGTGGGTTATATTCGGCCAGCCGCACCCCATAAGGGGCGGTGGCTGTTTTGTTCAGTCGGTCGCAACACCACCATCCAAAGTGGGTGCGTTTGGTTTGACAGTGGGTACCGGATTCAGTCGGTGGGTCTTGGCTTCACATGGTAGGAACCCGACTCATGCTGGTGAAACTAGAAACCAAGCAGCCGCATGCTTGGGCTGCAACGGCTGCTGTGGTTAGAGCAGTGGAAACCAACTGCTTCCGGTTGTGAGGAACCACAGCCCGGTGGCTGTGGTGGTGTGGTTCAAACGAGCCGAGACATAGGTGTCTCGGTGAGGTTTGGTTCGGGGCTCGGGTACACGAAAACACACAAGGGTGTGTTTGAATTTAACCTTGGTTAATTTAATTGGGCTAATCAAGATTAAATTAATTAGTTATATTAAAAATAAATCTTGTTATACTTAATTAAATTAATCAAGACTTAGGATATAATTATTTTATTAATTATTCATGGAAAGTTAGCATGGTACATTTAATAAAATTTAACTTAGACTTATAATAATTATTTAATATAATAACTAATGATAACTTACATGGCACATTTAATTAATTTAATTAAGAACTTAGCTTAATTATTTAATTACATTCTAATCATGGTTTTATTAAATTAATACTTACTTTAATTTAATTATACAATTATCATGTTATGGTAAAGTATTATTAATATAAAATCAAGTTATATTATTAATTAATAAACATTTATAAATTATATATTATATTATTAATTAATAATTATCAAGTTAGACTAAAGTAATTATTTATTAATAAACTTTACTATATTATTACATTTAATAAATCATGACTTATAAGATATGCTTATCAAACTTTAGCTTATATCATATGCTTATTAAACAATCTTATTACTATTTTTAGAAACATACTATTTATGGAAAAATGATATTTATGGAAACATACTTTTTATAGAAACATTCTATTTTTGGAAACATACTAATTATGAAAATATTCTATTTTTGGAAAGTTACTATTTATGAAAACTTGTTATTTTAGAAAGTTGTTATACATGGAAACCTGCTATTTTTGGAAAGTTACTATATATAGAAACCTGCTATTATTGGAAATATACTATATATAGAAACCTACTATTTTTAGAAAGTTACTCATTATGAAACATCAAGTATAATAACATATTGTGACAATCTAGATATTTCAGGTCATTACTAAATCTTACTTTATGAGTATCTTAAATATTTTAATAAATATGAATGCTATTATGTTTGAGGGTTTACGTTAAAACCGATATTTAATGTCTTATTTTTACATTTTGACGAGTATAGAAGACTATTAGTGATCGCGATACCGATTGCTGCCCGAAATTTTATGTTTTATTATTTGTTGTTTCGATGTTTATATTTTGTCGTTTTCGTTTTTAATTGTGTATTAAGTCGTACCGGGACTATATTAATATTATATTTTGTGTGAATTATAATTTTTGAGAAGTAATTTTACGAAATCCGAGTCTCGTAAATATTTTCAAAATTTACTAATAGTCATTTTCTACCCTTTAAACTATTTAATTGTATTTCAGCCCAAAAGAACGAACAATTTACAACTTTTACCCAAAATACCCACTATATAAAAATTTTCCACTTACACATTTTATTATAAAAAATTCATTTTAACCAAAACATCATCTCTTTCTTCTCTCCCTCTTCTTGTCGTGAGAAACTAAGCCCAAAACACCCCAATTATTTTGATTTTGAGTTTGAATTATCAAAATCTAATTTAAGTATCATTCAAAAAATACAGATGTGGTTCTTTTGGTATAAAAATCTCTTACATGCATTGAGTTTTATTTTTTTCATTAGAATTATGGTTGGTGAAAGTAGTTGATGATCATGCATGTGATGATCTTGAAAAGATCATGTTATTTTAATGTTAAAAGTTTGAGTGTTTTATTTTCGTTTTGTTGTATGTGACACGCAAGTGATAGGATTGAAAGTGGGTAATATTAGGATGTTAGGGTTAGTAGAAAAGTGGTTAGAATGGGTTGAAAAAGTGATTTGATGTGAGTTTTAGAGAGGTGAATTAGGGCAGTGAGTTTGAGGCAGGTTTTGGGTATCTTAAATTTGAATTATTGTTGAACTAATAAGATATTGTTGTATAGATTTTCGGTAGCTTCCTTTTGACAAAAAATAGATCTTCTAACTCAAAACGAGGAGGAAGTTACAATAGTTTGATTATTCGTGTAATACCGGGAAAAGAGTATCGACACAATCATAATTTATTGTCGATATTTCGGATCGAATCTCGGGGACTATTAAAATTAGTTTTATAAATTGTTAAAGTCTGTTCTAAAGTTCTAAACCTAGGGTTGTGAGTCTATTATCAAACTCATGTGTCTGTTTTGTAAACGGAATTATTTAGAGAGGTCAAAATGGTTTTGTGAGTCGAAGGCGTAAAACTGTCCATTTTTTTAATTTAATGATGTGTCAGGCAGAAGTTCTTAGGAGTAATATTTTTGAATCAAAATTAAACTGAGTTTCATTCAGATTATGTGTGAGTTTGTCACCAAGTTTCGTCGAAAACGAAGTTGTCTAAGCATGTGAAAACAACTTGTACATTTGGTAGGTACCAACAGATTTTTAACGAGAGTGTAGTTTAATAAAGTAAACATATATAAGGGTATAGTAGTATCACTTGCATTGTTATTCTTTCGGGTTTCTCATGATTTTGTAATTTTGATTTTTACGTTATTAAGTATGGATTATACTTGAGTCAATTATTAACGAGCGCGCCTTACTTGGTAGGTTGCGGTTTTCGTGTTTAACGGTCATCACTCATCGTCGACGATCATTTTGCCACGTCTCTTATACTAAGGTGAGTCTATAGCCTTGCTAATAAACACTTAAATATGATTTATAAAACCGCGAGGGGGATAACATGCTTGTTTTGAAAATAGAACACAAGGGACCCGATGTATGCTTGTTGCCTTAATTATTATAAGTTTGCTATTTCACTAGATAAAAAGTCCCAATTATATCATGAATTGTTAGCTACCGAGTTATGGTAGGCGCTTATACATGGAATAGTACTATTCGGGAGGCACCCCTTCCATCCGGCATCGATTAGCTATCGTTTAGCACAATCTTGCTCGAAGTGGATACATGTGCGAGAGTTTTCCTATACACTTAGCGAGGAGTATCGTGGGAAAATATTATGGTAACGTTTCAATGTCATGAGGCTTATAATAATCCATATAACGTTGTTTGATCCACTTCGTTAATTCTTGATGGTTTTAAAATATACTTGTGTTCGGTATGGTTTATTTATAAACTCTATAGATTCACTCAACTTTTGTTGACAAGTTTAGCATGTTTTATCTCAGGTCCAAGAGGTAATGACAAAGGAGGAATTTTGGTGCTTGCGGGTTGATAATAAAGATGTTTAAAGCTCACCATTTTGGGAAAAATCGTTCAATAACTTTTATTATGAAAAGTGTGGTGTACTTTATTAGTCAAATGTTTGGGACCATGTTGTGAACGATTTGTTATTTCAATCGAAGATTTACTTTTAAAACGATTCTTTTCGAGTCGTTTTCTATTACTTGAGCTATTATATTATGAAGTAGGACCCCATATGAGCTTCCACATATGACCTGAATTTGGGGGTGTTACAGATTGATATCAGAGCTTAATGTATAGGGAACAAAAATATTTTCCAAAATAAAAGTTTTGAAATCTCTTAACTATAACTATCGCAAGAGAAATCTCCGAATTACCAATGGGACCGGAAAGAGAGTATTTATATGTAGGAGATATATATATAACACCCCCAAATTTACACAATTTAATACAGCGGAAGACTCGTTCTTGTTACGGGATAACACATTACTCACGTCATAGACAAGGCATAAAAATCGCGTCGTTTAATAATAAAGCATTTCCATTCATAAATATCAAATTTTACATAGGTCCCAGGTCATATTATTTCATACAAATTTTACAAAGTATTTGAATGGAAATTATTATTTAAGTGCGGGCCATGAATTCTTTGTTGTCTTCCCGAGAATTACCTTCAAGTACCTAAGATAAGACATGTTAAAAGAAAAGGTCAGCGATAACGCCGAGTGAATTCATAGAGTTTAATAAAATCCATCAATATAATATCGGTATAAAATTTATTACCGAAAATCATTTTGTACAAATCATTGTAATAGGCCATAAAATAGCCAAAGTCATTTTATACAAATCCTTATCAAAAATCATAATATAGGCTTTCGCCTTCAAAATCATTATACGAACCAATGTCGTAAAAATATCATACAATACGTTTTTATAATGTCGTGTAGAGTTAAATAAAAACCGTTATACGAATATGGTTATGTAAAACCAAAACACAAACATAATATCAATAATATGACCCCGTATTTCTAGTCAGGCAATATATTGTAATTCGGTGCGTATAGCAGTATTTCGTTAGTTGGATTATTATAAGCCGCATGACATTGTTACCTTACTACAACAAACAACGGGTAACTAGCCCGAAACTCAATTTGCCCATCTAAATTAGCGTGTCGTCACACTAATTACGCTTGTGTAAATCTTCTCATACATAAATTCGCTTACCAATCATTATGGCACGACGGGGATCAACCGTCAAGGCGCGAACTGGGGTGATCGTCCCCAAATAGTACTATTATTTGCATAAGCGTCTACCAAATCCCGGTAGTTCATAATTCATGCTAATGGGACTTTTAGTGACATAACCTAACTTTAATAATCCATTTCATTTCATCTATCGGGTCATATAATCATACATCGGGTCATACAATCATTCGGGTCCAAATCAATAAACAAACAATCGGGACAAATGGTGTCCTATTTTAGTAAAACTAACAAGTTATCTCCCTCGCGGGTTTATAAAATATTTCATAAAAACATTTAAAAGAGTGCGAGGATATGAACTCATATTGATGTGGGAAAGCGGGTTATCGGCAATTCGGATGTACGGTACGTGCTTCAATCACGGAAACCTAGACAAATAATAATCGTCTTAGACTTTTGTCCAATGACTTTAAAAAAATAACAATTATGTATACATATGATGATTTTATATATATGATGATGATCAAGTGGGTTTATACATTTTCATTTACTCATTTTATTGTTATGTGTTGGTAACTTTCATACTAGTTTACTAGTTTTACTTATTTATATGTTTTAGGCCCAATAGGCCCATTACAAGCCCAATACTTTTCATTAGCCCAATTATACCTTTAATATCAGTATTATACTTTACATGTTGGGCCCAAGTGGGTTAAGCCCAATAAGTAAGTTTATAAGTGTTTTATCAACTAGTCGGGTTTATAGTCCAATAAGGCTACTTTAGCCCGTTAATGTACGTATGTTATATAGTTCAGATTTTATCGGTTTTTACTTGTATTAGTACTTATATATCAGTATGTGAGTTTATAAAAGTTTACATTAGACGGGTCCAACCGTCTAAGTTTTATTTAACAAAAACGTTAATCTTTCGGTTTTAGCCAAAAAGACGTAAAACTAAGTATATAGTTTTTATAACTTATAAAACTTACCAAACTACCATTTTCATATAATGTCCATTTATTTATCCTTATGAATTTTCATATAAATGAAATATATAAGTTAGTGGGTTTTAATTCACATTTTATACTATATTTATTTGAGTGCTTATATAATAATATTAAACTTTGATTTCACAAAATCAGTCCTAAAAATCTAGTTTACTAAAATGATCATATCTAGAGTTCTACATGGAGATAGAACCCAAAATTTTTATCACAGAAACTATATGATATGGGATTCATTTTATTCCTTTATAGCTACTGAGGAATCAATTTCTAAATATTTTAATAAATTCGTCCAAAACAGTATAGGCAGATTTGCACTCTAAACTTGTTTTGATCATATCTCACTCATTTTATGGATTCCGTTGTGTGGCCAACTCTCACATATGTACAAGTCACTTAACTTACTGTATATTAAATTATCCAAACCACTTTAACAAGTTATTATCTAGATCTTTACTGTTTTATACAGCCTACATATTTAGCCATGATTTTAACATCCTTTCATGTAGCTTTTAATCATTTTAACCAAATTTATCAACACTAAATCCCCATATAATATTTTGATCATCATTCATCATCATATAAATATACATAAATGAAGAAAATACAAGATTACATATTCAAAATAACAAGATGATAGGAAGAAATAATCTTTATACCACCCAAGTGATTAAATGATGAGTTTTTTTTTATGAACAAGATTTGGTTTTGGGTAACCAATCTTATGAGATATCAATACCACTTCTTTAAATTGCCAAATGAACTTCTTTAGATCTTCATATGCATGAATACCTTCTTGAAAATCAGCCCCTAAACTCCATGGAAACTCCTTTTCACATGTTATAACCACCTCCAATCTTCATCTTTTCAATGGGGTTTCATCATATGTAAATTATACATATGATTTATGGTTGATTTTTTTTATCAATGGTGGTGTTTTTGATGAATGTGGACGTTCATAGAGAGAGAGGGGAGGAGAGATTGATAAAGTTTAGCTAGTTTTCATGTATGAGAAAGTGGTTAGGAGTTTAGTGGTTTTGGTTAGCTAGTTTTGTAGAAATAGGAGGACAAGTGTCCTTGTGGTTTATGTAAACTTGCCACCCATAGTGGGGGTGAGGCAAGTGTAAACTTGTCTCATCTCCACTAATTTACGGGTACTCCTTGATTCTAATTTCCTCGATTTACGTGCCCTCGGGTCGATTTACGAAAAAAGTTTTTATAAATTATGAATAAACGGCACAAAACGAATCTAATAAAAATTGTCTCATCGAAAACGGAGTTCAAAAACGTAAATACGTAATCCTAAGGTTTCCGGTTTAGTCGTAAAGGACGTTAATTTATAATCGTAAGTCCTAATCTCTTCTCGTAAATTTGTGAGCTTATGAACCAACACAAATTTAAAATCCCAAAATAATATTCACGGATAAATTTATTTTTCTGAAATGTCGGACTGTCACCAAAACGGTGTATGTAAACGTAAGCACGTAACGTAGAATCCTCCGGTTTAGATGTAGTCGATGCTACTTCAAGACGTAAATACAAATTTCTTCCCAAAAATAAGTGAGTTCATAATATAACATTAAAATAATGTTTTTAAATAATATTTGAGAATAAAATATAAACCATAAATTGACGGATTGTCACAGCATTTACCCCTAAACAGGATCTTTGTCCTCAAAGATCATTTTACCTTACTACTCGCTTCTTATAGAGTTAAAGCCATGTGGGTATTTCCTCCACATTCGGTCTTTTCTCACAAGTGTAATTCATTACAATACGCGAGTTTCATCAAACATAACTACGGGAATAAGATCAGGCTAAGTGTTGACTTACTTTCTCTATCCATGATGTTCACGGGTTTCTGATGAATGCAACTCTTTGCCGATCTAAACTTTACTAAGAAACAATTAGATTTTCACTTGATAGACATTTTATCAAGTTCGATATACGAAACATAATTCACGCAGCTCTTGAAGTCCTAGGGTAGATCCAGCTTATATGACTTTCAAACCAATCTTTTTACATCTCAATGGTCCCATATAACGGGGACTTAATTCCCATTATCTTTCAGATCGTCTATTCATTTTTCCAAGGTGAAATTTTTGGCATAACTTCGCTACCCATCTGGCACTTCAAGATCTACATTTCATATTCACATAACCTCCTGCCCACTACCGGCAGTCAATAATCAGATCCTAATTTCAACAATCATTTCAGGTCTTGCGGGTCGAGTATTTTGTAAGGTTAGGTTCGCCAACATAGGAAACCTTAAACCTAAAAGACATGTCCAACTCACAATGGGTGTATGTCGGGTGTCTTCATCCCAACTCCTGCTTACAGATGCTCTAATATATATCATCACAAGATTCGATCTTGATCCTAATACGATAATTATCAATGATAATCTCTCCAAAGGAAAACGATTATACGGTTCATTACCAAAGGTCAATCATTCAAACATAAAACAAGACTTCTAGTGTTTTGTATCGTTACTTTACCTTGTCCCTTGGATTTGGGGTGGTAAACAGTACTCTCATCAAGGTTCGTTCCCAATGACTTCTGGGCAAATCCCTAGATATTTGATGCGAAGCGAGGATCTTGATAGAGATGATCGATACATGCACACTATGTTTACACAACTCCTTTAATTACAAAAGAGTCAATTTCTTCATCAAGAATCAATCATTAACATGAATGATATTAGCAGATTTGGTCAGTCTGTCAACGATGACCCAAATCGAATCAAATTCAGATTGTGGACGTACAGTCGGTATTCGGCCCGGCCCAACAGGCCCGCGGCTCACACAAACCTAACTTATCCTTCAAGAAACCCTAGCACTATATAAACAAGGCTAGGGGGCTCATTCTACATCAGGTTCTCTCTCATAACTACACCTCATATACCACATATTCATCCGATACTAACTTGACCGTCGGAGGTGGACCCCGGGGCTCCGGCCTCGGGTCCACGTCTAACCGGTTTTCCTTTGTTTGCAGCATTACTCAGGATTCGGAAAGACGACAAACGGCCCATGAGTGTCGTCGAACCGACCTAGCCAAAATATGCTCCAACAAGTTGGCGCCATCCGTGGGACCTCGAATAAACTATGTTTCGTACTCTCACGTTAGTGATGCGTGAAAATAATGCGCAATCTCAAAAGTCGGTAATATGAACTTTCCTACTTTTTCACTGTCCTTTTTTCTATGAAAAAAACACATTATTTTTCACTGTCCTATTGTGCTTAGATAAAGTATGTTTTCATGCGGATACGCCAATATACTTAGTGCTATATATCATATATGTCTCGAATATATCTTGTTATGCAAACTTGAAAATAGCTAAATTAATAGCTATGATGGATGTGTATATCACCAATAAAAAGATTTATCACGAATCGCATAGTATAAAAGGAACCGCATACGGATCCTTATAGCTTGTTTATAGATATTTCATGTTATTATATTTTAGTCCTCCTATGAGTTTGATATATCATGATAACATGTTTTGTTATTGTAATGAAGCATGCTACCAATTTTTCTTCTTTTTTATAAATCGGTAAAAAAAAACGATCAAATATAATCACTATTTTTCTAGTTTGTATTTCTGGTCATTCAACGTCGTCCGTTCGTAGTACTCCGTGTATTCGGTCATATTTTATTTTTACACTGCGATCATGAGTCGCGCCTTTCACGTCAGTTCGCATTTCTGGAGATATTATTTATATTAATAAAATATTACGTGATCTTCTAAATTTATACCAAGATACCTTCAATATCTTATTTTTTAGGTAATAAGATATTACCTATATCTTTTAAATTCAAAAAATATATTATCGATATTTTTCATATTGATAAAATATATTATATACATCTTTTAAATCGGTAAGATATATTACATATATTTTCTTTAAATAATATATTTTATTTGTCATCCGCGGTCATGATACGATCCTTCGCGCTAGTCTGCACGCTCAGACATCTTCTGCCTACGGGCGTACGCGTACACATCGTTTCCAGGTGAAATAAGAGGAATGAGTTTAACCTAATAATTCAAATTGTCGTGTAAGAGGGATGCAACCCCAATGACCATGAATCATGTATCCTTGTTAGGCACCTTGCTATCAAGACGTTGTAGTAAGTTACGCAAACCACATGACTCATGATGGACTTGCAAAAGACACACTGTGCACGTCTAACAAAATTTTGTCAAAACTTTGACCGTCCTTATGGTAGTAGCGGTACGCCGCACTTAATGACATAGGTCATCCCATAAGTTAGTTAAGATACGTCTTATACTATGTGACAATGCGCGGTTATGGCAAGACTCATCCGCGTTGGTTCGCACGTTCGAACCCAATTTCTATCTTTAGTACGCGGCTATGGTACGTCCATTCGCGTTGGTCTACGCGATCGTAATTTTTTGAATACTTGATTAAGTTTAATACTACTAATCAAGTGTAGCACCATTAAACTTGGGGGGCTACTAGGGTATAATAATACCACTATTTATGTGCACGGCACACAGATATCTTTGGATATATTCCTTTGCCGCAGAAGTCCGCCTTCTGTCGATTTATTCCTTTGCCATGGAAGTATCTCTTCCATTGGCTTATTCCTTCGCCGCGGAAGTACTCCTTCCGTGCACTTGTTTCTGCGCCATGGAAGTATCTCTTCCATTGGTTATTCCTTCGCCGCGGAAGTACTCCTTCCGCGCGCTTGTTTCTACGCCATGGAAGTATCTCTTTCATTGGCTTACGCCTTTGCTACGAAAGTATCTCTTCCTATGTCTTATTCCTTCGCCCCGGAAGTACTCCTTTCGTGCGCTTGTTTCTGCGCCATGGAAGTATCTCTTCCATTGGCTTATTCCTTCGCCGCGGAAGTACTCCTTCCGCGCGCTGGTTTCTGCGCCATGGAAGTATCTCTTTCATTGGCTTACGCCTTTGCTACGAAAGTATCTCTTCCGTTGGCTTATTCATGCGCCGTGGAAGTATTCTTCCACGTGCTCGTTATCTTTCATCGTGGAAGTACTCTTCCACGTGCTTATTATCTTTCGCCGTGGAAGTATTCCTTCCACGTGCTCATTATCTTTCGTCGTGGAAGTATCTCTTCCACGTGCTCCTTATCTTTCGCCGTGGAAGTACTCTTCCACGTGCTGCTTATCTTCGTCGTGGAAGTATCTCTTCCACGTGCTTATTATCTTCGCCGTGGAAGTATCTCTTCCACGTGCTTATTATCTTCGCCGTGGAAGTATCTCTTCCACGTGCTCATTATTTTCGCCGTGAAAGTATCTCTTCCACGTGCTTGTTATCTTCGCCGTGGAAGTATCTCTTCCACGTGCTCATATTTTCCCCGTGGAAGTATATCTTCCACGTGCTTGTTATCTTCGCCATGGAAGTATCTTTTCCACGTGCTCAATATTCTCGCCGTGGAAGTATCTCTTCCACGTGCTCATTATTTTCGCTGTAGAAGTATTTCTTCCACGTGCTTAATATCTTCGCCGTGGAAGTATCTCTTCCACATGCTTATTATCTTCGCCGTGGAAGTATCTCTTCCACGTGCTCATTATTTTCGCCGTGGAAGTATCTCTTCCACGTGCTTGTTATCTTCGCCGTGAAAGTATCTCTTCCATGTGCTCATTATTTTTGCCGTGGAAGTATCTCTTCCACGTGCTTGTTATCTTCGCCCTGGAAGTATCTCTTCCACGTGCTCCTTATCTTTCGCCATGGAAGTACTCTTCCACGTGCTGCTTATCTTCGTCGTGGAAGTATCTCTTCAACGTGCTTATTATCTTCTCCGTGGAAGTATTTCTTCCACGTGCTTATTATCTTCTCCGTGGAAGTATCTCTTCCACGTGCTCATTATTTTCGCCGTGGAAGTATCTCTTCCACGTGCTTGTTATCTTCGCCGTGGAAGTATCTCTTCCACGTGCTCATTATTTTCGCCATGGAAGTATCTCTTCCACGTGCTTGTTTCTTCGCCGAGGAAGTATCTCTTCCACGTGCTCATTATTTTCGCCGTGGAAGTATCTCTTCCACGTCCTTATTATCTTTGCCGTGGAAGTATCTCTTCCACGTGCTTATTATCTTCTCCGTGGAAGTATTTCTTCCACGTGCTTATTATCTTCGCCGTGGAAGTATCTCTTCTACGTGCTCATTATTTTCGCCGTGGAAGTATCTCTTCCACGTGCTTGTTATCTTCGCCGTTGAAGTATCTCTTCCACGTGCTCATTATTTTCGCCGTGGAAGTATCTCTTCCACGTGCTTGTTATCTTCGCAGTGGAAGTATCTCTTCCACGTGCTCAATATTCTCGCCGTGGAAGTATCTCTTCCACTTGCTCATTATTTTCGCCGTAGAAGTATCTCTTCCACGTGCTCATTATTTTCGCCGTGGAAGTATCTCTTCCACGTGCTTGTTATCTTCGCCGTGGAAGTATCTCTTCCACGTGCTCATTATTTTCGCCGTGGAAGTATCTCTTCCACGTGCTTGTTATCTTCGCCCTGGAAGTATCTCTTCCACGTGCTCCTTATCTTTCACCGTGGAAGTACTCTTCCACGTGCTGCTTATCTTCGTCGTGGAAGTATCTCTTCCACGTGCTTATTATCTTCTCCGTGGAAGTATTTCTTCCACGTGCTTATTATTTTCGCCGTGGAAGTATCTCTTCCACGTGCTCATTATTTTCGCTGTGGAAGTATCTCTTCCACGTGCTTGTTTTCTTCGCCGTGGAAGTATCTCTTCCACGTGCTCATTATTTTCGCCGTGGAAGTATCTCTTCCACGTGCTTGTTTCTTCGCCGTGGAAGTATCTCTTCCACGTGCTCATTATTTTCACCGTGGAAGTATCTCTTCCACGTCCTTATTATCTTTGCCGTGGAAGTATCTCTTCCACGTGCTTATTATCTTCTCCGTGGAAGTATTTCTTCCACGTGCTTATTATCTTCGCCGTGGAAGTATCTCTTCCACGTGCTCATTATTTTCACCGTGGAAGTATCTCTTCCACGTGCTTGTTATCTTCGCCGTGGAAGTATCTCTTCCACGTGCTCATTATTTTTGCCGTGGAAGTATCTCTTCCACGTGCTTGTTATCTTCGCCGTGGAAGTATCTCTTCCACGTGCTCAATATTCTCGCCGTGGAAGTATCTCTTCCACGTGCTTATTATTTTCGCCGTGGAAGTATCTCTTCCACGTGCTTGTTATCTTCGCCGTGGTAGTATATCTTCAATGTGCTCATTATTTTCGCCGTGGAAGTATCTCTTCCACGTGCTTGTTATCTTCTCCGTGGAAGTATCTCTTCCACATGCTCAATATTCTCGCCGTGGAAGTATCTCTTCCACGTGCTCATTATTTTCGCCATGGAAGTATCTCTTCCACGTGCTTGTTATCTTCGCCGTGGAAGTATCTCTTCCACGTGCTCATTATTTTCGCCATGGAAGTATCTCTTCCACGTGCTTGTTATCTTCGCCGTGGAAGTATCTCTTCCACGTGCTCCTTATCTTTCGCCGTGGAAGTACTCTTCCACGTGCTGCTTATCTTCGTCGTGGAAGTATCTCTTCCACGTGCTTATTATCTTCGCCGTGGAAGTATCTCTTCCACGTGCTTATTATCTTCGCCGTGGAAGTATCTCTTCCACGTGCTCATTATTTTCGCCGTGGAAGTATCTCTTCCACGTGCTTGTTTCTTCGTCGTGGAAGTATCTCTTCCACGTGCTCATTATTTTCGCCGTGGAAGTATCTCTTCCACGTCCTTATTATCTTTGCCGTGGAAGTATCTCTTCCACGTGCTTATTATCTTCTACGTGGAAGTATTTCTTCCACGTGCTTATTAACTTCGCCGTGGAAGTATCTCTTCCACGTGCTCATTATTTTCGCCGTGGAAGTATCTCTTCCACGTGCTTGTTATCTTCGCCGTGGAAGTATCTCTTCCACGTGCTCATTATTTTCGCCGTGGAAGTATCTCTTCCACGTGCTTGTTTCTTCGCCGTGGAAGTATCTCTTCCACGTGCTCATTATTTTCGCCGTGGAAGTATCTCTTCCACATCCTTATTATCTTTTCCGTGGAAGTATCTCTTCCACGTGCTTATTATCTTCTCCATGGAAGTATTTCTAACACGTGCTTATTATCTTCGCCGTTGAAGTATCTCTTCCACGTGCTTGTTATCTTCGCCGTGGAAGTATCTCTTCCACGTGCTCATTATTTTCGCCGTGGAAGTATCTCTTCCACGTGCTTGTTATCTTCTCCATGGAAGTATCTCTTCAATGTGCTCAATATTCTCGCCGTGGAAGTATCTCTTCCACTTGATCATTATTTTCGCCGTGGAAGTATCTCTTCCACGTGCTCATTATTTTCGCCGTGGAAGTATCTCTTCCACGTGCTCATTATTTTCGCCGTGGAAGTATCTCTTCCTCGTGCTTGTTATCTTCGCCGTGGAAGTATCTCTTCCACGT
Organism: Glebionis coronaria; assembly: GCA_025667525.1. Classification (NCBI taxonomy): domain Eukaryota; kingdom Viridiplantae; phylum Streptophyta; class Magnoliopsida; order Asterales; family Asteraceae; genus Glebionis; species Glebionis coronaria. The sequence goes on from JANFOE010001327.1 coordinate 236,366, forward strand.
GCTCAATATTCTCGCCGTGGAAGTATCTCTTCCACGTGCTCATTATTTTCGCCGTGGAAGTATCTCTTCCACGTGCTTGTTATCTTCGCCGTGGACGTATCTCTTCCACGTGCTCATTATTTTCGCCGTGGAAGTATCTCTTCCACGTGCTTGTTATCTTCGCCATGGAAGTATCTCTTCCACGTTCTGCTTATCTTCGTCGTGGAAGTATCACTTCCACGTGCTTATTATCTTCGTCGTGGAAGTATCTCTTCCACGTGCTTATTATCTTCACCGTGGAAGTATCTCTTCCACGTGCTCATTATTTTCGCCGTGGAAGTATCTCTTCCACGTGCTCATTATTTTCACCGTGGAAGTATCTCTTCCACGTCCTTATTATCTTTGTCGTGGAAGTATCTCTTCCACGTGCTTATTATCTTCTCCGTGGAAGTATTTCTTCCACGTGCTTATTAACTTCGCCGTGGAAGTATCTCTTCCACGTGCTCATTATTTTCGCCGTGGAAGTATCTCTTTCACGTGCTTGTTATCTTCGCCATGGAAGTATCTCTTCTACGTGCTCATTATTCTCGCCGTAGAAGTATCTCTTCCACGTGCTCATTATTTTCGCCGTGGAAGTATCTCTTCCACGTGCTCATTATTTTCGCCGTGGAAGTATCTCTTCCACGTGCTTGTTATCTTCGCCGTGGAAGTATCTCTTCCACGTGCTTGTTATCTTCGCCGTGGAAGTATCTCTTCCACGTGCTCAATATTCTCAACGTGGAAGTATCTCTTCCACGTGCTCATTATTTTCGCCGTGGAAGTATCTCTTCCACGTGCTTATTATCTTTGCCGTGGAAATATCTCTTCCACGTGCTCCTTGTCTTTCGCCGTGGAAGTACTCTTCCAAGTGCTGCTTATCTTCGTCGTGGAAGTATCTCTTCCACGTGCTCATTATCTTTTGCCGTGGAAATATCTCTTCCACGTGCTCCTTGTCTTTCGCCGTGGAAGTACTCTTCCACGTGCTTCTTATCTTCGTCGTGGAAGTATCTCTTCCACGTGCTCATTATCTTTCGCCGTGGATGTATTCCTTCCACGTGCTCATTATCTTTCGTCGTGGAAGTATTCCTTCCACGTGCTCATTATCTTTCGCTGTGGAAGTACTCTTCCACGTTCTTGTTATTTTCGCCGTGGAAGTATCTCTTCCACGAGCTCCTTATCTTTCGCCGTGGAAGTACTCTCCCATGTGTTTGCTCATTACTTCGCCACGGAAGTACGTCTTCCGCTGGCTTATTGTTTTCACCACGGAAGTACATCTTCCGATGTCTCATCGTTTGCCATGGAAGCAGGTCTTCCACTGGCTCATACTTTTTGCCACGAAAGTACGTCTTCCGTTGGTTCATATCTTTGTTGTGGAAGTACGCCTTCCACGATAAATTACTTTGCCCGACTATGGAATGATTTTTCAAAAATTTACATTTTTTGCCTTAATTGGACGGGGCCTGATCAACCGTGTTTAGTGCAGGAAAAATCGTGAAAATTTTTAAGTCATTATCTAAGTCGTGGTCACAAGACGGATGTACCATCCACATCACCTTGCCACAGTAGTACGTCTTCTGTTTGCCTTAAGACGAATGAAGTATTCGCATTATGTTGCATCATTAGTGGGTACAAGAAGTACGCCTTTAAAATATTCACAATGCAACATACGGGTTCCACTTCCACCTTCATAAAACCTTCTTGTCATCCTCACGTTAGTGATGGACAAGAATTAAACCTTGCCAAATGCCAGTGTTACCCCGGCTATAGAAACACGTTTTCTTCTTACGGGGTCCTTACCGTCTAAACACGGGAAACCAAGCATTCGAGCACAACCATCCATCTTATGTATACATGTTTTCCCATTTCTTTTGACGTGGATATGCTTACAGGTAGCGGATATGGTGTAAAGTCTAGTAACCTCGGTGACAACCTCGCATACTAGACTGGAGGGACATGATGGCGTATAGTGGCTACGCTCACTATTCGCAATCCCGTCCCATCATATTTTTCCTAAAGGAAGGCCATTACGAGTGGATCCGTATGTTATGGACGACCCGCAAGGATGTCCTAGCAGCAAGCCGCACGCGGTTTTTTAGTGAGCATGATACACGAATGAGTCTAGCATAACATGATCATGACCATATCATACTAGACTGGGGGACATGTGGACGTACAGTCGGTATTCGGCCCGGCCCAACAGGCCCGCGGCCCACACAAACCTAACTTATCCTTCAAGAAACCCTAGCACTATATAAACAAGGCTAGGGGGCTCATTCTACATCAGGTTCTCTCTCATAACTACACCTCATATACCACATATTCATCCGATACTAACTTGACCGTCGGAGGTGGACCCCGGGGCTCCGGCCTCGGGTCCACGTCTAACCGGTTTTCCCTTGTTTGCAGCATTACTCAGGATTCGGAAAGACGACAAACGGCCAAGGAGTGTCGTCGAACCGGCCTAGCCAAACTATGCTCCAATACAGATGATGACCTTTGCAATAGCTAGACGTTTACTAATGTATGAAGCAATTTCTGCCTTCATAATTTGCCATTAGTACAACTTCTTCAAATAAAGATACATTTAATCAGAAATGACAGTAATAGAATACTTATACTTACAAGATTCCAACATAACTATATCTCACAATCCTCCATATTTAGGCAACCATAAATGGTCTTTTAAAACATTTAACGCCATTGGCTTCTCAATTCTAATGGTTCACATTAGTCGCGAACCCCCTTTTATTATCTATATTATCCTTTTTACAAGCATCAACTATTTTAAATTGTTCAAGCAAATTACTTTGCACCGTCATTATTAAGGAACACATCCTAATTGTTTCTTTATCTTTTCTACATAATGTGTCAGTAATTATATTCACCTTCCTCGATGAAATAAATATCATGACCGTATTTATTCAGAAATTATTCCTTCATATTTTCTAAGTCTTAGTTCTTTCTCAACTATTATTTTTATCAGTTTTGCTCAATCCGACGTTTAAAGCGTCGATAATTACTACAAGTAATTAAATAATAAATATTTAATTTTTATGAAAAGTAAACGCAAAAAGTTTTAAATTTCTCGGTTCGTCCAATTATAAGAAAATGTTTAAAAGAATAAATTTGAGTTTAATTAACACGATTTTTGTTGATTTACTGAAAATAATTAGTGAGATTCGTAAATGTTCGAAAAATCTTTGGTTATACTTTGGTCAAAATTTTCTTAGTTGACAAGAAAAAATTGTCGTTTCAAAATTTAAGTCATGGTTTAAATGGTTTTCCTCAATCCTTCTTAAGTTGTCTAGAAGTATACACAAACATTTACCTCTAAACAGGAGTTTAGTTAAATGATTTGGGCATAAGGAAATAATCACTTTAAAAATTTCTTTGATAAAATATCTGTCAAAACATATTTGCACTTTCTTTTTGGTAAAACCCAAGGTCTTAAATGGCTCTAATTTTTGAGGAGTCAATATAGATTCTATTATCTTTTAATCACACGGTTAAATAATATAAAAGATTAAGCCTTAAATCACATGTTAATTATTCAAGGTACAAATTTTCATTGCTCGGACAACTCCGGGCAGTTTATAAATAATTATTAACTCCTTCTTATACTTATAAACAAACAAATGGTCCTTAATGATCACAAGCATGAATTTATCAAATTACAGCCTACACACGTGATTCACCAAATTTATGGATGCTACATGTGTATTAGTCAATCCAAACGACATCACGTGAAACTCATAATGTTCATTACAAGTACCGGATGTAGTGATTGGAATAGATAATCTTTTTCGCGGATGCGAAATTGATGATAAACATGCTGAGGATCAAAATTTTTAAAACATACGCTAGAACCTCGTAAATTATCAAACAAATCTATCATCTTGGGTAGTGGATATCGATTTCGATCGTCAATTTACTTAGTTCGCGGTAATCAGTAAACATAAGGAATGATAACACCATAGCTCTTCATGATGACGAGCTTGGTAGAATAAAATCTTTCTCCGATGACTCTCTCAGTTGTACGGTAATTCCTTTATTCTAGATGGTGCTGATGTATAGTGCACATGTCACAGGTGCAGCACCGGGAATATAGTCAATACTAAATTCAACTTGCCTTAATGGCGAAAGTCTAGGTAATTCACCAGCAAATACCTCTTAAAGTTTCAAATAACATGAACATCTTTTAATACATTCATATTAGGTTCTTTCTAGATTACAATATTTATGACTAGTTCATAACCATTCATTGTAAAACTTCAAGTCTAAATGCAGGATATGGTCATCCATCAAGAATTATTTAGATAAATTTTGATAATCACATCTTATATTTTAGGGAATTCTACTCGAGTTCCCATCAATTAAGACAACGTCGTCATGTCATAATCAATCAATCCATTCTACTGGCACTATCAACTTTCCAGTTTCATTACCGTTGATAAGATGTGAACTTCTCAAAAGACTAATAATAACTCATAATCCTTCACAAAATTCAAGGATATATGGAGACACAACTACCATTAAAAGAGTAAGGTCAACGCATAATTTACGCGAGAGAATTTTAAATCAGATACAGACGAAAACATTTAACGAATATGAATATATCAAATGTTTCATAATTTGAGTACGCATTCGAAAGCTCCTCGGATCGTTACCCAGGTCATTCATGTAACACCCCCAAATATACACAATTCAATACAGAGGAAGACTTTGGTGTTACGGGATAACACATTACTCACATCATAGACAACGCTTAAAAATCGCGTCGTTTAATAATAAAGCATTTCCATTCATAAATATCAAATTTACATAGGTCCCAAGTCATAGTATTTCATACAATTTTACAAAACATTTGAATGGAGATTATTATTTAAGTGCGGGCCATGAATTCTTGTTGTCTTCCCGAGAATTACCTTCAAGTACCTGAGATAAAACATGTTAAAAGAAAAGGTCAACGATAACGCCGAGTGAATTCATATAGTTTAATAAAACCATTAATATATCATCGGTATATAATTATTACCGAAAATCATTTTGTACAAATCATTGTAATAGGCCATAAAATAGCCAAAGTCATTTTATACAAATCCTTATCAAAAATCATAATATAGGCGTTTGCCTTCAAAATCATTATACGAACCAATGTCGTAAAAACATCATACAATACATTTTATAACGTTGCATAAAGTTAAATAAAAACCGTTATATAAATATGGTTATGAAAAACCAAAACACGAACATAATATCAATAATAATACCCCATATTGCTAGTCAGGCAATATATCGTAATTCAGTGCGTATAGAAGTATTTCGTTATTTGGATTATTATAAGCCGCATGACAATGTTACCTTACTACAACAAACAACGGGTAGCTAGCCTGAAATTCAATTTGCCCATCTAAATTAGCGTGTCGTCACAATAATCACGCTTGTGTAAATCTTCTCATACATAAATTCGCTTACCAATCAATGTGGCACGACTGGGATCAACCGTCAAGGCGCGAACTGGGGTGATCGTCCCCAAATAGTACTATTATATGCATAAGCGTCTACCAAATCCCGGTAGTTCATAATTCATGCTAATGGGACTTTTAGTGACATAACCTAACTTTAATAATCCATTTCGTTTCATCTATCGGGTCATATAATCATACATCGGGTCATACAATCATTCAGGTCCAAATCAATAAACAGACAATCGGGACAACTAGTGTCCTATTTCATAAAAACTAACATGTTATCTCCCTCGCGGGTTTATAAAACATTTCATAAAAACATTTAAAAGAGTGCGAGGCTATGAACTCACGTTGATGTGGGAAAGCGGGTTATCGGCAAATCGGATGTACGGTACGTGCTTCAATCACGGAAACCTAGACAAATAATACTCGTCTTAGACCCTTGTCCAATGACTTTATAAAAATAACAAATATATGTATGATGATTTTATATATATGATGATCAAGTAGGTTTATATATTCTCATTTACTCAATTTAGTGTTATGTGTTGGTAATTTTCAAGACTAGTTACACTAGTTCAACTTGTTTACATTTTGAAGCCCAATGGGCCTATTACAAGCCCACTACTATTCATTAGTCCAATTATACTTTTATTATCAGTATTGTACTTTATATGTTGGGCCCAAATGGGTTAAGCCCAATAAATAAGTTTATAAGTGTTTTACCAAATTAGTCGGGTTTATTGTCCATTAAGGCTACTTTGGCCCGTTAATGTCTATATGTTGTAAGGTTCGGGTTTATCATTTTTTAATTGTTATATATGTTTATACATCAGTATATGAGTTTATAAAAGTTTACATTAGACGGGTCCGACCGTCTAAGTTTTATTTGATAAAAACGTTAATCTTTCAGTTTTAGCCGAAAAGACGTAAAACTTAGTATATAGTTTTTATAACTTATAAAACTTACCAAACTACCATTTTTATATAATGTCCATTTATATATCCTTATTAATTTTTATATAAATGAAATATATAAGTTAGTGGGTTTTAATTCACATTTTATACTATATTTATTTGAGTGCTTATATTATTAAACTTTAATTTCACAAAATTAGTCCTAAAAATCTGGTTTACTAAAATGATCATATCTAGAGTTCTACATGGAGATAGAACCCCAAATTTTTATCACACAAACTAAATGATATTTGCTTCATTTTATTCCTTTATAGCTACTGATGAATCAACCTCTAAGTATTTTATAAAATTCGTCCAAAACAGTGTACTCAGATTTGCACTCTAAACTTGTTTTGATCATATCTCACTCATTTTTATGATTCCATTGCATGGCCAACTCTCACATGTGTACAAGTCTCAATAGTCACTGTATATCAATTCCTCTATACCATTTTATCAGTTCATCATATGGTTATTTACTGTTTTTATACAGCCTACTAAATTAAGCAAGATTAACCATTTTTACATATAGTTTTTCATCTTTTTACTCATGTTTATCAACACCAAATCCCCACACAATACTTTTATCATCATATATTCATCATATAAATATAATATAGGAAAGAAAATACATGATTACATAATCAAAATAGAAAGAAGGATGGGAAGAATGATCCTTATACCACCATATTGATGAAAATGTGAGGTTGATGAACAAGGCTTGGATTTTGATGGCAAAACTTGTGATATACCATTATCATCTTCAAGATCACCTATTTTCATGAACATCTTGTGGAAAATCAGCCCTATGACACCAACAAAACTTCTCCTTGGATGTTAAAATGACCACCAATCAATAGAGCTTCAAGAGTCCTTCATCATGTGTATGAATAACACATGATATTGTGGTAAAAATTGATCAAATGGGGTGTTTTATGGATAAATATGGACGAAAATAGGGAGTAGAGAGAGATTTGTGTGTGATTTGCAAGTAGGGAAATGAGTAAATGGTATGTGTCTAGTGGTTTTAAGTGTTAATTGGTTTTGAGACTAAACAAAGGACAAGTGTCCTTGGTTTAGTTATAAAATGGACACATCTTGTTGTGTTGTTGAAGCTTTGTCCAACCATGTGTGGGGGTGGGACAAGTATATACTTGTTCCATCCCCATTAATTTACGGGTATTCCTCGATTCTAGTTTTCTCGATTTGCGTGCCTTCGGGTCGTTTTACGAAAAACGTTTTTATAAATTATGAATCAATGGCACAAAACGAATCTAATAAAAATTGTCTCATAAAAAATGAAGTTCAAAAACGTAAATACGTAATCCTAAGGTTTCCGGTTTAGTCGTAAAGGACGTTAAATTATAATCGTAAGTCCTAATCTCTTCTCGTAAATTTGTGAGTTTATGAACCAACACAAATTTAAAATTCCAAAATAATATTCACGGATAAATTTATTTTCTGAAATGTCGGACTGTCACCAAAACGGTGTATGTAAACGTAAGCACGTAACGTAGAATCCTCCGGTTTAGACGTAGTTGATGCTACTTCAAGACGTAAATCCAAATTTCTTCCTAGAAATGAGTGAGTTCATAATATAACATAAAAATAATGTTTTTAAATAATACTTGAGAATAAAATATCCACCATAAATTGACGGATTGTCACAGCATTTACCCCTAAACAGGATCTTTGTCCTCAAAGATCATTTTATATTACTACTCGCTTCTTATAGAGTTTAAGCCATGTGGGTATTTCCTCCACATTCGGTCTTTTCTCACAAGTGTAATCCATTACAATACGCGAGTTTCATCAAACATAACTACGGGAATAAGATCAGGCTAAATGTTAACTTACTTTCTCTATCCATGATGTTCACGGGTTTCTGATGAATGCAACTTTTCGTCGATCTAAACTTTACTAAGAAACAATCAGATTTTCACTTGATAGACATTTTATCAAATTCGATATACGAAACATAATTCACGCAGCTCTTGAAGTCCTAGGGTAGATCCAGCTTATATGCCTTTCAAACCAATCTTTTACATCATCTCAATGGTCCCATACAACGGGGACTTATATCCCATGATCTTTCAGATCATCTATCCATTTTTCCAAGGAGAAAATTTTTGGCATAACTTCGCTACCCATTTGGCACTTCAAGATCTACATTTCATATTCACATAACCTCCTGCCCACTACTGGCAGTCAATAATCAGATCCTAATTTCAACAATCATTTCAGGTCTCGTAGGTCGAGTATTTTGTAAGGTTAGGTTCGCCATCATAGGAAACCTTAAACCTAAAAGACATGTCCAACTCACAGTGGGTGTATGTTGGGTGTCTTCATCCCAACTCCTGCTTACAGATGCTCTAATATATATCCTCACAAGATTCGATTTTGATCCTAATACGATAATTATCAATGATAATCTCTCCAAAGGAAAGCGATTATACGGTTTATTACCAAAGGTCAATCATTCAAACATAAAACAACACTTATAGTATTTTGTATCGTTACTTTACCTCGTCCCTTCGATTGGGGTGGTACACAGTACTCTCATCAAGATTCGTTCTTAATGACTTCTGATCAAATCTCTAGAAATTCAATGCGAAGCGAGGATCTTGATAGAGATGATCGATTCAGGCACACAATGTTTACACAACTCCTTTATATACAAAAGAGTCAATTTATTTATCAAGAATCTATCATTAACAGGAATGATATTAGTAGATTTGGTGAGTCTATTGACGATGACCCAAATCGAATCAAATTCAGATGATGACCTTTGCAATAGTTAGAGGTTTACTAATGTATGAGGCGATGTCTGCCTTCATAATTTTCCATCAGTACAACTTCTTCAGATAAGATACGGTTAATCAGAAACGATATGAATAGAATACTTAATCTTACGAGATTCCAACATAACTATATCTCACAATCCTCCATATTTAGGCAACCATAAACGGCCTTTTAAAAAATTTAACGCCATTGGCTTCTCAATTCTAATGGTTCACATTAGCCGCGAACCCCCTTTTATTATCTATATTATCCTTTTTACAAGCATCAGCTATTTTTAAATTGTTCGGCAATTTATTTTTCACAGTTATTATTAAGAAACACATCCTAATTGATTCTTTATACTTTCTACATAATGTGTCAGTATTTATATTCATCTTTCCTGATGAAATAATTATCATGTCCACAATTTACTCTAGAAATTCTTTCTTCATATTTTCTAAGTTTTAGTCTCGTCTCAACTATTATTTTTATCAGTTTTACTCAATCCGACGTTTAAAGCGTCGATGATTATTACAACTAATTAAATAAATATTTATTTTTATGAAACGTAACGTAAAAATTTTTATTTTCTTAGTTCGACCAATTATAAAAATGTTCAAAATAAATTTGAATTTAATTAACATAATTTTTGTTGATTTATCAGAAATAATTAGTAAGATCCGTAAATGTTCGAAAAACCTTCGTTTATTCTTTGGTAAAACTTTTCTTAGTTGAAAAGCAAAAATTGTCGTTTCAAATTTTAAGTTACGGTTTAACGGTTTCCTCAATCCCTCTTAGGTTGTCTTGAGGTATACACGAACATTTACCCCTAAACAGGAGTTTAGTTAAATGTTCTGGGTATAAGGGAATAATCCCTCAAAAGTTCTTTTCGATAAAACATTTGTCAAAACACATTTGTACTTTCTTTTTGGTAAAACCCAAAGTCTTAATGGCTCTAATCTTTGAAAAGTCAATATAGATCCCATTATCTTATTAATCACATGGTCAAATCATGTAAAGGATTAAGTCTTAAATCACATGTTAAATACTCAAGGTACAAGTTTTCATTGTTCGGCCAATTTAGGACAGTCTATAACTATTTATTAACTCATTCTTATTCTTATAAACAAACAGATGGTCCTTAATGATCACAAGCATGAATTTATCAATTTACAGCCTACACACGTGATTCGCCCAATTTATGAATGCTACATGTGTATTAGTCAATCCAAACGACATCATGTGAAACTCATAATATTCATTACAAGTACCAGATGTAGTGATTGGAATAGATAATCTTTTTCACGGATGCGAAATTGATGATAACCATGCCGAGGATCAAAATTTTTAAAACATACGCTAGAACCTTGTAAATGATCAGACAATCTATCATCTTGGGTAGTGTATATAGATTTCGATCGTCAATTTACTTAGTTCCCGGTAATCAATAAATATAAGGTATGATAACACCATAGCTACTCATAATGACGAGCTTGGTAGAACAAAAACTTTTTCCGACAACTGTCTCAGTTGTACGATAACACTTTCGATTCAGATGGTGCTGAAGTACAGTGCATATGCCACAGGTGCAGCACCAGGAATATAATCAATACCAATTTCAACTTGCCTTAATGGGGAAAGTCTAGGTAATTCACAAGCAAATACCTCCTAAAGTTTCAAATAACATGAACATCTTTTTGTACATTTACTTTTAAGTTCTTCTTAGATTACAAGATCTATGACTAATTTATAACCATTCATGGTATAATTTCAAATCTAAATGCAGGATATGGTCATCCATCAAGAATTATTTAGATCACTTTTGATAATCAACATCTTATCATTTAGGGGAATTCTACTCGACTTCCCATCAATTAAGACAATGTCGTCATGTCATAATCAATCAATCCATTCTATTGGCACTATCAACTTTCAAGTTTCATTGCCGTTGATAAGACGTGAACTTCTCAAAAGACTAATAATAAATCATAATCCTTCACAAATTCAAGGATATATGGAGAATACCATTAAAAGAGTAAGGTCAACGCATAATCTACGCGAGAGAATTTCAAATCAGATAAATATGAAAACATTAACGAATATGAGTATATCCCATGTTTTCATGAATTGAGTATGCATTCGAAAGCTCCTCGGATCATTACCCAGGTCATTCAAATGAAATCTAATCAAAAGAAATGATACGAACGTCGATACATCCAGTCGGGTATCAACACTCGGTAATCAGATACTTTTCCAAATAATCTCACTGATGAGACTGCTTTTATACATATTCTCATCGTCCAAATCGGGCTTAAAATGCATTAAATATAATTAAAACTGTCAAATATATGCTCGTGTTTGTTGCGTGTGTATTTTAGGTACGGATATTGAGGAAATGACAAAAAAGATCACAAGAATCAATCAAAAACGAACACGGGAAACGAAGCCGCACAATGAACCAGACCCGAATCATGATTTTCCAAATTGGTCCTTGAAGAATTGAAGAAATACAAGTTTGGTCCCTCATCTTTGAAGAATTGTCACAAATGACCCTCCAATAGTCATTGGTACAAGAAAAATCCTTAAAGTTTGAAGAAATGTCAAGAATAGCCCTTGGAATTGAATAAATTGCATTTAAAGTCCTTGTTATAACTTTTTGCAAAGATGTGCCAAAAATGACAATTTGCCAAAGTTGTTATGAAGAAATTTGAAGTTGCTAGTTGTTTATTGCAAAGTGAAAAGAAGAAGAACCTTGGGGGGCCTTTTCTGCCAGACCATGAAACCTTTCCCCACCAATCATTCCCACACGTCACCCCATTCCACCACTCACAATCCTACACCTCATCTCACCCCCCACGTCAGACTTCCACCCACCAGGTTTATTTAAATAAACCTGGGTCAACCCCAGTCAAACCCCAAAACTTTCCCTCCTTAACATTTATTTAAAATGTTTAATCCCCCAAATCAGATTAACCATCCCTAATTATCCCATGAACCCTAGCTAAATCCCAGACACAATTAACTATAAAACAAAGGGGTTTTTGTTAAGCTTTTCCAGAACTCTAATTAAACCTACCCTTAACCTATCCCACACCCCAAAACACTCACACACTCACCCTGGACCCCCCATGAGATTCCCCATTCACGTCCCTTTCCCTCAAAACCAAAGCAGGGGACATGATCAACGTCCCACATGATTCTACTTGTCCTCCACACCATTTAAACGTCCAAGATCACAACAAAGCAGCTGGCACATCACAATCATCACATGGGAGCATATTTGACCAATTTCAAACAAGAAGACCCAAGGGCAGCTTAGGAAATTCATGTATTTAGGGTTTTATTATCTAGATAGTTCTGAGTAGTTGTATAAATAGGAGAAGCATGTGTCCCTATTCCTTGTTCCAGTTTTTCTTGCTCAACCATTGTAATTCCTTTTTATAATATAAAAGTTGGTATTTTTGGAGTAAAAGTAATTCCTTTTATCTTTTAAAAGTTGGTATTGTGTTGGCAAGAGTTCTGAGTTCCATAATTTGTTTATTAGTTCAAGATTTTTCAAAATCATTCTTGTTTTCAAGTTTCTGAAAAAAGTGATTTTTCTTGGTGAAATCTTGTTCTAAATTTGGTTTTCCAAGTTTTGTAAGAGGTTTGTGTAGGTGTTTTGAAAGGAAAGAATTCATGAGAATTATTTGAAAAAGATTTAAAAAGAGAAAGTTTCAAAATCAGAAATTGGATATTGTATTTTTGCCTTGTTCTTAGCAGGTTTTAAGTGGAAGCTTGTTTATCCAAGGATTTGCTCAGGCCCCAGCCTGAAGGAAATGGCATTGCAGCCATAGTGGGGCCCGGATGTGGGTCCCACAAGGTAACCTCCTAGTTTCTTGTTTGAGTTTCCATATATTTCTGTTTTATGTGATTGGGTATGAATTTTGTGAAATCTGCTTAAGTGTTGGATTAAGCTGCTTGTTTATGCTTCTTGGGTAGCTATATGCATGCTAGATTAGTTTTAGATCAGTTTGGGTGTCATTTGAATGCATTTGCTTTGTTAAAGTTCAATTTCTGAAAAATTAAGGGGTGTTTGGATTAGGGTTTAACATTGGTTAATTGTTATCAATCTTGTGTAAAAACCTGTTTAAAACATTCATTTGGTTGTTAGAGAGTAATATTAGTACTTGGGTTTCACTTTGGTAGAGTTTAAAAGTCAGTTTGCATGTTAAAATTTGGCTAAGGTAGCTCAAATCAGTAAAGTGCCCTTAAGTGACTGATTTCTGAAAATTTGTGCCTCAAATCTGGTAAACTGTTAGAGGTAGGGCTTAAGTAGGGGTTGTAGTTGCTTACATGTTATTTGGGTAGCTTATGTGCTAGATTTGGCATATTGAAATTCACATTTGTGCTAACTGAATTAGTAAACAGTCATCAAACCTACACCATAGCTTAATCAGAAACATTTTGTGCTATTTGTGTGAGATTTTGTGAAGTAACTTGCTAGTTTTTGTGTTGATTATTGACTCCCTATACTCAACTGAGTATAGGGTTGCCTTAGTCCAAAATAAGCCATCAAATAAGCTCTCCTGAGCTTATTGGTCAACTGACCAACAATTTATACTAGCAGTGAGAACAAACTTCCCACTGGTAGCACAAAAGTTAGCACTGCTAAGCAAAAGGACAAAAGTCCCCACATGTCACTATCAGATTTCTTAACTTTTTGTCTTTAGTGGGTGAAAACATGAATTAGCTCTTGAAACCAATTTCAATATTTTTCTAATTTTATTTCTGATTTTTCTGTTTAAGTAAAATTTTTATTACTGTTCATTTGCTATTTTTTAGGTTTAATTGCTATTTTAAATACTTTTTATTAATTTGTTTTTGGCATTTAGTGTAGAAAATTAATATTTTTAGATTTTAAAAATTTTGTTAGATTCAAAAAAACATTTTAAGACTTTTTAGTATAAAAAGTTTTCACTGTTCACTTTTTATGTATTTTTTAGAATTAAATTTGTTTAATTAGGGTTTTATTCAAACTGTTTTTGTCTTTTAGTGGGAAATTTTATATTTTTCAAACTTTTTTATTTTTCTTCTGTTCATTAGAGTAATTTAGGATCTTTAAAAGTGTCAAATTATTTTTGGCATTATTTTATTATTTTTTATAATTATTTTGATTTAAAAATAGTTTTTTGTGATTTAAAAATAGAAAAATAGTTTCTAAAATTTAGGAAAAATACTTTTTAGTCTTTAGATAATATAAGTAAGTTATTTGTTCAATAAAAAAATATTTTGGACATTTTGATTAATTATATTTAATTTTAGGGCTTTAATTAGCATTTAAAATTGAATATTTAATTAATAAAAGGTTTTAAAATATTTTTATTGGATTTTTTATTCTTATTTATATTATTTTAGACTACTTTTAGCTTTTAATTAATTTTTAGGTTTAAAATTTTTAATTTTGGAGTTTTTACGGTTTTACGTGAACGCCTTTTCGTCTTAGCTCGATCCGTCTTCGTAACTGTTATTTCTTTCTTATTTCCATTTTTCTTTTTCTCAATAATATAATCACAAACATTAATCAATTCATTACACAACGCACTTGCCTCATTGGGAAACGAACTGAACTTATTTGGTCATTAGTGCTCGGTTTTCCTAAACCGACACTTAATACTTGCCACTTTTGCACTCTTTTCCTAAAGGGTTGCAAAAACACTACATCAATTTTGGCGCCGCTGCCGGGGAGGCGTGTTGTGTTTTGATTGCAATTGTTGTTTTTATATATTAACCATTATTAGTATTTGTATTTGTAGCACTCTACTAATACGTATTATCGGTTTTCGGTTTTTATGTGAATACTATTACTATATTGTATACATAGAACAATAAATTCACAAGTACTCCAAATACGTGAGAAATCACAACCTTGACTTGGGAGGTCATTACCCAATCATTGTATTCGAATCTCAAACCAAAGGAAAAAGGCAAAAATAGATAAATACTTTCGAGAAGCTCGATTTTGAAAGATACAAACTATAAGGTGGGTATAAGGCGGTTGTATTTCACGACCTAAAGGAAAAAGGCTCTTAAGTGGTTCGCGCCGCCTCGTTTCCTCCGCTTGCTTGTGCGTATTTTGAGATTGAAGGCTAATCGAGGGTTTTGCCGCCCAAAGTATTATTAAGTATCATATATATTTTCTTGGTTTCATTTGATTAAACCCTCTTGAACGTTTTGGTGTTCCACCAACGTTCTAAAGTCATCGAAGGCGTTCACTTCACGTGATCGTTTTCATTCCTTGAGGCTTCTTTAATCGAGATATTTGATTAAGGAGGAGATTTGTAGATTTGTGTCTACTTAATACATTCCACAAAATCCAAAAAGGTTAATACAATCAAAAACCACAAAAAATTGAAAAATACAAAACACCAAAAAGAATCTTCTTTGCTCGTCCCCTCGTTGTACGTGACATTTATGCTAACTCGTAATCAAGCAAGACGTGCACGTAAACGCAAGAACAAAACTCCCACTCCAAATCTTTCTAGTGAGGAGTCTCCTATTGACGAACCCATTGTAAGAGAAGCACCAACCATGGCGAATCGAACTATGATGGAGTTACTTCAAGCACCCACCGAGGGTTATGGAGAAGCTATTGTGATTCCCGCAATCCTTACGGAGAATTTTGAGGTGAAAACGGGTTTGTTGTCGATGATCCAAAACAACAAATTCCGTGGCGATGAGAAGGACAATCCACACAACCATATCCGCCAATTCAATCGTCTTACCGCCATGTGCAAATTTAAGGATGTCTCGAATGACTCGATTAAGATGATGCTTTTTCCGTATTCCTTAGCGGGGCCCGCTAAAATTTGGTTAGAGAAAGAGCCACCCAATTCTATATTGACGTGGAAGGATCTCGTTTCGAAATTTGTGAACCAATTTTTTACGCCCTCTAAGACTACGCACTTGAAAAACGAGATTTCAAAGTTTTCACAAGAATCAAATGAAATTTTTTCAACGGCTTGGAATAGGTTTAAGGAGATGTTACATGAATGTCCTCATCACGATTTTTCCGACTTGCACCAAATTGACATGTTTTACAATGGACTTAATGATCATGAAAGAGATTATTTAAATGCCGCCGCGGGTCGTAATTTTTTGTGTTAAACGGTTGAGGAAGCTTTGGTGATAATTTAAAATAGGTCTAAGGTTTATAGCCCTCGTAACACACCGAGTGTTACCAAATTGGGTTCATCATCGTCACCATCGTCTCGTAGCATTAATGCCTTGCAAGATGAGGCAAATGAGGAGAATTGGTTTTTCGATAGGTTTTCGACTCTTATGTCCCATTGGAAAGCTCAAGAAGCTTCAAGTTCCGCTTCGGTTAAAGCGGTTGCTAAGAGTTGTTTGTCGTGTGGTGGAGCTCATGATCTTTCTGAGTGCATTACCGCGGATGGTAACACTTCGAGTGCTTATATAGCCACGGGAACTTATAACCAAAACGGTCAAGGTTCCCGCCAAAATCAAGCTCCACCAAATCAAAATGCTAATAACTATCGAAACAACAACCAAGGTGGTAATTAACAAGGCAATCAACGTATTACAACAAGGATAATTATCAAAGTGGAAATGGGCAAATTTCAAATCAAAACCAAAAACGTGATTTTCAAACTACCACTCAAGGTTTTCAAAATGATCACACCAAAAATCTTCAAGGAGAGTTTTTGAATTATGCAAAAGCAAACGATGCTAAGTTTGACAATATGCAACATGAAATGGTTAGCTTAAGATCCGAGTTGAAAAACGAGCTTAAAAACGAACTTGCTAATGAGCTTAAAATTCATGCTAATAAAATGGAAGGAAATGTTCAACGACTCCAACAAAATCAACAAAAAATGGAGCAAGGTCAACATGAGATTAAGCAAGAATTGTTAAAAGCGGATGCTAGGCAATCTAAGTTTGAAGACCGAATGGGAAAAATGTTTGAAGCTATCATGTGTAAACCTTCTTCTTCGAGTAGTCTTCCTAGTGATACCATCGTAAACCCAAAAGGAGAGATGAAAGTGATTACCACACGTAGTGGTAAGACACTTAAGGAACCGACTCCTCAACCAATTGCTCCTGCGGAGGAAGCAATTGAGGAAGAACCCGAGGTGGTGGTCGAAAAGGAGCATATCTCAATCCCACGAAGTACCGCTCATGCCACACCTACGGTTGACCCATTACCATCATTGGAACCCGAGATTCCAAAGACTATGCCTACTATGCCTCAACCCACACCACCTTTGCCCTATCCATCGAGACTTAGGAAGGAGAAACGTCAAGAGCGCGACAATTATCAATTTGAGCTTTTTATGAAAATGTTTCGTGATTTGCACCTTAATGTGAGTTTCTCCGACGCTTTGGTCATGATGCCTCGATTTTCCGCTAACTTTAAGAGTATATTGAACAACAAGGAGAAATTGCACCAATTGTCTAGTTGTTCGTCGGTTTATCTTAATCGCATACCTCAAAAAGTCGGTGATCCCGGTAAATTTTTGATACCTTGTGCAATCCAAGATATGGAAGAATGCTATGCCTTGGCCGATCTTGGTGCTAGCATTAACCTGATGCCACTTGCAATCTTTGAGTCGCTCAATCTTCCTAATCTTACTCCTTCACTAATGTCTATCGAGTTGGCCGACCATTCCACGATTCGTGCATGTGGATTGGCGGAACACGTTTTTGTGAAAGTGGGGAAGTTCTACTATCCCGTAGACTTTATCGTTGTCGATATCCCCACGGATCCTCAAGTTCCTCTCATATTAGGTCGTTCGTTTTTAGATACGTCTATGGCTTTGATCGATATTCATGCTATAAAGATCACCTTACGTTTCAACGACGAGGAACTTGTTATAAACGCAACTCAAAATTCTCAACTTTCTCATGTTTATTCCGTTGCTACCATAAACCTCGTTGATATGATCGACGTGGTTTGCGAGGAATTTTCACAAGAAGTTCTAGGATTTGGTGATGAAGAAACTAGTGGCAATCCCACTATGTTAGATCCAATTCTTGATAATTCGACACCAACCTTCACTCCATTTGAAGGCGGTGGTTTAACGTTGGAAGAATTCAATGTTCCACGTACTTGTGACGAAGACCTCGACAACGATGAGGACTTCTCGATTATCAAGGATTTTCTTAACGATTTCCCATTTCCTCCACCCGAGGAGGTTATGAGTATCGAGCCCAAATCTTCACTTGAGGAACCACCTATCCTCGAGTTGAAGGATTTACCTCCTCATCTCGAATATGTATATTTGGAGGAGGGTGACAAGTTGCCGGTTATTATTTTGAAGGAACTTTCGAATGATGAAAAAACCGCACTTGTCAATGTTCTAAAGGACCACAAAGGGGCAATTGCGTGGAAGTTATCCGACATTAAGGGAATCGATCCCAAGTTTTGTACTCACAAAATATTAATGGAGGAGGATTACAAGCCCGCAAACCAAAGTCAAAGGAGGATGAACCCCAAAATTCATGACGTCATCAAAAAGGAGGTCCTTAAACTCCTTGACGCGGGAATGATTTACCCTATTTCCGATAGCCCTTGGGTGAGTCCTATTCATTGTGTCCCTAAAAAGGGAGGGATGACCGTTGTGCCAAACGATGCCAACGAGTTGATTCCCACTAGACTCGTGACCGGATGGAGAGTGTGCATTGACTATCGTAAGTTGAGTGAAGCCACTCGAAAAGACCATTTTCCCTTGCCCTTCATGGACCAAATGTTGGAGCGTCTTGCGGGAAACGATTTCTATTGCTTTGTAGATGGTTTTTCCGGTTACTTCCAAATTCCCATCGATCCTCGTGATCAAGAAAAAACTACGTTTGCGTGTCCATATGGAACGTTTGCCTATCGTAGAATGCCATTCGGACTTTGCAATGCACCAGGAACCTTTCAAAGGTGCTTGATGGCTATTTTCATGATATGATCGAGAAGACGATGGAAGTCTTCATGGATGACTTTTCCGTGTTTGGTAATTCGTTCACTTCGTGTTTGTCGAACCTTGAGAGAATGTTAAAACGTTGTGAGGAAACCAACCTTGTGCTCAATTGGGAAAAATGTCATGTTATGGTTAAAAGTGGAATCGTCTTAGGGCACAAGGTCTCGAAAGCGGGGATTGAGGTAGATCAAGCTAAGGTAGACGTCATCGCCAAATTACCTCATCCCAAAACCGTTAAGGGAGTTAGGAGTTTCCTAGGCCACGCGGGCTTTTATAGTCGATTCATCAAGGATTTCTCGAAGATTTCTCGACCCATTACACATCTTCTTGAAAAAGAGGCACGTTTTGTCTTTGACGAAGATTGTGTACGAGCCTTTGAAATCCTTAAGAGGAAACTTACCGAAGCTCCCATTCTTGTTGCTCCCAATTGGAACCTCCCCTTTGAGCTCATATGTGATGCTAGTGATTACGCTATTGGGGCCGTTTTGGGGCAACGTCATGATAAGCACTTCTTGCCTATTCACTATGCTAGCAAGACGATGACCGAGGCTCAACTAAAATACACTACAACGGAAAAGGAGTTCCTTGCCGTGGTGTATGCATTTGAGAAGTTCCGACCTTACCTCGTCTTAGCTAAATGCATAGTGTATACGGACCATTCGGCTATCAAGTATCTCATGGAAAAGCAAGATGCTAAGCCTAGATTACTTCGTTAGATTCTCCTCCTTCAAGAATTTGATCACACCATTGTTGACAAAAAAGGAGCCAAGAATCTAGCGGCCGATCATCTTTCTCGTTTGGAAGATCCTCACCAAAGTGTTTACGAGCCCAAGGAAATCACCGAAACATTTTCGCTCGTGACACTTGGTGTAGTGAATTCTAAACTTGATCCTTCCACCCCATGGTTTGCGGACCATGCGGGTAACTTCATCATTAAGGGTATGACGACTCAAGAAAAACAAAAATTCTTTCGTGACGTCAAGTTCTACTTTTGGAACGACCCTTACTTGTTTCGAACTTGTGCGGATCAAATCATCTGACGTTGTGTATTTGGCACCGAAGCTTCTAACATCCTTAGAGCTTGTCACGAGGGACCCACGGGTGGTCACCACGGTGCTAATCTCACGGCCAAGAAGGTGTTTGATGCCGGCTTCTTTTGGCCTACTATTTACCGAGATGCACAAGATCTTGTGAAGTCGTGTGATGCATGCCAACGACAAGGAAAAGCCTCACAAAAAGATGAAATGCCTCAAAATATCATCTAGGTGTGTGAGATCTTTGACGTTTGGGGTATAGACTTTATGGGGCCGTTCCCATCATCTCGTGGTAATAAGTACATTCTCGTTGCGGTTGACTACCTATCTAAGTGGGTGGAGGCCAAAGCCTTGCCCACCAATGATGCTCGTGTGGTAGTCAAGTTTTTGAAGCAATTGTTTTCTCGGTTTGGAACCCCTCGTGCTATCATAAGCGATCGTGGAACCCATTTTTGTAATGACCAATTCGAAAGGGTCCTAAGGAAATATGGGGTTACACATCGGCTTTCTACGGCTTATCAACCACAAACGAGTGGGCAAGTCGAGGTTTCAAACCGAGCGTTGAAGAGGATCTTGGAGAGATCCGTTGGGAAAAACCGACAATCATGGTCGGATAAGTTGGACGATGCTTTATGGGCCTTTAGGACCGCTCATAAGACGCCCATTGGGTGCACTCCCTATAAGCTTGTGTATGGAAAGAATTGTCATTTGCCTATCGAATTAGAACACAAGGCTTATTGGGCCCTAAAGCATTGTAATGATGATATGGAGACCGCGGGAAAACACCGGAAAATGAAATTAAATGAATTGGATGAATTAAGAGACATTGCTTATGAAAATTCATTGATTTATAAAGAAAAAACTAAAAAGTTGCATGATTCTAAAATTAAAAACCGGGTTTTTAACATTGGGGATCAAGTTTTTCTTTTTAATTCAAGATTAAAAATCTTTTCCGGTAAGTTGAAATCCCGTTGGTCCGGTCCATTCACCGTGACTCAAGTGTTTCCGTATGGGACCATCGAGCTAGCTCAAGATGATGGTCCTAACTTCAAGGTGAATGGACATAGGTTGAAGCACTACTTTGGCGGGGAAGTTCCATCCTTGAACTACCTCGACCAAGTCACCTTCCCCAATGATAATTAGTATTGAGGGGATCGAGTCGAGCTCATGACTCGGTAATCAAAAACGAGGTGCCTCGTGGGGGAGTTCCATGCTTATCCATGTACATATTATTGCTTTCTAATTAGTTTAATGTAAGGGGATTTGTGCCCTTCCAACCTTTGTTCCGTGGTTGTTTGTGCATTGTGGTATTTAGATCATGATCTTCACGATTGGAGCCTCTCGTGTTCGTTTTATGGGAGCACTCGATCGTTTGCTTTGAAGACTTTCTCAATATCCAAACGATATATCCTTTTGATGTTCTAACCTTAGGTTTATAGCACACTTCATAAACGGCTATTAATTTATTGGTTACACCCTTTCCATGCTAGATTAGGCATTCGACTACGTCTCTAGTATGGGGGTGTTTTGCACCCCTAGACTCGAAACATTGAGGACAATGTTTAACTTTAGTATGGGGGGGTGAATAGATACTTGTCTTGCCAAACCTTCACGCTTTCCAAAGTTTATCTTTTTGTTATCATTTTTGTTGCAAAATAAGGCTTAAAATGGCCAAATTTTAAAATTTTTCTCATGTTTTATAAGTGTTTGAAGACACGAATGTAGATTTTCCGATGGCGAGAATAAGAGTAATTTTTGACTCGACCGTGCGTGTTGAGAACTTAGCTTTGATTCCTTAACAACACATTAGGCTAAGTCTCTTAAATGAGGACGAGAAATGATAGGGTTAATTATAAGTTACTATGCTAAACGTAGAGTACTCGTAATTTTTCAAAAACTCATGTGTTCTCGTTGTTTGCTTATTCTCCCTTCGCATGTAAATATTTTTTGCTTAATAAATATTGACTTAGCGGTTTAGTTAGGATTGTTGGGTTTCTAGTCTTTTCTAGTAGCTTCCGTGTAATTAAATTGGGAAGACATTAAGGTATCGCCAGCGTCACGGTTTTGAAGTATTGGCACCCGAATAATCGAAAGCTTCACCCAATAATAAGATTTCAAGTGCTCACCTAAATCAAGCAAACAATTTGAAGCCCCACAAGGCCGAAAAATCTATGCAAAATTGAAAGTGAATCAAGCCTTAATCTTCGAAGCTTTAAAGATCCAAAATTCGCCTTAGCGCGAGGATATACGTCTTTGGCTAATAAAACCACCGATGAGGCGGATAATAAAAGGCAAGGCAAGACCGAAGTCATAATAAAAGCTTCATGGCGAAGTTGAATAAAAGATGGAGGTAAACCAAAGATAATAAGGCCCTTCCGTTAGGGGACGTATAAAAGTCTTGGTAATAAGTCTCATGTCCAAAACCGTTATAAAACCGTGTTTATCGATTCTTCTTGTCAACTTAATTTTTTGACATCGTTGTCTATTAGGAGGGGTTATTGATTTGATGGTCTTGGTTACACCGTTAGGACTCTATTTTTAGACCTAAATCTCTATTATCGCATAAGTCAAAAAATGTATCCTCGTGAAACATTCAAGACAAAATAAAATATAAGAGATACAACTTAGGAATAATGGGAGGATAAGTACGTGATTAGGGCATATGAGTAGTGTTAGAATTACTAACTTATAATGACAATGATCTCGTTACACGCTTGGCATGGAATTAGGGTGAAAATCGAGGACGATGAAATTATTTCTAACGAAGCATTCACGTGTTCTTATTCTATGAACCTAAACGTCCCATTTTGCGATGAAAATCATACATTATGTCTAAAACACAAGTAGTAGTAGTAATAGTAGTAGTGTAGCTAGTTTATCTTTCAATAAAGTGAATAAAATAAATTTTGGAGGTGCTACGATACTTTATTCTAGCATTGCGTGAGGGAACGACAATGGTTTAGTATGGGGGAGTGATGAGACTGCTTTTATACATAGTCTCATCGTCCGAATTCGGCTCAAAATGCATTAGATATCATTAAAACTGCCAAATATATGCTCGTGTTTGTTGCTTGTGTATTTTAGGTACGGATATTGAGGAAATGACAAAAAAGATCACAAGAATCAATAAAAAACGAACACGGGAAACGAAGCCGCACAATGAACCGGACCCGAATCATGATTTTCCAAATTGGTCCTTGAAGAATTGAAGAAATACAAGTTTGGTCCCTCATCTTTGAAGACTTGTCATAAATGACCCTCCAATATTCATTGGTACAAGAAAAATCCTTAATGTTTGAAGAAATGTCAAGAATAGCCCTTGGAATTGAAGAAATTGCATTTAAAGTCCTTGTTATAACTTTTTTGCAAAGATGTGCCAAAAATGACAAGTTTGCCAAAGTTGTTGTGAAGAAATTTGAAGTTGCTAGTTGTTTATTGCAAAGTGTAAAGAAGAAGAACCTTGGGGGGCCTTTTCTGCCAGACCATGAAACCTTTCCGCACCAATCATTCCCACACGTCACCCCATTCCACCATTCACAATCCTACACCTCATCTCACCCCCCACGTCAGACTTCCACCCACCAGGTTTATTTAAATAAACCTGGGTCAACCCCAGTCAAACCCCAAAACTTTCCCTCAACATTTATTTAAAATGTTTAATCCCCCAAATCAGATTAACCATCCCTAATTATCCCATGAACCCTAGCTAAATCCCAGACTCAATTAACTATAATACAAAGGGGTTTTTGTTAAGCTTTTCCAGAACTCTAATTAAACCTACCCTTAACCTATCCCACACCCCAAAACACTCACACACTCACCCTGGACCCCCCATGATATTCCCCATTCACGTCCCTTTCCCTCAAAACCAAAGCAGGGGACATGATCAACGTCCCACATGATTCTACTTGTCCTCCACACCATTTAAACGTCCAAGATCACAACAAAGCAGCTGGCACATCACAATCATCACATGGGAGCATATTTGACCAATTTCAAACAAGAAGACCCAAGGGAAGCTTAGGAAATTCATGTATTTAGGGTTTTATTATCTAGATAGTTTTGAGTAGTTGTATAAATAGGAGACGCATGTGTCCCTATTCCTTGTTCCAGTTTTTCTTGCTCAACCATTGTAATTCCTTTTTATAATATAAAAGTTGGTATTTTTGGAGTAAAAGTAATTCCTTTTTATCTTTTAAAAGTTGGTATTGTGTTGGCAAGATTCTGAGTTCCATAATTTGTTTATTAGTTCAAGATTTTTCAAAATCATTCTTGTTTTCAAGTTTCTGAAAAAAGTGATTTTTCTTGGTGAAATATTGTTCTAAATTTGGTTTTCCAAGTTTTGTAAGAGGTTTGTTTAGGTGTTTTGAAAGGAAAGAATTCATGAGAATTATTTGAAAAAGATTTAAAAAGAGAAAGTTTCAAAATCAGAAATTGGATATTGTATTTTTTCCTTGTTCTTAGCAGGTTTTAAGTGGAAGCTTGTTTATCCAAGGATCTGCTCAGGCCCCAGCCTAAAGGAAATGGCATTGCAGCCATAGTGGGGCCCGGATGTGGGTCCCACAAGGTAACCTCCTTGTTTCTTGTTTGAGTTTCCATTTATTTTAGTTTTATGTGATTGGGTATGAATTTTGTGAAATCTGCTTAAGTGTTGGATTAAGCTGCTTGTTTATGCTTCTTGGGTAGCTATATGCATGCTAGATTAGTTTTAGATCAGTTTGGGTGTCATTTGAATGCATTTGCTTTGTTAAAGTTCAATTTCTGAAAAATTAAGGGGTGTTTGGATTAGGGTTTAAATTTGGTTAATTGTTATGAATCTTGTGTAAAAACCTGTTTAAAACATTCATTTGGTTGTTAGAGAGTAATATTAGTACTTGGGTTTCACTTTGGTAGAGTTTAAAAGTCAGTTTGCATGTTAAAATTTGGCTAAAGTAGCTCAAATCAGTAAAGTGCCCTTAAGTGACTGATTTCTGAAAATTTGTGCCTCAAATCTGGTAAACTGTTAGAGGTAGGGCTTAAGTAGGGGTTGTATTTGCTTACATGTTATTTGGGTAGCTTATGTGCTAGATTTGGCTTATTGAAATTCACATTTGTGCTAACTGAATCAGTAAACAGTCATCAGACCTACACCATAGCTTAATCAGAAACATTTTGTGCTATTTGTGTGAGATTTTGTGAAGTAACTTGCTAGTTTTTGTGTTGATTATTGACTCCCTATACTCAACTGAGTATAGGGTTGCCTTATTGTCCAAAATAAGCCATCAAATAAGCTCTCCTAAGCTTATTGGTCAACTGACCAACAATTTACACTAGCAGTGGGAACAAACTTCCCACTGGTAGCACAAAAGTTAGCACTGCTAAGCAAAAGGACAAAAGTCCCCACATGTCACTATCAGATTTCTTAACTTTTTGTCTTTAGTGGGTGAAAACATGAATTAGCTCTTGAAACCAATTTCAATATTTTTCTAATTTTATTTCTGATTTTTCTATTTAAGTAAAATTTTTATTACTGTTCATTTGCTATTTGTAGGTTTAATTGCTATTTTAAATACTTTTTATTAATTTGTTTTTGGCATTTAGTGTAGAAAATTAATATTTTTAGATTTTAAAAATTTTGTTAGATTCAGAAAAACATTTTAAGACTATTTAGTATAAAAAGTTTTCACTGTTCACTTTTTATGTATTTTTTTAGAATTAAATTAGTTTAATTAGGGTTTTATTCAAACTGTTTTTGTCTTTTAGTGGGAAATTTTATATTTTTCAAACTTTTTAATTTTTCTTCTATTCATTAGAGTAATTTAGGATTTTTAAAAGTGTCAAATTATTTTTGGCATTATTTTATTATTTTTTTATAATTATTTTGATTTAAAAATAGTTTTTAGTGATTTAAAAATAGAAAAATAGTTTCTAAAATTTAGGAAAAATAATTTTTAGTCTTTAGATAATATAAGTAAGTTATTTGTTCGATAAATAATATTTTGGACATTTTAATTAATTATATTTAATTTTAGGGCTTTAATTAGCATTTAAAATTGAATATTTAATTAATAAAAGGTTTTAAAATATTTTTATTGGATTTTTTATTCTTATTTATATTATTTTAGACTACTTTTAGGTTTTAATTAATTTTTAGGTTTAAAATTTTTAATTTTGTAGTTTTTACGGTTTTACGTGAACGCCTTTTCGTCTTGCTCGATCCGTCTTCGTAAACGTCATTTCTTTCTTATTTCCATTTTTCTTTTTCTCAACAATATAATCACAAACATTAATCAATTCATTACACAACGCACTTGCCTCCTTGGGAAACGAACTTGAACTTATTTGGTCATTAGTGCTCGGTTTTCCTAAACCGACACTTAATACTTGCCACTTTTGCACTCTTTTCCTAAAGGGTTGCAAAAACACTACATCACTCACCACAGGAGAATTGGACAAGAAAGGAATATCAATTATCAAATAAGACAAATTCTACAGATGAGTAAATTCGACTCAGAAGAATAAATGGTACGGGCACATATGTAGGTGTCCCTATCAATATGTCCCTATTTTTCACTTCTTGCAGATCTCATAAATTTTAATCTTTCACAATCTTCAAAGAAAATTTAGTGTTTATTAATTATTTCATGGTGACTACTAATCAGCCTTGCATGGTCACTTCCAAATTGTATGTAGGCGCGCAACTATATACAATTTCAAGATTAACGATGCAATACTCAGTTCGTTAAAACTTTTGTCATCATGTTAAAAATAAAAATATTTTCATGCTTAATTCTTGAATAAGAATCAAAAATAAATTTACGAAGATGTTCTTTGTTATGCAAACAATTAAGTTTTCCAAGGTGTTTCATAATCGACTTCATTTCGATAACGATTACTTATAAATCTCACTTTAGATAATCCTTACAGTGATGAAAATTCAATTTTTCTCAAGGAATACTGTTTTATCTTATAAAAACAATGATTGATCTGCAAAAGAGTGATGAAAAGTTGTTCACCAAGAACTAACTACAATATATCAAGAAATGAGCTTAGCCAATTAATCATGAGGTTCATGACCTAGATGGCACTCAAAAAGAATAATCCACAACGTAACTCAAACCGAGATGAGTACTTGTTCAATGGTTGCATCACTAATGCGAACATTTGGATAAAGCAATAAAAGATAGATAACATCGATACAAGTAAAATTTAGCAATCAAATGTAGTCTTTTCACTAATCACAAATAAGTCAAAATTGTACCGTAACACATTACGTGTTGTCATGTCATACAATTCCAAAAACTCACCCTACCAACTGATGTCTCAGTTAGGTTAGGGATTTTTAAAAGATGCTACAATGAATACTAATGTACAAGAGTCATAGGGGTTCCACCTGTCCCGGAAGATCCATCGGTCCCAATTCAGAAGAAGATTTCTTCAATTTATTTCTTGGACACTGGGCATCCTCCTCATTGGAAAATGGTCTAGAAACAACCCTTAACACAAACTAACAATCAATTAAAACCTTATAATTCAATCACATGACTTAACGACTTCCTCTTATCAATCTCATATTTCATATGAGTTAAATTTTACTTTATTCAAGTTTCAATCAACTTATACTCAACTAGTTCATTCTCTAATACTTTCAACCTTATTCTTAGACCTTAATAGGGCAATAAAAGCTCGATATGAACAACACTTAATTTCCAATCCTATAGCTCTTACAACAATAGTTATCAAATGAGTCACTAGTATGAAATGACTTGATCATTAAATTAGACTTCTCGGAAAGGTACTAGTGGCATGAGGCTTTTGGGTAATGGTTCCAATGACAGCCTCAAGTGCAACATTCACCCCTTTCGATTTCAAATTTAAGAATTGGGTGAAAACGACTCAGATGACATCTTTCCAGGTGGTAACGTTTTGTCAAACTCCACTCTATAAGGAAAGATCGTCATCACATCGATATCAGTTTTCATCTCGCCAATTCTTCTTCAATATCACAATCAACTAATAGCAACATTTCTACGAATATCAACCATTTTGTTGGGATCATAAATATCCGCAACTTGGTTTAGATCTAGAATAGCTAGAATTCCTACGGGAATAGCTTCGATTGATTTGCTAGGGGAGTTAGGGTTCCTTGTGACAATCTACGTCGTATAAATACCTCGTATAAATATAAAAATAATCATCAAACAATCATGTAATCAAATTACATCATATATATAAAAAATGCAAGTTATATATATTAAAATAACACTTCTTAGTCTGGCCTTGTCGGTAACTCGGGAATTCTTCGGCACCGTTATAGTCAAAAGATTTTAGACATTTTAAGAAAAATGTTTATAGTTAAAAGATTTTGAAATGTTTTATTCAAAACCTTGGTTTTAAAAATCATTCGTTCTCTATAACGAGAGCTCTGGTACAAAACTGTAACACCCCCAAATATACACAATTCAATACAACAGAAGACTTTGGTGTTACGGGATAGCACATTACTCACATCATAGACAACGCTTAAAAATCGTGTCGTTTAATAATAAAGCATTTCCATTCATAAATATCAAATTTACATAAGTCCCAAGTCATAGTATTTCATACAATTTTACAAAACATTTGAATGGAGATTATTATTTAAGTGCGGGCCATGAATTCTTGTTGTCTTCCCGAGAATTACCTTCAAGTACCTGAGATAAAACATGTTAAAAGAAAAGGTCAGCGATAACGCCGAGTGAATTCATAGAGTTTAATAAAACCATTAATATATCATCGGTATATAATTATTACCGAAAATCATTTTGTACAAATCATTATAATAGGCCATAAAACAGCCAAAGTCATTTTATACAAATCCTTATCAAAAATCATAATATAGGCGTTTGCCTTCAAAATCATTATACGAACCAATGTCGCAAAAACATCATACAATATGTTTTCTAACGTTGCATAAAGTTAAATAAAAACCGTTATATGA
Organism: Glebionis coronaria; assembly: GCA_025667525.1. NCBI lineage: Eukaryota > Viridiplantae > Streptophyta > Magnoliopsida > Asterales > Asteraceae > Glebionis > Glebionis coronaria. Next base: position 265,548 of record JANFOE010001327.1, read on the forward strand.
ATATGGTTATGAAAAACCAAAACACGAACATAATATCAATAATAAGACCCCATATTGCTAGTCAGGCAATATATCGTAATTCAGTGCGTATAGAAGTATTTCGTTATTTGGATTATTATAAGCCGCATGACAATGTTACCTTACTACAACAAACAATGGGTAGCTAGCCTGAAATTCAATTTGCCCATCTAAATTAGCGTGTCATCACAATAATCACGCTTGTGTAAATCTTCTCATACATAAATTCGCTTACCAATCAATGTGGCACGACGGGGATCAACCATCAAGGCGCGAACTGGGGTGATCGTCCCCAAATAGTACTATTATATGCATAAGCGTCTACCAAATCCTGGTAGTTCACAATTCATTCTAATGGGACTTTTAATGACATAACCTAACTTTAATAATCCATTTCGTTTCATCTATCGGGTCATATAATCATACATCGGGTCATACAATCATTCAGGTCCAAATCAATAAACAGACAATCGGGACAACTAGTGTCCTATTTCATAAGAACTAACATGTTATCTCCCTCGCGGGTTTATAAAACATTTCATAAAAACATTTAAAAGAGTGCGAGGCTATGAACTCACGTTGATGTGGGAAAGCGGGTTATCGGCAATTCGGATGTACGGTACGTGCTTCAATCACGGAAACCTAGACAAATAATACTCGTCTTAGACTCTTGTCCAATGACTTTATAAAAATAACAAATATACATATGATGATTTTATATATATGATGATCAAGTGGGTTTATATATTCTCATTTACTCAATTTAGTGTTATGTGTTGGTAATTTTCAAGACTAGTTACACTAGTTCAACTTGTTTACATTTTGAAGCCCAATGGGCCTATTACAAGCCCACTACTATTCATTAGTCCAGTTATACTTTTATTATCAGTATTGTACTTTATATGTTGGGCCCAAATGGGTTAAGCCCAATAAATAAGTTTATAAGTGTTTTACCAAATTGGTCGGGTTTATTGTCCATTAAGGCTACTTTGGCCCGTTAATGTCTATGTGTTGTAATGTTCGGGTTTATCGGTTTTTACTTGTTATATATGTTTATACATCAGTATATAAGTCTATAAAAGTTTACATTAGACGGGTCTGACCGGCTAAGTTTTATTTGATAAAAACGTTAATCTTTCGGTTTTAGCCGAAAAGACGTAAAACTTAGTATATAGTTTTTATAACTTATAAAACTTACCAAACTACCATTTTTATATAATGTCCATTTATTTATCCTTATTAATTTTTATATAAATGAAATATATAAGTTAGTGGGTTTTAATTCACATTTTATACTATATTTATTTGAGTGCTTATATAATAATATTAAACTTTAATTTCACAAAATCAGTCCTAAAAATCTAGTTTACTAAAATGATAATATCTAGAGTTCTACATGGAGATAGAACCCCAAATGTTTATCACAGAAACTACATGATATGTGCTTCATTTTATTCCATTATAGCTACTGATGAATCAACTTCTAAGTATTTTATAAAATTCTTCCAAAACAGTGTACTCTGATTTGCACTCTAAAATTGTTTTGATCATATCTCACTCATTTTTATGATTCCATTGCATGGCCAACTCTCACATGTGTACAAGTCTCAATACTCACTGTATATCAATTCCTCTATACCATTTTATCAGTTCATCATATGGTTATTTACTGTTTTTATACAGCCTACTAAATTAAGCAAGATTAACCATTTTTACATATAGTTTTTTTTTATCTTTTTACCCATGTTTATCAACACCAAATCCCCACATAATACTTTTATCATCATATATTCATCATATAAATATAAAATAGGAAAGAAAATACATGATTACATAATCAAAATAGAAAGAAGGATGGGAAGAATGAACCTTATACCACCATAGTGATGAAAATGTGAGGTTGATGAACAAGGCTTAGATTTTGATAGCAAAACTTGTGATATACCATTATCATCTTCAAGATCACCTATCTTCATGAACATCTTGTGGAAAATCAGCCCCAAGACACCAACAAAACTTCTCCTTGGATGTTAAAATGACCACCAATCAATAGAGCTTCAAGAGTCCTTCATCATGTGTATGAATAACACATGATATTGTGGTAAAAATTGATCAAATGGGGTGTTTTATGGATAAATTTGGACAAAAATGGGGAGTAGAGAGAGATTTGTGTGTGATTTGCATGTAGGGAAATGAGTAAATGGTATGTGTCTAGTGGTTTTAAGTGTTAAATGGTTTTGAGACTAAACTAAGGACAAGTGTCCTTGGTTTAGTTATAAAATGGACACATCTTGGTGTGTTGTTGAAGCTTTGTCCAACCATGTGTGGGGGTGGGACAAGTATATACTTGTTCCATCCCCATTAATTTACAGGTATTCCTCGATTCTAGTTTTCTTGATTTGCGTGCCTTCGGGTCGTTTTACGAATAACGTTTTTATAAATTATGAATCGATGGCACAAAATGAATCTAATAAAAATTGTATCATCAAAAACGGAGTTCAAAAACGTAAATACGTAATCCTAAGGTTTCCGGTTTAGTCGTAAAGGACGTTAAATTATAATCGTAAGTCCTAATCTCTTCTCGTAAATTTGTGAGTTTATGAACCAACACAAATTTAAAATTCCAAAATAATATTCACGGATAAATTTATTTTCTGAAATGTCGGACTGTCACCAAAACGGTGTATGTAAACGTAAGCACGTAACGTAGAATCCTCCGGTTTAGACGTAGTCGATGCTACTTCAAGACGTAAATCCAAATTTCTTCCCAGAAATGAGTGAGTTCATAATATAACATAAAAATAATGTTTTTAAATAATACTTGAGAATAAAGTATCCACCATAAATTGACGGATTGTCACAATTCAAATGAAATCTAATCAAAAGAAATGATAGGAACATCGATACATCCAGTCGGGTATCAACACTCAGTAATCAGGTATTTTTTTTAAAGAATCTCACCACGGGAGAATTGGACATGGAAGGGAATATCAATTGTCAAATAAGACAAGTTCCAAAGATGAGTACATTCGACTCAGAAGAATAAATAGTACGGGCACATATGTAGGTGTCCCTATCAATATGTCCCTATTTTTCACTTCTTGCATATCTCATAAAATTTAATCTTTCACAATCTTCAAAGAAAATTTAGTGTTTATCAAGAATTTCATGGTGACTACTAATCAGCCTTGCATGGTCACTTCCAAATTGTATGTAGGCGCGCAACTATATACAATTTCAAGATTAACGATGCAATACTCAGTTCGTCAAAATTTTATCATCATGTTTATAATAAAAACATTTTCATGCTTAATTCTTAAATAAGAATCAAGAATAAATTTACAAAGATTTTCTTTGTTATGAAAACAATTAGGTTTTCCAAGGTGTTTTATAAAAAACTTCATTTTGATCACAATTACTTATAAATCTCACTTTGAATAATCCTTATAGTGATGAAAATTCAATTTTTCTCAAGGGATACTGTTTTATCTTATAAAAACAATGAGTGATCTGCAAAAAGAGTGATGAAAAGTTGTTCACCAAGAACTATCTACAATATAATAGGAAATGAGCTTAGCCAATTAATCATGAGGTTCATGACCTCGATGGCACTCAAAAAGAATAATCCACAACGTAACTCAAATCGATATGAGTACTTGTTCAATGGTTGTATCACTAATGCGAGCATTAGGAAGAAGCAAGAAAAGATAGATAGCATCGATACATGTTGGATTTAGCAATCAAAGGTAGTCTTTTCATTAATCACAAACAAGTATAAATTGTACCGTAACACATTACGTGTCACTATGTCATACAATTCCAAGAACTCATCCTACCAACTGATGTCTCAGTTAAGTTAGGGATTATTTTTAGAAGATACCACAATGAATACTAATCTACAAGAGTCATTAGGTGTTTCACCTGTCCCGAAAGATCCATCGGTCCCGATTCAGAAGAAGATTTCTTCAATTTATTTCTTGGACACTGGGCATCCTTGTCAATGGACAATGGCCTAGGAACAACCCTTAACACGAATCAACAATCATTTAAAACCTTATAATTCAATCACAAAACTTAACGACCTCCTCTTATCAATCTCATATTCCATACGGGTTAAATTTTATTTTTATTCAAGTTTCAATCAACTTATACTCAAGGCGATATCCTACCTCATTCTCCAATACTTTCAACCTTTATTCTTAGACCTTAATAGGGCAATAAAAGCTCGATATGAACAACACTTATTTTCCAATCCTATAGCTCCTTCATTAATAGTTATCAAATGAGTCACTAGTATTAAATGACTCACACATTCAATTAGACTTCTCGGAAAGGTACTAGTGGCATGAGGCTTTTGGGTAATGGTTCCAATGACAGCCTCAAGTGCAACATTCACCCTTTCGATTTCAATTTAAGAATTGGATGACAACAAATCAGATGACATCTTTCTAGGTGGTAACGTTTTGTCAAACTCCACTCTATAAGGAAAGATCGTCATGACATCGATATCAGTTTTAATCTCGCCAATTCTTCTTCGGTATCACAATCAACTAATATCTACATTCCTACGAGTATCAACCATTTTGTTAGGATCATAAATATCCAAAACTTGGTTTAGATTTAGGATAGCTAGAATTCCTACGAGAATAGCTTCGATTAATTTACTAGGGGATTTAGGTTCCTTGTGACAATCTACGTCGTATAAATACCTCGTATAAGTATTAAAAATAATAATCAAACAATCATGTAATCAAATTACATCATATATATATAATCCAAGTTATATATATATTAAAATAACACTTCTCAGTCTGTTCTTGTCGGTAACTCGGTAATTCTTTTGGCACCGTTATAGTCAAAAGATTTTTAGACATTTTGAGAAAAATGTTTATAGTTAAAAGATTTTGAAATGTTTTATTCAAAACCTTGGTTTTAAAAACATTTTGTTCTCTATAACGAGAGCTCTGATACCAAACTGTAACACCCCCAAATTTACACAATTTAATACAGCGGAAGACTCGTTGGTGTTACGGGATAATACATTACTCACATCATAGACAACACATAAAAATCGCGTCGTTTAATAATAAAGCATTTCCATTCATAAATATCAAATTTTACATAGGTCCCAAGTCATATTATTTCATACAAATTTTACAAAGTATTTGAATGGAAATTATTATTTAAGTGCGGGCCATGAATTCTTTGTTGTGTTCCCGAGAATTACCTTCAAGTACCTGAGATAAGACATGTTAAAAGAAAAGGTCAGCGATAACGCCGAGTGAATTCATAGAGTTTAATAAAATCCATCAATATAATATCGGTATAAAATTTATTACCGAAAATCATTTTGTACAAATCATTGTAATAGGCCATAAAATAGCCAAAGTCATTTTATACAAATCCTTATCAAAAATCATAATATAGGCTTTCGCCTTCAAAATCATTATACGAACCAATGTCGTAAAAATATCATACAATACGTTTTTATAACGTCGTGTAGAGTTAAATAAAAACCGTTATACGAATATGGTTATGTAAAACCAAAACACAAACATAATATCAATAATATGACCCCGTATTGCTAGTCAGGCAATATATTGTAATTCGGTGCGTATAGCAGTATTTCGTTAATTGGATTATTATAAGCCGCATGACATTGTTACCTGACTACAACAAACAACGGGTAGCTAGCCCGAAACTCAATTTACCCATCTAAATTAGCGTGTCGTCACAATAATCACGCTTGTGTAAATCTTCTCATACATAAATTCGCTTACCAATCAATGTGGCACTACAGGGATCAACCGTCAAGGCGGAACTGGGGTGATCGTCCCCAAATAGTACTATTATATGCATAAGCGTCTACCAAATCCCGGTAGTTCACAATTCATGCTAATGGGACTTTTAGTGACATAACCTAACTTTAATAATCCATTTCATTTCATCTATCGGGTCATATAATCATACATCGGGTCATACAATCATTCGGGTCCAAATCAATAAACAAACAATCGGGATAAATGGTGTCCTATTTTGTTAGCCTTAAAATGTGTGCGACTAACGGAATTACATTAGTTTCATAGCCGGGACTTGGAGGGACTAATATTGTCATATGTAAAGTCCAAGTCTCGTGCTATATAAACCCCTCCATACTTCCATGGAGGGGTGAGGCTTTTCATTTCATGTCTTACCTTTCTCTCTCTAGAATAAAACACACTTTTATTCTCTCTTGTTTCTCTCACTAAAATGGCTAAACAACACTTCTATCCTCCCCGACCTCCGGATCATAAACCGTGTTCATAGTGAATCCAACTTACCATATTTTAGTAAAACTAACATGTTATCTCCCTCGCGGGTTTATAAAATATTTCATAAAAAAATTTAAAAGAGTGCGAGGCTATGAACTCACGTTGATGTGGGAATGCGGGTTATCGGCAATTCGAATGTACGGTACGTGCTTCAATCACGGAAACCTAGACAAATAATAATCGTCTTAGACTTTTGTCCAATGACTTTACAAAAATAACAATTATATATACATATGATGATTTTATATATATGATGATGATCAAGTGGGTTTATACATTTTCGTTTACTCATTTTATTGTTATGTGTTGGTAACTTTCATACTAGTTTACTAGTTTTACTTATTTACATGTTTTAGGCCCAATAGGCCCATTACAAGCCCAATACTTTTCATTAGCCCAATTATACCTTTAATATCAGTATTATACTTTACATGTTGTGCCCAAGTGGGTTAAGCCTAATAAGTAAGTTTATAAGTGTTTTATCAACTAGTCGGGTTTATAGTCCAATAAGGCTACTTTGGCCCGTTAATGTCCGTATGTTATATAGTTCGGATTTTATCGGTTTTTACTTGTATTAGTAATTATATATCAGTATGTGAGTTTATAAAAGTTTACATTAGACGGGTCCAAACGTCTATGTTTTATTTAACAAAAACGTTAATCTTTCGGTTTTAGCCGAAAAGACGTAAAACTTAGTATATAGTTTTTATAACTTATACAACTTACCAAACTACCATTTTTATATAATGTCCATTTATTTATCCTTATGAATTTTCATATAAATGAAATATATAAGTTAGTGGGTTTTAATTCACATTTTATACTATATTTATTTGAGTGCTTATATAATAATATTAAACTTTAATTTCACAAAATCAGTCCTAAAAATCTAGTTTACTAAAATGATCATATCTAGAGTTTTACATGGAGATAGAACCCCAAATTTTTATCACAGAAACTACATGATATGTGTTTCATTTTATTCATTTATAGCTACTGATGAATCAACTTCTAAATATTTTAATAAATTCGTCCAAAACAGTATAGGCAGATTTTTACTCTAAACTTGTTTTGATCATATCTCACTCATTTTATGGATTCTATTGTGTGGCCAACTCTCACATATGTACAAGTCACTTACCTTACTGTATATTAAATTATCCAAGCCTCTTTAACAAGTTATTATCTAGATCTTTACTGTTTTATAAAGCCTACATATTTAGCCATGATTTTAACATCCTTTCATGTAACTTTTAATCATTTTAACCAAATTTATCAACACCAAATCCCCATATAATATTTTGATCATCATTCATCATCATATAAATATACATAAATGAATAAAATACAAGATTACATATTCAAAATAACAAGATGATAGGAAGAAATAATCTTTATACCACCAAAGTGATGAAATGATGAGTTTTTTTTTGATGAACAAGACTTGGTTTTGGGTAACCAATCTTATGAGATATCAATACCACTTCTTTAAATTGCCGAATGAACTTTTTGAGATCTTCATATGCATGAATACCTTCTTGAAAATCAACCCCTAAACTCCATGGAAACTCCTTTTCACATGTTATAACCACCTCCAATCTTCATCTTTTCAATGGGTTTTTATCATATGTAAATTATACATATGATTTATGGTTGATTTTTTTTTTATCAATCGTGGTGTTTTGGATGAATGTGGACGTTCATAGAGAGAGAGGGGAGGAGAGATTGATAAACTTTAGCTAGTTTGCATGTATGAGAAAGTGGTTAGGAGTTTAGTGGTTTTGGTTAGCTAGTTTTGTAGAAATAGGAGGACAAGTGTCCTTGTGGTTTATGTAAACTTGCCACCCATAGTGGGGGTGAGGCAAATGTAAACTTGTCTCCTCTCCACTAATTTACGGGTACTCCTTGATTCTAGTTGCTTTGATTTACATGCCCTCGGGTCGATTTACGAAAAACGTTTTTATAAATTATGAATCAACGGCACAAAACGAATCTAATAAAAATTGTCTCATCGAAAACGGAGTTCAAATACGTAAATACGTAATCCTAAGGTTTCCGGTTTAGTCGTAAAGGACGTTAAATTATAATCGTAAGTCCTAATCTCTTCTCGTAAATTTGTGAGTTTATGAACCAACACAAATTTAAAATCCCAAAATAATATTCACGGATAAATTTATTTTTCTGAAATGTCGGACTGTCACCAAAACGGTGTATGTAAACGTAAGCACGTAACGTAGAATCCTCCGGTTTAGATGTAGTCGATGCTACTTCAAGACGTAAATCCAAATTTCTTCCCAAAAATAAGTGAGTTCATAATATAACATTAAAATAATGTTTTTAAATAATATTTGAGAATAAAATATAAACCATAAATTGACGGATTGTCACATGTTATAATGTGAATCATTTGTACTTGTAAATAACAAGTCATGTTTTTATTATTTTAATTATAAATGTTAATTTATATTAATACGAGGTATTATTATGACTTAGATTGTCACGAAGCCATTTCCAAACTAAATTCCGATAATCCTGAGTTTAACTAAGTTGTGGATACCTATGATTCCAACAAAAGAGTTACCATTCCCGATGATAATTATTTAGTTTCAAAGATTTTTGATTCCTTAAATCTTATTCTGGAATTATCGATCCATTCATCTCGTTTTGTAGATTTAATCTTCGAAATCATTGATCTTCGATTCTTATCATTTTTGGAAACCTGTTTTCTAAAATTATACTTGTTGTTCGTAATGAAATTGTATTCATTTGGTACGTTATTTACATGCCTAATAAAATACCATACCATATCACCAGAATTTCGTCATATTGGTCTTTGTTGTATTCGATCTAGATCTTTTGTGTTAAACGAACGATGCTCAAATAAAGTAATTTATCATTATCTTGTTGAAATAAATTGACCGTTTACTTGAACAAGGAAATTATAAACTGTTGAACTATTTGTTTATAAAAACTTATTCACATTGGTTTGGTCGACCCATAGAAATAAGAGCTTATAAATGTGTAGGCTTAAGCATAAAGAGTTTGCATGAATAAATTCGATTGCTTAGTTTAGGGTCTTGATCCCTTCCTGATTAGTTAATCATTGATTAATTATTTCCTTCTTGATATTCATTCGTTATTTCTTAGTTCCTCATTTCTCCCATCTATTCCTTTTGTTATCTTAATACAATCATTGAATGAGTACTCATTATGATTTGAATTGTGGTGTAACAGAATCATGCCACCAAAGAATATGACTGAGACACAAATGCGTTCACTTATTAGTGAGCAAGTTGCAACGGCTATGATAGAATTTATGGTTAACTGCACTGCTGGTACTGGAGGTTTTGGTGGAGCTGGCGGTTCTTGTGGAGCTGGCGGTTCTGGTGGGGCTGGCGGTTTCGGTAATGGAGCTGGCGGTTCTGGTGGAGCTGGCGTCAGGTGGTGGAACTGATGTTACTGGAACTAATGGTGCTGGAAATGGTGGAGTTAGGGCGAATACTGGGGGTGCAAACTTACCCAATGCACATGCGTTAAGAGGCTGTAATTATACTACATTTATGAAGTGCAAACCACAAACTTTTAAGGAACTGAGGGTTCCGTGGGTTTGTGCCAATGGTTTAAAAAGATGGAGACTGTCTTCCGGATAAGTAATTGTGATGAAGCTGAAAAGGTTAAGTTTGCTACAACTACTCTACAAGGTCGTGGTAAGAAGGTGGATGACTGAAGAATTTTGTCCTCGTAGTGTGATTCAGAGGTTGGAACAAGAGTTGTATAACCTAAGACTAAAGGGAACTGACATCGATGGGTATACCAACCGTTTTCACGAGTTGGCACTTCTATTCACAAGAATGGTGGAACCTGAACATGTTATGGTGGAAGAATACATCCGTGGACTAACCAAGAATATTCGTGGTGATGTGACTTCATCTAAACTAGCTGACATTGATAAGGTTGTCTGTATGGCTTATCAGCTTATGGGACAAATTCTTCAAGACAAGGCAGATGAGGCCACTTATGGTGAGAAAAGGAAGGGTGAAACTGATCAGGACAGTCGTGGTGATAACAAACGCGACCACAACCGTCATCAAAACTAAAGGAGAGTTAATGAAACTGTTATGGTTGATGCTACACCAAACAATAGGGATGCTTTCCCAATTTGCAAAAGCAAGAAGCATGCTGGTGATTGTTGGAAGTGTAATAACTGTGGTAAATTAGGACACAAAGCCAAAAAGTGTCCAGCCATTTCCAAGAATGTGACCTGCTTCAACTGTAACGAAAAGGGTCATATGAAAAGGGATTGACCAAAGGTGAACAAGGGTGGTTAGGGTGGAATGATCGTGGTGCTGCTTTTCAGTTGGGAGCTGAAGAGGCTCAGCAAGATCCGCAAGTCGTTACTAGTACGTTCTTACTCAACAATCGTTATGCTACTGTTTTATTTGATTCGGGTGCCGATAAGAGTTTCGTATCTACAAATTTTAGTACCCTTATTGATATTGATCCAGTTGAGTTAGATGTTAATTATGAAATCGAATTGGCCGATGGAAAGATAATAAGTACCAGTAGCATTTTAAGGGGGTGTACTCTTAATCTATTAAATCATTCCTTCTCAATCGATCTAATGGTTATAGGACTAGGAAGTTTTGATGTGATAATTGGGATGGATTGGTTGTCCGAGTATAATGCATCTATCCTGTGCGGTGAGAAAAAGGTTAGGATTCCCTTGAATGGGAGAACTTTGGTTATCGAGGGCGACAAGAATAATTCTAGGTTAAAGATCGTTTCGTTTATCAAAGCTCGAAAATACATAGAAAGAGGTTGTCAATTATTCCTAGCTCAAGTGACCGAAGTTGAATCTGAAAAGAAGCAAATTGACAATGTTCCTGTCGTGCGTGATTTTCCTGATGTATTTCCTGATGAACTACCCAGACTTCCGCCACCAAGGCAAATTGATTTTCGCATTGATCTTTTTGTTGGTGCTGCACCCGTGGCGCGTGCGCCATATCGTTTAGCACCATCTGAAATGAAAGAATTATCAGAGCAATTGCAAGAATTATCCGAGAAAGTCTTTAAATGGCCAAGCTCGTCACCATGGGGAGCTCCGATCTTATTCGTGAAAAAGAAAGATGGATGGTTTCGCATGTGCATCGACTATCAAGAACTGAATAAGTTAACTATCAAGAATCGATAACCTTTACCAAGGATAGATGACTTATTCGATCATATGCAAGTTCTAGTGTTTATTCAAAAATTGATATGCGGCCTGGTTATCATCAACTACGCGTTCGCGAAGAAGACATTCCAATTTCAGCCTTTAGAACCCGATATGGACATTATGAGCTTCAAGTAATGTCGTTTGGATTGACCAATGCACCGGTTGTGTTCATGGATTTAATGAACCGCATGTGCAAACCGTATCTTGACAAGTTCGTGATTAGTGTACAGATTTTTCAATCAATTAGTGTTCGTTTCCTCGACTCACTCTAATTGATTTCCAATTAAACGTGGATTAATTGTTTTCGGTGAATAAAACTTTTTGGTATTTAAAAACTAAAAGCCTTTTAAAATAAAAACTATTTAGAAAAATATTTAATCTAATTAAAACCACTTTTTAAAAATAAATTTTACTATTTGAAAACTAATTTAAATTTAAAACTTAAAACTAAATTTTACTCTAATTAATTTTTAACTAAAACTTTTAATTTAAATGAAATCTATTTAAAACTAAATTTTAAATAAAACTAAATTAATTGAAAACTAATTTTAAAAACTAAATTTTAAAACAATTTAAATTTATAAAAGTAATTAAAATATTTTTATTTTATTTTATTTATTTTTTTAAACTTTATAAAAGAAAACTAAAAAAAACTTTTGATTAAAATTAATTAAACTAAACTTGTATTAAACTAAATTAATAAAATTGGCAGCTATAATTATCCTATATTAATTACTAAAAGCGTATTTAAACACAAATGAAATACTAGCTAAGATGGTAAAGTTGTTGGGCTGTTGAGCGATGGGTCAGGGGTTCGAAACCCAACATGGACGATTTTTGCTAAATATATTTTGTTTTTGGAATATTAAAATTGTAGAACACTCAGACCAATTGGGTCTGAGGCTTAATGAATAACAGCATCACAAAACCAAATAGCATAAAAGCTGAAAACTGATAATAAGCAGATATAGCAAATAAGCAGGTAAGCAAACAAAAGCAAAAATACGCAGATCTTAAACTATCAGCAAGAATAAAAAACAATATCAAAACTAAAATAAACTAGCAAATCAAAACTAATCAGAACCAAATAATCAAATAAGAAAATGAATCTAAAAATAGGCAAATATAAGTTTATCAAACGCAGATAATCCCAAGCAATCAGCAATTCTTAAAAAAAATAAACAACTAAACTTATAACATAAACTCAAAACATCAGCAAAAACTAATAAAGCAACTAATAAAGTAAATAAGTAGATTTAAACAAACTCGAATCCAATAAAACATTAAACAGATAAAAACTATATCAACAAAACCAATCCAATTATACCCCTACGAAAAAGAATAAGCAGTTATAAGCAGACCTAAACAAATCAGAATCCAACTAAACAAACAGATCTAAACGAATCAAAAAGCAGACCAAAAAAAGTAAAACAGAATAATAACAAGTTATAGCAGATAAATCAATTTTAATATAAAACTTAAAAATTAAAAGAAAGTACACCTGGAGACGAAACCGTTGGGCCGAAGGTAAGGTGATGAACACCCTTTTAATTTAGACGAGACAACCACCTTGACCATCAACACCATCGAATCACAAACCACAAGCTTTATCTCTCGAACCACATACAATTAAAAATATTCCCAGTGGGGGAAAACTTTATCTACCACTTTTATCTTTAATTGATATAATTAATTAATGCAGAACAGTAATTTTAATTTTAATAAACAGATTAAAAAAAAATCCACTTACAAATTTAAAACAGAAAAAGAAATTGAGGCACGAGATTAAACTGAATAATAAATTTCATTAATAATTAAAGGAAATTACATTTACTGGAAAAAAGAAAATTACATTAAACCTATCATCTACTTTTGCAAAAATAAAATTAAAGTAAAAATTAATCCTACTCCTAAATTAATAAAAAAACAGTAATAAAGAAAAATTGGAATACATCTTTACAAGTTGGGGGGGGGGGGGGGGGGGGGGCTTATAGGGAAACCCTGACTTCTTCATGAAAATTGGTGAGCAAGTAGGATGATCATAGCCGCTCCTTCTTTTTTCTTCATTATCTTTCATCATCTACGGCTGAAAATAAATCTTGATTCACACAGATCGCCAGCCTGTCTTGAGGGTGTGTTTGTTGTGTTTGTTTTGAGCTGATGTGGAGGATGATTATTACAGGATTTGTTGGAATGAGGTGTTTCACCCAATCAGAAAAGGGGAAAGGGGACACGTAGATGAGGACCACCACCTTAATCTTCCGGTTTTGATGGTGATTTATTTATGGGACGTGTGATACACGCGCCTTCAGATTAAAAAAACCCCAATTGTTATTTACTGATTAGGGTTTTGGAGGGTGACTGTTTATTTGAGAGAGAGATAAAAGAGGAAGGGTGAGTGAATTTCTTGTTTGTATCGAATAGTTGGGTGGGTAAATGATTTATTAAAAGTGTGTGAGTGTGGGATAAAAGTGAGTAAATAAACGTGGGGTGAGAGTTGAATGGGGATTTTGTTTGTAACAGATTTGACCAAGTGAAAAAGTAATATAAGTTTTATTACTTTCAACGTCACATATTTCCTCATGGGCCTTGGACTCCAAATCTGACGGTCCTTTTGTAACTTGGGCACTTGATCCAATTGCTTTCATTCATCCCATATCATTGTGGTATTGGGCTTTTACCCAATAAGTTGCAAACCATCATAATTGGGCTTTCAGGCCCAATAAGCAAATGTGGGACCCACAAGCCTGTTAAACTCCATAAAAGATTAAATCCACTAAAATCGAGCTTGAATACGGCTTTGATGATCATTTCTTTTAAACCCATGTCGATTTTGCCGGTTTTCGTGATCTTTGGCTCACTTTTGGTTCTTTGACTTTGTCTTCGTCTCTTTCTTGGACTTTTCTTCAGCATTTGACCGTGAAATCCCGTGTTTTCTTTCCTTTTGATCATTTGTACCTACTTCACACAAAAACACAAAACCACGCGTAATTCCGACTTTTACGATATTAAACACATGATTAGGTCTTTTTTTTCCTTTATTTTAGTGGCAAGAGGATAAGTGTTTACACACTTATTAAATCTCCTACACTTGACCATTGCAATGACCCCATGCAATGCATTATTTTAAGCATAAAGTTACATTTTTCTCATAATTAACCCATCTCGGCCTTTATTAAGTTATACTATTACTACTATGATGAAAAGATAAAAACTTTAAAGGAAACAAAAGTTATAACAATTTATTAACTTGGAAATTATTTGATGGAAGAAACTCGTAAAGAAACCTATGACTTAAATTAAGGCTTTGGTGTCATGAATATTAATCACCCTCAAGTTTCACGTTCCCCATACCAAGCTTAAAAACGAGATCATTGTTTACCATAAGTTCTTAGGTTAAAACCACTTATATAAGACGATTGTGTAAAACTCTTTCTCCAATTCCTAAGTTGTATCTCTAGCTTTTAAGGATTGTCATTCACCCGTAGGCTCATTTGACTTATTTGATAATTATTAGTCCAAAAATGAAGGCAAAACGGTGCAAACCCGATACTCAAAACCTAACCTCGTCCTCAAAACGTTGTCACTAAAGTAAGCCCACATCAAGGATGATTTAACACGATTTGGGGAATAAATTCCCGGACCCAAAATTTGGCCAATAGTACTACTTATTAATTATTCCTCCAAAGTCATGTTGACTTTATGTGGAGTTTAGCAAATTCACATCACATACCCTTAGGCTCTTTAAGATGTAAAAATGCTCCTCATCTATTGTCCACACCCTAGGGCTCCTTGAACGATAAACAAGGGAATTGATTTTTTGATCAATTTTTATTCAACACTTACCATGCCATACACCCTAAGGCTCTAATGACAAGGTTCGTGCTACATGCCCCACACCCTAAGGCTCCTTGAGTTCATGTTTTAATCTTATTCTTTCTTATTTATGATATATATAGTAGGCCAAATTTCGCGGTCCCATGGTCTGAATACCTCCTACTTAGTGGTTATGAGCCACCTTAGTCGGAAGTCCACAAAGCTGGCACCCTCAATGTGTTCATGCTTTAATTATAAGGAGATAAAAGATTTGGCTAAGAGTTAAGATATCAAATCTACACCGCAAAAATCCTCATTTATTAAGAAATTAAATATACAAGCGAGAAGAAAGAGCCACAAAAAATCATGTAAGCAAAAATTAACCCTTAAACTTATTATCAACTCTATCATCTCTCGTTCTCCACAATTTAAAATCACAAAGAATGAGACTCGTGGATGCTTAGCCTAATAAACCAATTAAGTTCTATATGGTTAAGGATACTAGCTAGAGTGAACTTGGATAAGTACACTCGGGTTGAGTCAAAATATTCACGACGGGCCTAATATATCAAAGACGTCTAAACTTGATAAAACCATTTTATTCATTTATTTATTTTTATTTTGACTTTATTCTTGAAATATAAATACCAATATGATGCGAGGAAAGAAAATAAATGGAAATACTATTAGGCCAAAATAGATCAAAAATTTGAAAAACGTTGAAATTTTTTTAATTTTCTGGTTAAATGAGGTCAAATTCATGGAAAAGCCCATTAAAATTCGATAGAAGTCCCCCCTACACTTAATATAAACATTGTCCTCAATGTTTAAGCATGTGGGAGAATAAACTCCCCTACACTTAGGACATTAAGTACATTGTTTAAATCGAGCTAAGGAAGAGACAACTAAAGTGATTACATTTATTCGTTTTATTTATATACATGTATGAATCACAATAGTTTTGATAGAACCGGGTACACGGGAAACACGGGAACACGGGTCGTGTCAAAAACACCAAAAGTGGATCATTAAAGCACATGTCCCTGCACACAACATCACAACACAAACAACCTACTTGGCTCCCCCCTACACTTATAGTAGAAAATAGATATAAAAATAGATCATTGGGTTGCCTCCCAAGAAGTTCTTGTTTTTGTTAACCGAGTCACGAGCCTGACTCGACCCCGAATTAAATGGTCCATGGGGAAGCCTCTAATGTAATACCGGGGTCAAAAATCTTATCCTCGGTCCCGGAGGAACATAATAAATGAGAGGCAGGAGGATAAGTCATGAAGGGTAGAAAAGTCCTCTCAACATAAGAAAAGTAAGTGAAGTCTTGATCCACGGGCGGTGGGTTGGGTAAAGGAGACAAATTGTCTTCCCCCAAAGACAATTGATGGTCACTATTAGGGAAAGCCGTAAAGGTATCAATCATAGAATAGTCAATGTCACCTCCCGGGTCAAAGCACTAATCAATGAGGAGAGTAAAAGCAATACATCACCCTCTTGGGTGTGCACGCGGTAGGACGGGGTGGCAACATAATATGAGAAATATCAGAAGAAATATCTACCGCCCGCGTAACCTCTCCAGACCGAATAAAACAGAAGGTAGGGTCAAATCTCTCCACCTCCTCTATGAAGGGAGGTGGCATGGCTAACAAAGAATGCTCATCAATAGCAATAGAGTCGGGGCTATCAATGTCCTCAATCCCCTCTTCAAAGAGAGGATTCACCTCACTAGAGATGCAGGCGTCATCAAAATCAAATAAAGGGTTCGATTAAATCTTGAAATCTTCCTTTAGAACGTCTTCATCGGACAGTGACTCGTCATCACTAGAAGTAAAATCATCATCGAGATCAAAAAGAGGATTAGAGAAAGCCAAAGAATCATCTCCCAAGATGTCGGTTGGAGGTAATGAATCATCACTAGAAAGAGATTCACACTCACTATCACTATCGGAAGCAACCGTAGGCTCACTTTGGATTGGAATAAGAAACTCATCACAAGGAATAGTGATAAGACCCTCATCCCCCATGATGAGAGAGGCATCGGTCTCTGTAGTGGAAGAATCGAGAATAGGAGTGGTAGTCTCACATGATGGATTGAGATCGTAAATATTATGTTGATCCCAAACTTAGATCGATTTAGCTTTATGTATACGAGATTAGATCAAGTAATACACTTAGAGAAACCTTTGTATATGTATATGACAATCTAAGTGTTATGCGAAATTAACACTTAAACAAGAACACACAAGATGTAAACAAACTTTCACTTTTATTAATGATATCTGCTTACAATGAAAGTGTTTTAACGTATGAAAACTTATATTGAACATTAACCTAAAGGTCTTCTTTTATAGACATAAGAAGCCTTGTACAATAATCTACGTATCAATTATTCTAGGTAAAGATAAATATAGAAAATACATTGTTGTTCCTATCTTTACTAGAAGTAATCTAGAATATAATAAACGTGTAGATCATATCCTTCCATCAGTGCTTGTCTTCAATGTGTCAACGCTTGACTTCTTCTTGTCAACGCTTGATCTGTCAGCGTTTGTTTTACTCCTGTCAACGCTTGTTTTACTCTTGTCAGCGCTTAAGTAGACTGGCTATAATTTATTCCCAACAACCCTCCCCTAAACTTGATATCTACTCTAGTAATCAAGTTTCTCAATAAACATTAAGAACTAGGATGAATCTTACAAACCTTCTCATATTGGTAATAAATAAATTTGATCAAATCTTTGGCCACGTTACTTGAATAATCAATTTCCAGCTATGTGTTCTTCATCTTCTCCAAGACTTCCTTGGACATGAAATACTGGCCATCTACAAGTAAATACTCAGTAAACTTTGTAGAACTCAAATAATAAACACCAGCAGCTGAATACAATCTCCATTAAAGACCACTGAGGTCATCTTCAAGATCCTTCCAAATAGCAGGATCTTCATCTCTTGGTCCACACATTCTTTGGAATGTTGACCACAGTTTTATTGAATTGACTGAAGTGGGAGCTTCAGTCTCATACTTGGCCTCTAACAACCTCCATAGGTCTACCAAGTCTTCTCTATCACAACTTTCAAACAAAGATATAAGAGTGGTAAAAGTGTGAACCTCTTTTCCATACCTGAGAATCTTCCAAAACCCACATTCATCTTCTTTATAGCTTACAATAGGGTTTCTGGAATCAAGTGGTAACACTTGTACCATATCTGAAGCTTCTAATGGTGAGAGCTTGAGGCTCTTTCTTATAACAGCTTCACTTGGATGTAATGGATCCCTATCTTTGGGAAACTCAAGAGGGACTCCCTTTTTCACTGGTCTGGGAATAAACATTGCCTTCTTAAGCTCCATTTCCTCTGCAAGTTCTTCTTTTCTTTCATCAGAAAGAAGTCTTAGAGTGTTTTCTTCCTGCACTCTAACCCAAATGGGATAAGCTCTACATTCTAACTCTTCAAATGTCAAACCAATAAATTTCTTATGAGTCCAATCTGTTCCATGACATCTGAGTAGCATGTAGTACAACTCCCTTCTATCCCTTTTCAAATTTGAGAGAACATTGCTTGCTTTGTGTTTCAGAATGACCTTGCAATCCTTTTATACTCTGAGAATAATCTCCAAACCCCATATCTGATCTGAAATGGTCAAATGTGGATTCTCCATACACCTATCTTCCCAAGCATGGTACATCTGAACAACCTCTGGCATATCAAAATCAACCTACAATTTCAGCTCATTCAACTTCTCTTTTGCCAATTCATCACCATACTCAAGCCTTTCTGGTTGTTCTATGATCATAACACTTGAGTCTGAACTGGCTTCATCACTTCCTTCTTGCTCTTCTGAAGTGACAACAAAAGGCGATTCACCCACCTTCTTTCTTTCTTGTTCCATAATTTGTGCAGCCAACCTTCTATCAAACTCAATTTGTGCTGCATTCTTTGGAACAACTTCTTCTACCATAATACCCTTACCATTATCTAATGGATCAACTCTTGGTAAGGTAGATGGTAATACCTGTGAAGAAACCTCTTTGATGATGGATGATGACTGGAATACATCAACCTCATTTGCAGGTCTGTCAACGCTCACTTTTGTTTTGTCAGCGCCCAAGATACTCATGTCAGCGTTCAAATTCTGCTTGTCAACGCTCAAATTACCTGTCTCAGCGCCTCTTGCAATTTCCTCCAACATGGCTGTAAATGACAAATTTAAGTTTGTAGGAGAGACTAGAGACGTATCAAAACCTTTCTGTTTCTTCAAACTTGTTAGGGCCTCGGCAACATCCAAAGATTGACCATCATGAGAGCCCTTATCACTCACATTTATTTGTTCATCCTCCCCTTTGGAAGATTC
The DNA here is from genome assembly GCA_025667525.1 of Glebionis coronaria. Lineage (NCBI taxonomy): Eukaryota > Viridiplantae > Streptophyta > Magnoliopsida > Asterales > Asteraceae > Glebionis > Glebionis coronaria. The sequence goes on from JANFOE010001327.1 coordinate 285,271, forward strand.
CTCCATCCCTCTCCTTGTGCTAGCATTCTCTAAGATAACAATCCTTTCCCTCAATTTCTTGAGTTCAAGGCCTTGTGTGCTGACAACTAGTACCAAGTCTGCATTTTGCTTTTGCAAGCTAATGCAGACTGCCGTCAATTCCATCAAAGTCATTGGTTCCAATCTGCCCTCTTCTAAAATAGGTATTTGACCTACCAAGTTAGATTCACTGGGCATGGATGAGGTCTTAAGTATGGTAGGACTATCCTGGCCAGCTTCTAAGCCAGAACCAATAGTCCTAGCCTCATCCATAACACCAACCACACTTGTGGTTGTGGTTCTCTCTGCTACATGGCTAGGACCACTAGAGGAGAACACTCCAGTAGTCCTTTGGCGTTTTTGTAACCTATATTGTGTTGGGGGAGAAGAAGATGTAGATTGGGTGGATGTTGGTTGGTTAAGGGGTGTTTGGGTCTGTGAAGGATTGGTGTCAACGTTTGAAATAGGCACATCAACGCCAACATGTAATGTGTCAGCGTCGAAGGGTTCTTGGTCAATTTGCATATGTTGTGGTGAAGGTAAAGGTTCTAGTATTGGGTCAACTTGGGGTTGGGGGTCTGGTTGAGGTTGTGCTGCTTCAATGACAGCAATCATAGCAGGGGTTAGGGGTAGGTCATGATGTGGGGGTGAGTTCATCTTCATAAAAATTGCTTTATTTTGCACAGGGATCTCATAAAAATCATCATGATCCCTTGTGCAGTAATTTTGCACCTCAAAAACCATTTGTAAAAATCTGGGATAAGCTAAAGTCATTTTGTTCACTTTATTTTTACACATGCCCTCAAAAATCATTTTGGAATAATTAAATTTTTGCCCAGTAGCAATGCACACAATAGCACTTGCAATAGATCTATTGATCTCATTGTGTGCAGTACACTTGGGACTCAAACATTGTAAGAGGACATGTATTAGGTACTTCCAGGCTGGGGGAAACTCCTGTTTATGATATTTATTTAAAGTTCCTTCAGCAGGAAAAGGATAACCCAAAGCCCTTAGTCCTTGTTCTATTTCACTAATGGGGAGGGTGGTCATACCATCAGCATCATCAAGATGCAAAGCTTGGCGTACCAAAGCTTCAGTGACCACCCATGTTCTCCCATGAACAATAGAAGATAATGTAGCCACTCTATTAACTGTTGAGGAACTAACAGTGTTCCAAAACTGTTTAATATGTGTGACAGGAATGAGTGGAGAATGAGAAAGAGCATACCTAATTGGGGATGCATTCAGATACGCCACCATTTGTGTATATTGGGGAAACAGAGTATCATCAGCTTCAAGATATGCTACCATGTTGTGTTGACTTCTGAACCCCAATTCCAAATCAGTTGGTTTAAATTTTGGTGCCATTGTTGAAAGCTTTTTGAATGATTGATAAAGATGAAGTTATAGGAGAAAAATTGTGTTAGACAAGAATGATAGATACCCTGTTTAAAAATAGGAGCCAAATATATAGGAGAAGAAAATGCATGTGATTGGCCCAAAAATAGGCAAGTATTTTCAAAATGCAATCATGAAAATATTGAAAAGAAATAAGTTTATCTCATGCATTAAATGAAAGTTATCTGCTCCCAAAATTACGGCCCAAAAATATGTCAAAAAGTAACAACTGGGTAGGTCCCATTGAGTGTCAACTGTAAAAAATAACCCATCAACGCCCAACGGCTATATTCTTGTCAACGTTTGCCAAAGCCATGTCAGCGTCTAAATTGGTCACAACAACGCTTGGAAAAATACTTGTCATCGTCCAAAAATAAAAATTTATAAAAATGAAAAATGACCTTAACAAAGTAATTTATCCTAGAGAAGATAACCAAAAAGTTGATAATTATTATAGGGCGGCAAGCACTGTCCAGTTATGCACACTTGCTTATGCAAGATAGACATAACAGTCCTCTACTGTCCCTTGCTAACCAAAACTCTTAACAACTAAGTTACCTTATAAAATTCCTTGTTACTCCCAGGTAAAACCCATGATAAAATCATTCCCACGTCTCCCAACAGACCACAACCAATTACAGGCCAAAAATGTCTTGGCAGCATGCATAGTATATCAACTTTGCATGCTACAGTGCCTCATGATTTAGTAAAACTAACTCATACTCACCTGTGGACACAATCTAGAATTGTGATAAGAGTATCATGAGGATACCCAAAAGTCCTAAAGGTTCATAAGACCTCCCCTTAAACTGTGATACAAATGTTGCCAAAAATATGCATAAACATAAAAAAATTTATGTCAGGATAGGAATTGAAAATTCCAACCATCATCTATAAACAAAAACATGCTCAAATGCTTCTCCAATGATCCATAAGCAACTCTGTATCCAATGGTAGAATGCTAACACCACCTTCACATTTAGATTGAAAACCACAAAACTAACATTGTTGTTGACAACGCCCCGATAACACTTGTCAGCGTTACAGAAACACATGTCAGCGTTAGACAAATATATTGCTGACAACGTCACAATAACACTTATTAGCGTTAAAGCAACCTTTGTTAGTGTTACAAAAATATAGTGGAAAATCTAAATCCTCAAAAAGACCAATAACAATGCATTATATGTACATACTTTTACAAAAAGACTCCAAAACACATATTATGTAAGATTGATCATTCCAATACTTGTTACCAAGTATTGAAACCTTCCAGCATCAAAAGGTTTAGTTAGTAAATCTGACACTTTTTCTTCTGTGTCAACCCTATCTGGTTGTATTAAACCCTTTTCAAAACAATCTCTTATAAAATGGTGTCTAATTTCTATGTGTTTAGTTTTAGAATGATGTACAGGATTCTTAATAATGAATAAAGTGCTGTTATTGTCAACAAATATCTTGGTATGCATGAAATTATACCCATAATCCAACAGCTGGTTTTGAATCCATAAAACTTGTCCACAATAAGCAGCTACAGCCACATACTCTGCCTCAGTTGTAGAATTAGCCACCACTGTTTGTTTCTTGCATTGCCAAGATATCAACCTGCTCCCAAGAAACTGACATCCACCAGTTGTGGATTTTCTATCAAACTTATCACCTCCATAGTCACTGTCTGAATATGCAATAAGCTCCAAAGGTGAATCTTTTGGGTACCACAAGCCAAGACTAGGATAACATCTTAGGTACCTAAAGATTCTCTTGACAGCATAAAGGTGACATTCTTTGGGACTCACTTGATGGCGTGCACAAGCACACACAGCAAACATGATGTCAGGTCTGGAGGCTGTGAGATACATCAATGATCCAATCATTGATCTATAGTGCCTAATATCCACATCTTTCCCATCTCTAATCTTTCCCCAAGGGTGTTCTCTATCCATAGGAGTAGAAGCCCTCTTTTTATGTGGAGAAAAACCAAACTTCTTCAAGATCTCTGCCACATACTTATCCTGGGAGATGAAGATACCATCTTCTTTCTGCTGAACTTGTAACCCTAGAAAGAAGTTCATCTCCCCCATTGCACTCATCTTGAATTTGTCTGTCATAAGCTTGGAGAAATCCTCACTCATCTTTGGATCTGTGGATCCAAAGATGATATCATCAACATAGACCTGAACAAGTAGAACATCCTTACCATTCTTCTTTGTAAACAATGTCTGATCTATGGTGCCCCTCTTGAATCCATTGTCCACCAAATAAGTAGACAAAGTACCATACCATGATCTTGGGGCTTGATGAAGTCCATACATAGCCTTCTTGACTCTATACACCTTGTCTGGATTCTCTGGATCCTCAAAACCAGGAGGCTGCATCACATATACCTCCTCAACAATTGTTCCATAGAGGAAGGCACTCTTGACATCCATTTGATAGATAGTGAAGCCCATGCAGGATGCATAGGCTAGAAAGATCCTTATAGCTTCAACCCTTGCAACTGGTGCAAAGACCTCCTCATAATCTATCCCCTTCTCTTGTGTATATCCCCGAGCCACTAATCTTGCCTTGTTTCTGACCACAATACCTCTTTCATCTCTCTTGTTTCTTAGAACCCATCTTGTCCCTATAGGTCTGACATATCTGGGACAATCAACCAGCTCCCAAACATCCTGAATTACAAATTAGTGAAGCTCATCCTGCATTGCTTCCACCCAACTTGGTTATTTGAGAGCATCAAATATCTTTTTGGGTTCCTGTTGTGACAGAAAACAGGCAAACAAACATGCTTGCACAAGAGGGGTATCAACCTTCTTGTGAATATTGGCAATAAATCCACCAAGACCTTGATGAGACCTTCTAGTCTGAACAGGAGTCATAATATCACCAATGATTTGAGAAGTAGGGTGATTCTTCATAGTAGAAGTGAGAACTCTTCCTTCAAAAAGTCTGTTGTCCTCAATCTCATCCTCCAAGTTGCCAATATCTTCTTCTTCAGACTCTCTTTCATCAACATGAGGATGAACCTCTTCATATAAATTGGAAGGTTCACCCTGTTCAAAAGTAGAAGGGAAAAGATGCGCAAAAGTGTTGTCAACGCCTGAACCTTGGTTGTCAACGTTTGGGCTAACAACGCTTGAAATGTTGTTGTCAACGTTTGAGCCATCAGCGTCTGAATTTGTCATGTCAGTGTTAGATTTGCCTTTGTCAGCGCCTGAAGGACCATGCATGTTGTTATCTGGTGGTACTTGGGGACCACCATTATCCTTTCCAACAGCAGCAGCATCAGCAAAAGCATCTGTCTATATGGGAGTTGTGACATACTCTAGTATAGGAGATGACTTTTCTGCTTGTGATCCAACCTTTTCATTAACCTGTGTACCTGAAACATCAACAACTTGTTCTTCCACAACATTTGAAGTTACCTTTACAATGTCTGGATTAGTGACAGGCATATAATTTAAAGTCCTAGATAAAGGTTCCAAGTCAAACAACCAATTTCGGCCACTTTCAGGATCACTAGGTTTATTCTCTAAAAACCTAACATGTACTCTTTCAAGTATACGTTTTTCCTTTTTAAGATAAACCTTATAACCCTTGCTCTGCACTGAATACCCCATGAAATAGCCTTCATCACCTTTTGCACTAAATTTACCTAAGGCATCACTTGTATCAAGAAAAACTACATGACAACCAAAAGGTCTAAGAAAACCAATATTAGGTTTTCTTCACCAAAGTAACTCATAAGGTGTTTTATTCTGTATTTTGTTGACCAATGCTCTATTTTGAACATAGGAAGCTGTATTAACAGCCTCAGCCCAAAAGGAAATAGGGAAATGAGCATCAGCCAACATGGTTCTGGCTGCTTCAATTAGGGTTCTATTCTTTCTTTCTGCATCCCCATTTTGTTGTGGGGTTCTGGCAACACTAAACTGCCTAGTAATCCCTTTCCTGGCACAAAAATCATCTAACACTTTATTCCTAAATTCACCACCATTATCACTCCTAATCATTTTAACTTCATTACCAGTCTTCTGTTCAATCTGAGTGATAAAGTGAATTAAAGTGTCAGCTGTATCACTCTTTATAGCTAAAAAGAAAGTCCAAGTAAACCTAGAAAAGTCATATGTGATGACAAAGCAGTATGATTTTGTTGGAAATACGTTTTACGTATTAAGAAGGATCGGTCACTCCAACGATAGTCCATGTAATAGCTCGTAGTTTAGTTACATGTCTTTACTTAACAAACAACACCAAGCCTAGCCTACAACATGTGTAGGCCGGCCCAAAATGTAAGCCCAAGCCCATGACAAGGGCTTGGGTATATAAACCCTCTCCTTTGATGGAGAGGGTGTGGTTTTTCATTATTTACACATAGTTCACTTTAACTTTCTCTCTCTAAAGTGTGAAATCCACCATTTCTCTATCTCATTCTCTCTCTAAAAACATAAGCATAGATTTACAAATCTACAAATGGTATCAAGAGCTTGGGATGAAATATAGGTTTGTTTGTGTGATTCGTATGTTCTTATAAGCATTTCGTGGCTTTTTGAGTTCATTTTGCCGAATCATCAAAATTTTTTTTGTGTTTGTTCGTGATTTCAAGAAGCATAACGTATTCAGTAGGATTGTAGTGTTTTTGGTGTCTTGATTTTGGTTAAAACACAATCTTTCTTGGATCAAAAGTGCAAAAAGTTGGTGTTCTTCATTCCGAAATTTAAGCAGAAACATCCATCGGAAAGTACAGATTGTACTTGGGCTTCCATCGCAATAACCTTACCATCGGAAAGGGTTTGGTTTCTACATTGCGATCGTGGGAATTTTATCACTTATTCCGATCTGAATCATTCCGATAGCTATTGCGATCTGAGATTCCGACGGGTATAAGGAAGTATTTTAAGTCGTTACTCTGCTCGAATTTTGTCAGCCACTTTGCGATCTGGGTATTGCGATCTGAGTATTCCGATAGTTCATTGCGATCTGATTCTTTGCGATAGGACTTTGCGATCTGAATTATTGCGACAGCTTTGCATTGCGATCTAGGCATTTCGATACCAACAACATTTCGACAGTTCTATATTCCGATCTGGTATTACGATCTGACATTCCGATCTGATATTACGATCTGACATTCCGATCTGGTATTCCGATCTAGACATTCCGACAAACCAAAAATTATTCCTTAAAAAATTTCGAACATCGTGTGTAATTTTGACTTGGAATTTTTGGTTTATCGAGAACATATTTTAGGGGATTTTAACATTGTTTCTCGATTTTAACTCACAACAACACAAAAATATTTAACCTTATTTCATTGTTCGATCAACTTTGTAAATCTTAACTTATTGAAATGGAGTATACATCTCTTAGGATAAGTCCATCCTCTCGGGTACGGATAATCGTCCACCAATGTTGGTGAAGACTATGTATGAGGAATGGGCTTCCCGAATGGAACTTTATATGTTGAACAAGGAGAATGGACATCTAATTTGGTCATCGGTGCTCAATGGACCATTAGATTATGGTACTGTGACGGAAGGTACGACCACTCGTCCTCGCACAACGGGTGAGTTGACTGGAGATATGAAGATTCAAGATAAATGTGATAAGTATGCTACAAATATCATTCTCCAAGCTCTTCCTCCAGATGTCTACAAACTCGTCAGCAAACATAAAGTTGCCAAAGAGTTATGGGATAGAATTCGTGTTCTAATGCAAGGCACCTCGTTAACTAAACAAGAACGAGAGTGTAAGATTTATGATACTTTTGATAAGTTTGCCTATGTGCAAGGGGAAACTCTCAATGATTACTATCTGAGATTTACCCTATTGTTGAATGAGCTTAACATCTATGGCATGGCAATTCCTACCTTTCAATTGAACACCAAGTATTTGAACACTCTTCCTCCAGAATGGAAAAAATACGTGACGGATGTTAAATTGGCTAAGGACTTGCATAACACCAATGTGGATCAACTTCAAGCTTTTCTTCAACAACACGAATGCCATGTGATCGAGGCTCGGTTGTCTACACCTCAAGTTCATGATCCACTTGCAATGTATGCTTCTCAACAAAACATGGCTTATACTTATCAACAACCATCATACTTGCAGCAGCCACCACCACACATCTATCAGCAACCACAGCAACCATCTTATCAACCACCAATGATGCCACAGCAAGAATATCAACAAAGTGTTCATCAACAATCTTTTCAACAACAACCACCATATCAAACATCACCATCACAAGCCAACACTTCTCCATTGGGCTATACTCCTCAGCAAGGATATTTTCCAATTGAAGCACAACCAGCACAAGCTTTCTACTCTAATGAACTTCCACCAATCCAAGCACCGGTCTTTACTCCAAATGATACGCCAGCTGATGTTTTAAACCATCTCACCGCCTACTTGTCAAAACTTATTGCAACTAGAGGATTTCCACCAACAAACAATCAGCTCCGCACCTCATCAAATCCTCGACAACAAGCCACTGTTCAAGATGGTCAAGTGACGGTGCAACCTATTCAGGGAAGGCAAAATTCATATGGACCTCCTACAAGGACTGGGAACAATCAAGCTGTGAATGCTCAAGCTAGTGGAAATGGGAGTCCTATTGGTCCTAAGAAGGTTGTGACTTGCTACAATTGCCGAGGACAAGGTCATATGGCTAGGGAATGCACTCAGCCGAAAAGGAGAAGGGATGATGCATGGTTTCGTGAGAAGATGTATTTGGTTGATGCTCAGTCTAAGGGGAAGATTTTGGATTCAGAGGAGTTGGCATTTCTGGCAGACCCAGGGGCAGCAGATACTGAAGGCATTGCGGTCGTTTCTACTTCTAATGCAGCTTATCAAGCGGATGATCTTGATGCATACGATTCGGATTGTGATGACATTCACTCTGCCCAAGCTGCTCTTGTTGCTAATCTCTCTCACTATGGTTCTGATGTCATCAGTGAGGTACCAACCACATCTAATAATATTGATGATAACCAACATCAAGTTGGGCATGAAAATGACAACCTCGAACAGCATTCGGGAACTAGTAACTCAAATGCTGTAGTATCCAATTGTACACATTTGAGTGAACCTCAACCAAATGCTACGACGGGTATGGAATCTTATGCTCAACATGATTTGGTAATGGTGCCTAAACATATTATTGATCAAATGCATATGGCCCTCAGACAATCCGTAGATACGAATTCCACCCTAACTGCTGAGCTTGCGTTGCATAAAGAAAAGGTCAAAACTTTTGAAATGGTCCCTCAAGAAGAGAAAATAACATGTTCTGAATTTGACCAATTTCGTTTTGAAAAGATTGAACACTTGAAAGAAATAGAATCATTAAAAGCTAATCTTTCTAATGAATTAAAAGAAAAGGAGTCGGTTGTCAATGATTTTCAGAAACTTAAAATGGATTACGAAACTCTCGAGTCTAAAAAGGTTGAATCGGAAATTAATGCTACCAAACTTCTTAAATTCAAAGAACAACAGCTTTTAAAACAATACGCTTCCACAGAAAAGGTTCATCTTTTAACTAAATCATTTTAAGAATTCGAACTTAAGCGTCTTCAAGATTTACCACCTAATCCCGGTTATGCAAAACAAGCTCAGGAATATATTCCAGGTCTTTATGACATGACCATAATTGGAAAATCGAAAGAAGCACCTTTTGTTCGTAGTACTGAGGAGACACAATCACTTGGGGATGAAACTCATTCTAAAATGCTTTCAAAATTCCATACAATTGATTATGATCAACATAACAAAGATCAATTTTCGAAAAAGACACGCATTCGCTTACAAAAGGAATTAGCAGAATTAACAGTTCTTGTGCCCCAAAGGTTGTCAAGTGAAAACCTTCCTAGTACGTCTCCTACACTCGTCAAAAAGGATTTAACGAAGTTAATTCCACCGGTAAGTAAGGCGTCCGTTAACTTAAATACGGTTCACCAACACTTAGCCAATTTTGACAAGGTCATTTTGGAACGTACGACGGCCACGGCCATAACGGAAGGTGAATGGAACTTTGAGCACACTAGAGCTGCGTTTCGAGATGAAATTGTTCCGTTTGTAAACAATGTTAAAGCTTGCCTTCGTACTATTGATCAAGATTTGTTTTTGGAAATAGAAGAAGTTAGACGTGTTTTCAATGAAATGGAAGATGCTTATGAAAACAGTTTACTTGAAATAGAACGGGTTTCACGCCATAATGATCTGCTTCTGAATCAAGTGATGTCTCATGATATAGTTTCTGTCTGTGTGAATACAAGTGTTGATAATGATTCTATTGTGCATAATGTTGAATCTGTGGATACTGTGGTAGATAGTACTTGTCACGAATCTGACGCTGAATTTTTAAAGCTTCAAGATTCATATTCTTCACTTTCAAAACGTTTTGATGAGATTCAAACACATTGTATTTCGCTTGAATGCAAGCAACAATTTATTCAAGAAATCTTTGAAACGTCATTCGAAGGTGTTAATATCGATGATGCAAATTTTGAAAAGAATTTTCGATTGAATTTACAATCAAAACAACGTCAGCCAAGTGACAAAGTTGCTAAATATTTGCTGATAGAAATAGAGAAATCTGAGGAGCTTAACTGTGTGAACGTACTTGAGGCTGCGGAGACTTTTAAACTTGATCTAGACAATCGAGTTTCCAAGATTTTGTCCAAAGTTGATAACTTAAAACAAAAAAATACACGACTATTCGATTCAGTACAGACCGCATGTGTTGATACCACTGCACATAATCAATCATTGATTGAATAATTGAATCGAAAGTCGATGGAAATATCTGATTTGAGGGAACAAATTTGTGATAAGAATTTGGTATTGGCTGAGTTAAAGGAAACACTTCGTACTCTAAAAGGTAAGAATGTTGTGGATAACACAGCCACTATCTCAGCATCGTCCTCTAGTGCAATCAAAAGAACCCTTATAGCCGTCACACCACTTAACAAGGGCCCTAGGACTAAACCATCTCAAACTTTGGTCACTAAAGATAAGGCGGAATCAAAACCAGCTTCTAATATTCCCGTGTTGCCTTCTACAGGAGTAAGCACCACTACTAAGGCTCAAAGATCTAAGCTTAAAAGAAACAAGAAGAATGATAGGATCTTGCCCCCATCTAGTAGTCAAGTGAAGAAGAAAGTAGAAGCACATCCTAGGAATGTTATTTCTGTTTTGAATAAAAAGAATCATGTAGCTAAACCTAAAGGCTCTGCGGTTGTGCAGCGTTCTAAGCCTACTGTGAATTCTAATTTAAAATGTTGGAATTGCAATGAATGTATGTTTTCTAGTCATCATGATTCTTGCCTTATTGACCATGTGAATGAGATGCACGCCCGGAAAAATGGATTAGAATGGAAACCGACTGGGAAGGTGTTAACCCAAGTTGGCTGGATGTGGCGTCCCACTGGTAGAACTTTCACTATAGTAGGAAATATGTGCCCTTTGACTAGGATCACTCCCACTACAGCGAAGAAAGCGTGCCCTTTAACTAGGAGTACCAAGGCTACCAAAACACAAGCGTGTCCTTTAACTAGGAACACCGACACTACTATAGGAACAAAGTGCCCTTTAAATAGGTCTACTCCCACTGTAGTGCCCGCGAATAATCCAAAACCTAAGAAAGTTGGAACAGTAAAACCTGTTAGTGCTAAAACTATCATTAGAAAACGCAGGAAATCTAAGGGTCTCAAAAATGTTAGCAATTCTGATAATTCTATATCTGTATCTGCTAACACTCCGGAACCAATAGTTTCCAATGCATTGTCTACTGTTGTTGTTGAAAACAGGTGGTCCAAATTGTTCTCTGGTATTTGGACTCTGGTTGCTCCAAGCATATGACCGGAGATCGCTCTCAGCTCAGAAATTTCGTCAGCAAGTTTCTTGGTACGGTTCGATTTGGAAATGATCATATTGCAAAGATAATGGGTTATGGTGAATATCATATTGGGAATGTTATAATTTCAAGAGTGTATTACCTGGAAGGTCTCGGTCACAACTTATTTTCTGTGGGACAATTTTGTGATGCAAACCTAGAAGTTGCTTTTCGAGAGCATACCTGCTTCATTCGTAATTTGGAAGGGGTTGATTTATTGAAAGGTACTCGAGGGAATAATTTGTATACTTTGTCTCTACAAGACATGATGGCCGCTTCTCCCGTATGTCTTCTCTCCAAAGCATCGAAGACTAAGTCATGGTTATGGCATCGACGGTTATCTCATCTTAACTTTGATGCTATTAATCACTTGGCAAAAAACGAACTTGTTCGTGGTCTTCCTAAACTATCATTTCACAAGGATCATTTGTGTTCTGCGTGTACAATGGGGAAAAGCACTAAGAAATCTTACAAACCTAAGACGGAAGACACCAACCAAGAGAAACTTTATCTGTTGCATATGGATCTTTGTGGGCCAATGCGTGTTGAATGTCTTAGTGGCAAAAAGTACATCCTCGTCATTGTCGATGATTACTCTCGGTTTACATGGGTGAAATTTCTTAAAGCAAAAAATGAGGCACCTAAATTCATCATCAGATTTCTCAAGATGATTCAAGTGCGTCTCAACACTACTGTCCGACGCATTCGTACAGATAATGGAACCGAATTTGTGAATCAAATTTTGCGTGATTATTATGAAGAAGTTGGCATTTCTCATGAAACATCCGTTGCTCGCACTCCACAGCAAAACGGTGTCGTTGAAAGGCGAAATCGCACACTTATGGAAGCTGCTAGAACGATGTTAATTTACGCAAAGGCTCCATTGTTTTTATGGGCAGAAGCAGTATCTACAGCAGTGTACACCCAAAACCGGTCACTAATTCGTAAACGCCATGGTAAAACACCTTATGAGCTTCTCCATGGAAAAGTACCAGATTTATCATATCTTCATGTTTTTGGTTCTCTTTGCTATCCAAATAATGATGGTGACAATTTGGGAAAACTTCAACCAAAGGCTGATATTGGTATTTTCATTGGTTACGCACCCGCAAAGAAGGCATACCGAATCTACAATCGTAACTCTCGCAAGATCATAGAAACTATGAATGTTGATTTTGATGAGCTGACAGCAATGGCTTCTGAGCAAAGCAGCTCTGAACCCGCACTTCATGAAATGGGACCCAGTAATATTAGTTCTGGTCTTGTCCCAAACAACCCTACTTCATCATTTACACCACCTACTAGGAATGAATGGGATACGTTGTTTCAACCGTTCTTTGATGAATTCTTTACTCCTCCAAGTATTGTTGCTCCAGAACCTGAGGTAATAGCTCCGATAACCGAAGTTGTCGCTCCAGCAACCGAAGCACAATCAGACACATCTGCACCAACAATTGGTCAAGATATACCAACAACGAGTAATTCTCAACCAACACAAGTAACAACTACCCATGTCATGCCTATTGATGATGAAGAGGATGACGATGATCACGATTTGGAATTCGCTCAAATGCGTGAACTTCCATTCTTTGGTGTATCTATTCCCGACCCTAATCAAGCCGGATCGTCCACCTCAGAGGAAGCTCCTTCTACAGTTTACTCCAATCCACGGATTCGTGAACATGACAGCAAGTGGACAAAGGATCATCCTATAGATTCTATTATTGGTAACCCTAATCGTCCAGTATCCACACGAAGTCAGTTACAAGAAAGTGCACTGTTTTGTCACTTTGATGCTTTTCTCACTGAAGTTGAACCTAAGACATGGCAACAAGCTTTTACTCAATCCTGTTGGATAGAAGCTATGCAAGAAGAACTTAACGAATTCATACGTCTTGATGTTTGGGAACTTGTCCCATGCCCGGATCAAGTGCAGTTACTCACTTTGAAATGGGTTTACAAGGTGAAACTCGATGAGTTAGGCGGAATATTGAAAAACAAAGCTCGACTAGTAGCTCGTGGATACAAGCAATTATTGGGCGTCGACTTTATGGAATCCTTTGCACCTGTTGCCCGTTTGGAAGCTATTAGACTATTTCTCGCTTATGCAGCCCATATGAATATGATCGTCTATCAGATGGATGTGAAGACGGCATTTCTTAATGGAGAAATCAAGGAAGAAGTCTATGTTCAACAGCCGGATGGTTTTGTGAATCCTAATTATCCTAATCATGTGTACAAGCTTAAGAAGGCTCTCTATGGGTTGAAGCAAGCTCCACGCGCATGGTATGATCTATTGTCACAATTCCTCATTACTCAAGGCTTCGCAAAAGGCAAGGTGGATCCCACGCTGTTCATTCAGAAACGAGGTAAAGATATGATTATGGTACAAATATATGTTGATGATATTATATTTGCAGCCTCGACCCAAACCTTATCGGATGAGTTTGGGACACTCATGTCTTCCAAGTTTAAGATGTCAATGATGGGCAAGGTATCATTCTTCTTAGGTCTTCAAATATCTCAGAGTCCCAGAGGCATCTTTATCAATCAATCCAAGTATGCCCTTGAATCGCTTAAGAAATATAAGATGGAATCTTGCGACCCCGTGGACACTCCAATGGTGGAGAAATCTAAGCTTGATGCAGATCCACATGGAGTTGCCGTTGATCCGACACTTTATCGTGGAATGATCGATACTCTTCTGTATATCACAGCCAGTCGCCCTGATCTTCAGTTTGCTATATGTATGTGTGCCAGGTATCAAACTAGGCCTACTGAGTTACACTTAGCTACTGTTAAAAGGATCTTTCGATATCTTAAAGGAACCATTAATCGGGGACTTTGGTATTCGAAGGACTCTTCTATTGCACTAATGGCATATGCAGATGCGGATCACGCGGGTTGTCAAGATACCAGGCGTAGCACGAGTGGAACTTTGCAACTACTAGGAGATCGTCTAATCAGTTGGGCATCGAAAAGGCAGAAAAGCGCTGCAATTTCAAGTACGGAAGCAGAATACATAGCTATGTCCGGTTGCTGTGCTCAAATTCTTTGGATGAGATCGCAGTTAACTGACTATGGTCTAGGTTTCAACAAGATTCCGATCTACTGTGACAACAAGAGTGCAATTGCCTTATGCTGCAACAATGTTCAATTCTCCCGGTCGAAGCATATTGACATTCGCTACCATTTCATCAAGGAGCAAGTGGAAAATGGAGTAATCGAGCTTTACTTTGTCCGATCTGAGTATCAATTGGCGGATATTTTCACGAAGGCTTTAGATCGCGCTCGAATTGAATTTTTGGCCGACAAGCTAGGAATGAGAACTTTCTCGCCTGAAACTCTAAAGGAACTAGCAGATGAAGCGAAAGAATAGTAGTGGTAAAACTATTCTCCGTATCCTTGGTGATCATCTGTATATATTTTTTATATTTTTTATCCACAAAAGCAAAATACAAAAATACAAAACCATATAAAAACCATAAAAATTGAAAAATTCATAAAAATCCAAAAATATTTTTACTTTATTTTTCAAAGGCATGTCTTTTGGTACGATAATATTTACGGCCTTAGAAATGTTGATTAATATCGACACGGCGCCATAAATAGAGTTCGTACAAAAGTTGTAAATATTTCATAAAACATGCCTAAATGGCTTGTAGTTATTTCAGACTGCAACCCGGTTTTCACATTAAAGTCAAGTATTTCCTATGAAAGCTTTGGCTAACAACGGGAATTAATTTTCTCGGGCAAGGTTTACTTTCAAACCTTGTAAGGGATCAAGTTTATTTTATAACTTGGTCTAACACAAATATATGTACGTTTCAGTGCATCTATTTGTTAAAACAAGAAAAGTCTTGTTTTTATGAAGCTATCATCTCTACAACCATGCTATCTACAATTGGTATCTACATACTAGACGACGCGACTACTCAACCGATGACTACAGCTCTTTCGATAGAACACGGGTCAACAATTGAGGGGGAGCAATGGTCGAGCATTCAGAAAATTCGATGCCGAACGTGCCAAGTTCACTAATTGGTGTCAAGACAACAATACCAATCGTACATGTGGTGTCAAGAGATGACTTCAGACGTGACGAGGCGACCAACATATGCTGACAAGAACCATTTGATCTTATCATATGATGTTCTCATCCATCAGGTCCAACCTTGTTAATTCTTTTTAATATGGTGAATATGTGATCATGTTACAAATCAGTATCATATCTCATGCGTTTGATATCATGAAGATAAAACGGACTTGCATTTTTCTTCCCAAAACCTTTGTTAAAACTTCATTAAATCAATTGATATTAAAAACATCGATTGGGTTAATATTTTTAATATGGGGGAGAAAATGTGATTTAATATGGGATATTATCACAAATGGTTTGACTTAATGTGCTGGCTCATTCCGACATATGCGAAATGTTTTCAAATATCGTGGCATATGTTAAGGGGGAGCAAAATGGATTTGCATATCAAAATGGATTTTCATGGTGACATATACTTACCCAAAACCCATTTATTTCACGACGATGAAGATTGTGGTGACATAAGGATGGTAGGATAGGTTAAGTCCAATGATTCTTCCAGAACCGGAGGAATCTTCCCCAGGACATTCCATAGCTAGAAATAGTAGTCCTTAGGAAAGTTGGAGAAAGATTGTGAACGTAGCTGAATGCCGACCAAGTACTTAAGTTAGCACTGGAACAATCACAACAAGGTGCTAGTTATGACGTATTGGTAAGCATTGAAGGGGTTGAAGAATGAAAAAGAATTGTAAAGATAAAGGGTGTAAAGAAAGAAGCCCTCCTTACAACTTAGGCAGAAACCGGGTCAATACATATGCTATTAAGATCATTGTTTAATGATTCTTGATATTGAAGAAAGACATCATGAACCCAGTGATGCAAAGCACAACCCATCCCAGCTAACTCAGATATCTCTTAAAAGGTATTTGTTTTAATCACACGGAGACAACGCATTATCTATTGATTTATTCACTCCGAATAAATTGGTATTGAAAAGGTGGCACTCCTCTCCAGCCTCCGATCACTAAAATCCAAAGTGCACGATCGAGTCTAGAGCCATTTGAGATCATCAAATATCTCATTAGGACACACTTTCATATTTCCTTGCTTCTTCACACACTGTGAAAAGTAAGAAAGATTTTAAGAGTCCTACGCAAAATTTTCATGATCTTGCCTGAACATCCGAGTAATACGAAAGTATTTACAATGAAGATGGAAATCCTTCTTGAGCGAACATTAAAAAGCTCATGGTAGGTGACTTGTGCGATTCTTTATGAATCAAACTTGTGATAACTGGAAAGCAACAGCTGTTTAATTCTTAGCTGAATTTAAACACGTTCCAGGCCTCTACGCAATATCTTAGTGATCTTGCCAGAACACTCAGAGTGATACCTTAGTGTTCACAGTGATGAGTGGAAATCCTTCTAGTGTTAACCTCAAACAGCACTTGGTAGGTAACTTGCAAGATTCTATACGAATCAAGCTCGTGACAACTGGAAAGCAACGATGGTGCGGTTCTTAATTGAATTTCACTTGTTCCAGGAACATGAATTGACGGCTTCAAATCATGCGGATATCTTATCCAAATGATTCACTCTTTATGTTCGCAGTCAGCTTTGGACGGTCGAATAAAGAGAACGGGTTTACCCGCGAAATCCTGTCAGGAAGTTACTTAATTGAAACTATCCGTCACGGGTACGATATCTAATATCGTCCAACGGTCTTCACCGACCGGAGGTAAAATGCTACCGATTTAGAATGAAATGTTCAAAGCCATTTCGTTCGTGTCTACTTATGTTGCGGCATTTGAAGACGGTGGCGTTGCGGAATCCGAGAAGAAGTCGTCCCCGCATGCTTATACTTTATGCACTTAATACCTCATCAAATTCAAGAAAGCCTAAAAGTTAAGTCTTCTGCTGTTTCAAACTCTGAAGCTTTCAAGAATTACGAAAGTATAAGTATGTGGGACGTGAGGTCACGAAGAGGCGAAGATCACAAATGAAGGATGCACGAGATCAAGGCAAGAGATTAATGCTCAAGATTGATATCAAAGATCACATCAGCATGTTCACCAGAAAAGAAAAAGAAAAAGAAAGACGAAGACTACGAGCTTAAGACAAGCATAGTATGCTAGGTTTATTTTATTATTGTATCTTGGGTAACGCCCTTGTTTGGAGTGACCTCCCTTAGGGGGAGATTGTTGGAAATACGTTTTACGTATTAAGAAGGATCGGTCACTCCAACGATAGTCCATGTAATAGCTCGTAGTTTAGTTACATGTCTTTACTTAACAAACAACACCAAGCCTAGCCTACAACATGTGTAGGCCGGCCCAAAATGTAAGCCCAAGCCCATGACAAGGGCTTGGGTATATAAACCCTCTCCTTTGATGGAGAGGGTGTGGTTTTTCATTATTTACACATAGTTCACTTTAACTTTCTCTCTCTAAAGTGTGAAATCCACCATTTCTCTATCTCATTCTCTCTCTAAAAACATAAGCATAGATTTACAAATCTACAGATTTACCATTCAAACTTTCTATATTGGTTGGACCAAATAGGTCCATATGAAGCAAGTGAAGTGGTCTAGTACTAGAGTGCACCTGTTTAGACTTGAATGAGACCTTGTGCTGCTTCCCTTTAAGACATGCAACACAAGAGTGGTCATTGTAGAAAGCCTTTTCAGGCAAACCATCAACCAAGCCAAGTCTCACAAGCCTGTTTATATTCTTAAAGTTTATGTGCCCTAGTCTCCTGTGCCATTGATTACTTTCATCTACTGAAGCTTTAGCATAAAAACATGACATATTGTTATTCATTCTAATCCCATTCAGATTCACATTATATATTTCTTTATGTCTCGGTGTTCTATAATCAATATATTTCTCATCAGGGATCTTATAATCCTTGCTTAACACCAAGCATTCAGTATCAGTAACCAGAACTTTATTTTTGTTATCACAAACTTGTGATACACTAAAAAGATTGTAATCAAGTTCCTTTACCAAAAATAAGTTTTCAAAATGCAAGTTCTTGGTGAGAAGTGTTCCTTTGCCTGTGATAGTACCATATCCGCCTCCAAAGTAAACCTTATCACCATCCTTAATGGGAGTGAAGTTAGTTAGATAATCTTCCTTCCCTGTCATGTGCCTTGAGCATCCACTGTCCCAATATCCATAACCATTGACCTGTTTTTGAATGCCCTGCACATAAAGAAAACAAGTTAGTTTTCTTTGGGAACCCAAGCCTTAGCAGACTTGGATTCATCTGGTTGTTCAACAAGAATAGACTTAGTTCTCATAACAACCCCTTGTTCATCCCTCTTTGGATGAAACACCCAGTTAACCCCAATAGGTTTTGTAATGATCTTTGAAATGTAATTAAATTTGTTGTAGGTCATTGAAATCCCATTATCATTAGGGTTTTGATCTTTCTTAGGTCTCCATGTCAAGCTTGAAGAAGCTTTAGACCCCTTACCCCGTGGTTGCAAATATTTAGGTCTGGTCACGTTTCTGTCAGCGTTGGATTTGATCTTGTCAACGCTGAAATTACCCTTGTCAGCGTTGAACCTAGGGTTTGCTACAGAAACCCATTGCCTATTAGACCAAGTATTTGTCTTTTGAAATGGTCTTTGTCCATGAGTGTTAGACCCTCTAGTGAAGAGTGGGGCAGGTCTAACAATTTGTGGATTTTGCTGCACACAAGGTTTGGGTCTGACAACGTTTGACATTCTAACAGTGTTGACCTTGGAAGCGTTGACACACTTATATGCTAAGTGTGAAAAGCTACCACAAGTGTAACAGGCTTTTCTAGACACAACCCTAGGTCTAGAAGAGAAGAAGCCTGTTCCATCATTACTAACTTGGCTTTTAGGTGACCTATTATTCCTATACATTTCTTCATACTTGACACTAGGTTTTCTAACAGTGTTTGAGCCAAGGTCAACAGCCTTACCAGTGATTGGGTTTGTTACCTTAATAGGGGTTGACTCATTAGGACTTTCACACAACAAGCCTCCCTTAACAAATAAGGTAGGGTTAGCTTTCTTCCATTCATTCAAGTCAGTCAGCTTTTGTTGATACTCTTCAACTGGGGTAATGACTCTTGGTGGAGGAATGAATTCCTCCTCTTGGAGTTCTGGTAAACCAGTCCAAGATAGGTCCTTTTGTTGGACACCATAGAAGTCACCAGCTGGTGGTGGAACCACAGAGTAGTCTTTCATCCCAATCCGAGTCATGTCCCTAGGATCCCTTTGTTTATTAACACATTCTCCTAGGGTTTGTGTGGCCTTATCAAACCTTTGAATTTTAAGGCCCACATTATCCTTATTCTTAATGGCCTCATCTAGCTTAGCCTGTAATTCACTATTAACCCTTTCCATGATGTTCCTAACAAATTCCATTTTTTAAGATATTTATTTTATCCTTTAAATCAAATTCCATTTTCTTGTATTCAGAAACTGTTTTCTCAGTTTGAGTGAGAGCTAATTGATAGTTAGACAGTTTGCATCTCTCAGTACTCACATCATCTAACAACCTTACCACCTCTTTGTTAAGTTTCTCAGTATTTAACCTACAACCCTTACTACAAAAAGCATCATCGTATACCTCATTATCTGATGAAGAGAAGGAGTGTGCCATGAGAGCATATTGAACATGCTCTTCTTCTTCAGTTTCAGCAACCAAAGCTTTATCCTCTTCCACATCTTTAGCCAAATAGCTCCAGTCCCATCCCATACCATCAATTTCTTGCACTACAAACATGGCCTTAGGATCCTGAGCCTTAACAATTTGGCTTGAGGGTTTGCCTGCATCAGATCTTCTTGGATATCTGCATTCCCTCATGAAGTGCCCCATGCGATGACAGTTGTAGCACTCAACTTTGGATTTATCAAATCCAGCAGTGTCCTTTGCATTAAAGGTCATCTTCTTCTTAAACCTTCTATTCCACCTGTTTGCTCTTATACTAGCAAGAGCCATGTTCCACTTAATGTCCATCTCTTTCAAGTGCTCATCACTTATCTGCTCAAGGTCCTCATATGTAATCACTGAACCATTGGGCAAAGAAGCAATATAAGCACATACATTATCTAGATCCAAACCAACAGGTTTAACTCTTGGTGAGTCACTTATGTATGTGTCAGCGTCTGAGTATGAGGCGTTGACAGGACATGTTCCAGCGTTGACACATGTTGATCCAGTGACTGGATGCATGTAAGAGTCCTTCTGATCAAATTGGCCTTCACTATGTGGGGAAGAAGGCCATGTTACTATTAGTAGACATACTTCTATGTTCCAAAAGAGTTTCATTCTCCAACAGCCTTAGTTTGTTGTAGATATCATCAAAAGTAGAACTTTTGTGAGTGTTGTTGGCAAGTATAGATCTTGCCTCAATCTTCCAAGCATCACCAAGACTTTTAAGAAAAGTGGCATTAATGTCAACATCACCAAGTTGTGTCCCCATGAAGGACAACTTGCTTGTAATGTCAAGCAGTCTGCTTCTCACACTGCTAAGCTTCTCATTGGGTTGAGCCTTGAAAACAACATAATCATGCATGAGTTGCTTCTTCTTTTCTTCCCTAATATCTTCATTTCCACCATATGCAACTTCAAGAGCTGCCCAAAGGTCTTTAGTAGAATCATAACCTCTGTATTTATGCTGGTTCTCTTGTCCCAAAGAGAGTTTCAAAATACTTAGGGTTTTCATATCAACCCTTCTCTTTGCTATGTCTTCAGCAGACACAGCTCTACCATCACCAGGTTTTTCTTTCTTATCTGCTTCTGGACATCCAGCAACAGCAGTTCTTGTAGCAATGGCAGCAACAACCTTTTCAGCTCTATTGTATGTGTTTCCATACTCAATGATCTCCCAGAGAGTGTAGTCATAGATCCCTAGATATTGCTCAAAGTTGAATTTCCACAATTCAAAGTTGGTTGCATCAAGCATTGGGATCTTGATGTTTGGCAAAGGGGAGGATGAAGAAGTTATTTCTGGATTTGACATGATGTTGTTAGGGTTTTGAGAAAATTAGTGTTTTGGTGATTTTAGGGTTCTTGTGTTCTTTAAGATCAAAAGTTCCTCAACAAGCTCTGATACCACTTGTTGATCCCAAACTTAGATCGATTTAGCTTTATGTATACGAGATTAGATCAAGTAATACACTTAGAGAAACCTTTATATATGTATATGACAATCTAAGTGTTATGCGGAATTAACACTTAAACAAGAACACACAAGATGTAAACAAACTTTCACTTTGATTAATGATATCAAACTTGCTTACAATGAAAGTGTTTTAACGTATGAAAACTTATATTGAACATTAACCTAAAGGTCTTCTTTTATAGACATAAGAAGCCTTGTACAATAATCTACGTATCAACTATTCTAGGTAAAGATAAATATATAAAATACATTGTTGTTCCTATCTTTACTAGAAGTAATCTAGAATATAATAAACGTGTAGATCATATCCTTCCATCAGTGCTTGTCTTCAATGTGTCAACGCTTGACTTCTTCTTGTCAACGCTTGATCTGTCAGCGTTTGTTTTACTCCTGTCAACGCTTGTTTTACTCTTGTCAGTGCGCAAGTATACTGGCTATAATTTATTCCCAACATATTATCCTCGTCATCATCATAATAAAAAGAACGCACAAGAGGCGGAGTATAATCACTAAGATTAGATACTTTCTCTTGTCTTTGTCGTTGTCGCTCCTCCAATGTCTCGGTCAGTCGAATTAAGCCGTCATGTAGTTTCAAAACAAGGGCTTGTCTTTCGTCATTCGGATTCAAAGAAGGTTGATGGTCGAGGGTGTATTGTGGGGGCTCAAAATTATGAAAACCAGAATTATAACACGGATGTGGTCCATAATAACTCATCGGTTGAAAAGAATTAGAACACGGATTTGGCGCATAATAAATCATCGGCTGACAATAAGAAGTATCGTGAGGCCCCCCCACAATGATTGCAACACGGGTATTGAGAAAAAACCGGTGCATGTTGCGGATACGGATCGGCATATATGGAAGAGGGTGAGATAGTGTCATTCGAGGTGAAGTATGAATTGGTCGAATTGGAAAATGAACAATTGTCCAAATTCGTGATTAGGGATAGCCATACCGCACCGCTCGCATGAACACCAATAACATGATTGACTATCAGACGACCCACACCCTATACAATATGAATCCATGAAGAATTAAAAATAAGAGGGGTTGAGAAAAAGAATTAAACACAATAGAGGATAAAGAGGAATATATTTTTGGTGTAATACTTTAGGAAAAGTATTACTATTGAAATTTGGTGCAAATCTTAGGAAAGAGTTTGCTTTTGATGATTTTTTAATTTTTGTATTTTTATTTGTTTGATTTTTTATTTTTTAGATTTTTTAACAAGAAAAATAACGTTCAAAAATCGAACGGATCCCAAAATCCAAATCGTCAATCGTAACGAGCGAAGCGGCAGCGGCGCCATTTTAATGTAAAGATTTTTCAATCAATTAATGTTCGTTTCCTCGACTCACTCGAATTGATTTCCAATTAAACGTGGATTAATTGTTTTCGGTGAATAAAACTTTTTGGTATTTAAAAACTAAAAGCTTTTTAAAATAAAAACTATTTAGAAAAATATTTAATCTAATTAAAACTACTTTTTAAAAATAAATTTTACTATTTGAAAACTAATTTAAATTTAAAACTTAAAACTAAATTTTACTCTAATTAATTTATAAATAAAACTTTTAATTTAAATGAAATTTATTTAAAACTAAATGTTAAATAAAACTAAATTAATTGAAAACTAATTATAAAAACTAAATTTTAAAACAATTTAAATTTATAAAAGTAATTAAAATATATATTTTTTGTTTAAACTTTATAAAAGAAAACTAAAAAAAAACTTTTGATTAAAATTAATTAAACTAAACTTGTATTAATCTAAATTAATAAAACTGGCAGCTATAATTATCCTATATTAATAACTAAAATCGTATTTAAACACAAATGAAATACTAGCTAAGATGGTAAAGCTGTTGGGCTGTTGAGCGAGGGGTTAGGGGTTCGAAACCCAGCATGGACGATTTTTGCTAAATATATTTTTTTTTGGAATATTAAAATTGTAGAACACTCAGACCAATTGGGTCTGAGGCTTAATGAATAATAGCAACACAAAACCAAATAGCATAAAAGCTGAAAACTGATAATAAGCAGATATAGCAAATTAGCAAGTAAGTAAACAAAAGCAAAAATAAGCAGATCTTAAACTATCAGCAAGAATAAAAAAACAGTATCAAAACTAAAATAAACTAGCAACGCAAAACTAATCAGAACCAAATAATCAAATAAGAAAATGAATCTAAAGATAGGCAAATATAAGTTTATCAAACGCAGATAATCCCAAGCAATCAGCAATTCTTAAAAAAATAAACAACTAAACTTATAACAGAAACTCAAAAGATCAGCAAAAACTAATAAAGCAACTAATAAAGTAAATAAGCAGATTTAAACAAACTCGAATCCAATAAAACATAAAACATCTAAAAACTATATCAACAAAACCAATCCAATTATACCCCTACGAAAATGAATAAGTAGTTATAAGCAGACCTAAACAAATCAGAATCCAACTAAACAAACAGATCTAAACGAATCAAAAAGCAGACTAAAAAAAGTAAAACAGAACAATAACAAATTATAGCAAATAAATCAATTTTAATATAAAACTTAAAAATTAAAAGAAAGTACACCTGGAGACGAAACCGTTGGGCCGAAGGTAAGGTGCTGAACCCCCTTTTAATTTAGACGAGACCACCACCTTGACCGTCAACACCATCGAATCACAAACCACAAGCTATATCTCTCGAACCACATACAATTAAAAATCTTCCCAGTGGGGGAAAACTTTATCTACCACTTTTATCTTTAATTATTATAATTAATTAATTCAGAACAATAATTTTAATTTTAATAAACATATTAAAAAAATCCACTTGCAAATTTAAAACAGAAAAAGAAATTGAGGCACGAGATTAAACTGAATAATAAATTTCATTAATAATTAAAGGAAATTACATTTACTAAAAAAAAGAAAGTTACATTAAACCTATCATCTACTTTTGCAAATATAAAATTAAAGTAAAAATTAATCGTACTCCTAAATTAATAAAAACACAGTAATAAAGAAAAATTGGAATACATCATTACAACTTGTGGGGTGTGGGGGGGTTATAGGGAAAGCCTAACTTTTTCATGAAGATTGGTGAGCAAGTAGGATGATCATAGCCGCTCCTTCTTCTTTCTTCATTATCTTTCATCATGTACGGCTGAAAATAAATCTTGATTCACACGGATCGCCAGCTTGTCTTGAGGGTATGTTTGTTGTGTTTGTTTTGAGCTGATGTGGAGGATGATTAATGGAGGATTTGTTGGAATGAGGTGTTTCACCCAATCAGAAAAAGGGGAAAGGGGACACGTAGATGAGGACCACCACCTTAATCTTCCGGTTTTGATGGAGATTTATTTATGGGACGTGTGATACACGCGCCTTCAGATTAAAAAAAGCCTCAATTGTTATTTACTGATTAGGGTTTTGGAGGGTGACTGTTTATTTGGGAGAGAGATAAAAAGGGAAGGGTGAGTGAATTTCTTGTTTGTATCGAATAGTTGGGTGGGTAAATGATTTATTAAAAGTGTGTGAGTGTGGGATAAAAGTAAGTAAATAAACGTGAGGTGAGAGTTGAGTGGGGATTTTGTTTGTAACAGATTTGACCAAGTGAAAAAGTAATATAAGATTTATTACTTTCAACGTCACATATTTCCTCATGGGCCTTGGACTCCAAATCTGCCAGTTCTTTTGTAACTTGGGCCCTTGATCCAATTGCTTTCATTCATTCCATATCATTGTGGTATTTGGCTTTTGAATTGGGCTTTTACCCAATAAGTTGCAAACCATCATAATTGGGCTTTCAGGCCCAATAAGCAAATGTGGGACCCACAAGCCCGTTAAACTCCATAAAAGATTAATCCACTAAAATCGAGCTTGAATTCGGCTTTGATGATCATTTCTTTTAAACCCGTGTCGATTTTGCCGGTTTTCGTGATCTTTGGCTCACTTTTGGTTCTTTGACTTTGTCTTCGTCTGTTTCTTGGACTTTTCTTCAACATTTGACCGTGAAATCCCGTGTTTTCTTTCCTTTTGATCATTTGTACATATTTCACATAAAAACACAAAAGCACGCGTAATTCCGACTTTTACGATATTAAACACATGATTAGGTCTTGTTTTTCCTTGATTTTAGTGGCAAAAGGATAAGTGTTTACACACTTATTAGTGATCGTGTTCATTGACAATATTCTAATTTATTCTAAGAATAAAGAAGAACATGGTGAACACTTGAAGACTATCTTGGAGTTTCTAAGAAACGAAAGGTTGTACGCAAAGTTTTCCAAATGTGATTTTTGGCTTGATTTCGTACAGTTCCTTGGTCACGTGATTGATAGCAACGGAATTCATGTCAATCTCGCAAAAATCGAAGCCATTAAGAATTGGGCTGCACCTACTACTACAACCGAAGTGCGATAATTTTGGGTTTGGACGGTTACTACTGAAAGTTTATTGAAGGATTTTTGTTAATATCCAAACAATTTACAAAGCTTACCCAGAAAAATAAACCGTATGTATGGGGTGACGATGAAGAGGAGGCATTTCAAACGTTGAAGCTTAAATTGTGTAGTGCGCCAATCTTGTCATTACCAGAGGGCAGCGAGGATTTCGTTGTCTACATTGATGTGTCTCTTAAAGGATTTGGGGATGTTTTAATGCAACAAGAAAAAGTCATTGCGTATGCTTCTAGGCAACTTAGGAAGAACGAGGAAAACTAAACCACCCACGACATGGAATTAGGCGCGGTGGTTTTTGCTCTTCGCCTTTGGAGACATTATATGTATGGCACTAAGTGTACGGTATTCACCGATCATAAGAGTCTACAGTATATTATGGATCAAAAAGAGCTAAACCCGAGGCAACGTAGAAGGATCGAGCTTTTGAGTGATCATGATTTTACAATTCATTATCACGCCAGAAAAGCAAATGTGGTAGCTGATGCGTTAAGCAGAAAGGAAAGGGACAAACCTCTCTGAGTGCGTGCTTTAGTGGTAACGGTACAAAAAAAGTTACCGGAACAAATTCGGAAACCACAAGCTGAAGCTATGAGGGTTGAAAATATTAAATCTGAAAACTTTCGTGGTGAAGGTGAACCCTTTGAAACTAGATCCGATGGTACAAAATGTCTAAGGGACGAGTATGGTTACCATTATTTGGAGGATTGAGAAATCTAATAATGTTGTAATCTCACAAGTCCAAGTATTCCATTTATCCCGGGTCGGATAAAATGTATCATGATTTGAAGAAGCTGTACTGGTGGCCGAACATGAAGGCGGATATTGCAACATATGTTAGCAAGTGCTTGACATGTGCTAAGGTCAAGGCTGAATACCAAAAGCCACCCGGACTACTTCAACAACCTGAGGTTCTTATTTGGAAATGGGAACGTATTACCATGGACTTAATTACCAAGCTTCCAAGGACTCCATCCGGTTTTGATTCTATTTGGGTGATTGTGGATCGATTGACCAAATCAGCCCATTTTATTCTGACAAATGAAAAGTTCAAGTTGGAGAGACTTACTCTTATTTACTTGAAGGAGATTGTTTGTAAACATGGTGTTCCCATATATATCATCTCGGACCGTGATACTCGTTTCGCATCAAAAATTTTGGGATCACTTTAAAAATCGTTGGGGACTAATCCGGATATGAGAACTGCTTATCATCCTCAAACCGATGGGCAAAGCAAAAGGAAAATACAACGTTGGAAGACATATTGCGGGCTTGTGTGATTGACTTTGGTAGTAGTTGGGATAAGCACTTACCATTGGCGGGATTCTTCTACAATAATATTTAGCACGCTAGCATTAAAGATGCACCTTTCGAGGATCTCTAGGGAAGGAAATGTCGATCGCCTGTATGCTGGAGTGAAGTTGGGGATGCTCAACTCACCGGACCAGAATTGATTCGCGAGACTACCGAAATGATTGTACAAATCAAGAATCGTTTGTTAGCCGCTCGTAGTAAATAGAAAAGTTATGCTGATGTGAGATGAAAACCTTTTGACTTCGAGGTAGGTGACAAGGTTATGCTAAAAGTATCACCATGGAAAGGTGTTATACGCTTTGGGAAGCGTGGGAAGTTAAGTCCCTGATGAGATGGCATTTATACATGATCTCATCGTTCTTTTCGGGCTTTAAATGCATAAAAATGTCATAAAATACCATATATATGCTTGTATTTGTTTACTTGTGTGTTTTAGGTATGGATATCGTGAAAAAGACAAAAGATCACAAGAAACAAGGAAAAACGGACACGAGAAACGAAGCCGTACAAAGAACCGGCCCCTAGTTCATGAAATATCCAAGATTAACCCTTGAAGACTTGAAGATATACAAGAATGATCCTCAAAATATGAAGAAATGACACTTAAAACCCTTGTATATTCATAATTACAAGTTTGGTCCCTTAAGTTTGTCAAAATTACAAAATGGTCCTTCAACTTTGAAGAATTGGCAAGATTAGTCCCTCATTAATTCTAATTTGTCAATTATGGTCCCTCATGAAGTCAAAGATACAATGAAGACCTTTGAAGATCAAGAAAGTCCAAAATCAGTCCTTCAAATATGCAAACATGGCAAAAACAACCCTTGAAACCCTTTCACCAAATTTTTCTGGCAAAACTATAAACTTGGAAAGTTTATTAACAAAGGAAAACGGTTTTGAAGGCTTAAAAACTTCTTTTACCATCTTTCTTAAAACACAAGGGCCAAACATGTGCAAATGAAACATTTGAATGGAAAATGCGCCAAACACTCAAACAATCCACCAAAACCGAATCAAAGTTACTACTATTCACCTTTATGAACCCAGAATTTACCCTACTTAAAACAAAGGGTAAATTGAAATTAACCCTACCCACGCTTGATTCACACATGCAGAAACCTATCCCACACCCAAAACCCTCACCTCCATTCACCAAAGGGCCCCACACTCAACCTCGTCCACCTATCATATAATAACTTATTCCCCAAGGAATCTGACGTGGCCAAATCAACAGCTTAGATTCTTAGCTTAACCCCAAAGCTAAAATGAACGGTTTTGATGCATTTGGACAGCTCACAAACATCAAGCACTCAAGGTCATTCCTGGAAATTCATAGCTAGGGTTTTCATGTATGTTAGCATTCTAGAATCGTCTACTAGTCCTATATAAAGAGACCTCAACTTGTGAGAGTCCCTTGTTCCAGATTTTAGCTTTAAATCTTTGTAATTCCTTTTTATTAAATAAAAGTTGGATTTTCTAAAAATTTGTGATTTCCCTTTGTGTTTTATAAAAGTTTGGTATTTGATAAGCTAAGAGCTGAGTTCCATATTCATGTTTGATGGTTTTTGAGGCAAGGTTTTAAGAAATAAAGCTTGTGTTTCAAAAATCAGAAGTTTCATATTATTTGTTCATCATTGTGGTTTGTTGATCTTAGCAGGTACAAGGAAGCTCGTACTTGTTTTGCTAGCACCTCAGCTCAAACATTCCAAGGCTTGGATGTAAGTCTTGGAGGTTTGCATCTCTCTCCTTTTTCAATTTTTCTGAATTTTATTGTATTTTTGGTGATTTTGCATGATTTGTTGTGGATTGGTGTTTTGTGGCTTGATTTGAGTTTCTGAAGTTGTTTAGGAGTTGTTAGGGTGGATTGGATCTTGTTTGATAGGTTAAAACACAACAATCCTTTGGAAGATTGCAAAATCAGATTCCCATGGGGTGTTTGGGTTAACTGATTCAAATGGATTTGAGCTTTCCTTTGTTAGTGTTCTTGGTTCTATTGAGTTTGTGCATGCTTATCTGTTGTTAAGTGTTGGTTATCTGCAAGTTTTGTGTCTATTAACACCTAGATCCTAAAATAGGCTATAAAATTTTGATTACTTGGTTAAACTGGCTAAAATTTAGAGGACACCTAGATCTTATCATATACTAGGGTTAACAAGTGTTAAATCTAAGTTAATACAACCAGGGAAGTAGGATTTGAGTGCTAAAATTGGATTTGTGGTCATTTATATCAGATAAGGCATTTTTGTTCTTGAAGTTCATAATCAAAAACCTGCATATGCTATGATTTGATTGTAATCTTTGATTCAGTGATTGGAATAAGTTAGTTTGTGCTTATTAAGAGTTATTATAGCTTGTGTATGCTTTTGGTTCATTCTGGTTTGCTTATTCATGCTAAAACTGCTTAAGAGTGCTTAACTGCTTATTTGCTAGGTCTATGCAATATCTGGGAATTGTTGGCTTTTTCTATGCTTATTGGCTTATTGGAAATGTCATTATTTACTTGATTGTGACTCCTTGTGATTAACTGATCACAAGGGTACCCTTGTTTCCACTTGAATCCAACTGGATCTCTCACATATTACAAGTCAAAAAGTCAAAGCAGTGGGAACTCCTTTCCCCTACTACTAGCCACTGCTAGTGTAATTTGGTGTTCAACTTATCTATAAGCTATTCTAGCTTATTCAAACGTGCAACAACTTTAATTTTGTAATAGGTGCTCATTATTTGACCCATTTGTTCATACTGGAGCATTTGGAGGGTTGACTTTAGGGTTTGACTAGAAAACCAACTCATTTGACTTTTTCATAAGTGCTTATTGGCTTATCCAGCTTATTTGGCTTTGCTTATTGAACTTTTCTGGATTGTTTTGGCTTAATTAAGTTGTTTAGAGTCTATTGCAAGTTGAATCAAGTCCTGAGGTAGTCTAGAACTCCAAGTCAACTATTTTGTCTTTTTGTGAAAATCTTCTTGGCTTATTTCTGGCTTATTGAGTGTGCTTTTTCAAAATTTATTTTCACAGATCTCTAAGGCATCTCAAAAGAAGGTTGTGTGTTTAAGCAGAGCTTATGGAATTGGCTTATTGCTTAATGGGCTTATTGGCCCAATAAGAATAAGGTGTGTTTGTTATTTAAGCTGTGATAAGCTCATTTTCAGCTTTTGAGCCTTCAGACTTTTGTGCTTAGAATAAAATTTTGAGTCAGATAGGGCTTTTTCAGGTCATTTGGGCCTAGTTTGACTTTTTGGGCTAAAAAGCCCATTAGTGTTAACTGATTTTGCTTTTAGCCCATTTGGGGGTCCATTAGGGGTATTTTGGTAATTTCACTTTCATTTTCTGATTATTTAGGTAAAAATAAACTAGTTTGCAAGTTTTTAGAATTTTTTATAATTTTTGGATTTTTAATATTATTTTATTATTAAATTTCAAATTTCACATTTTTGTAATTTTTATATCTTTCTTAGCTTTAATACATTAAAATAGGATTTTTGTAACTCTTAGATTAATTTTATCTTTATTAGATTAATTTTTATAAATATTTTAAATTTTAATAGTTTTTAAATCATTTTAAATAGTTTTTCTTAGTTTAAAAATTTATAAAAATAGTTTTTAATCTTTTTAGGTCATTTTAGAGGTTTAGCAATTGAAAAATCTTTATTTGGGCTTTTTGATAATTAATTTGATTTTTAGGGCTTTAATTAGCATTAAAAAATTAATATTTAATTAATTAAAAGGTTTGAAAAAGTTTTGATCATTGGTAAACTCTTAGTTTATTTATTTTGATTTTTGGTTAATTTTTAGGAATTTTTAGAATTAATTTTTATTTTTGCTCTTTTTATGGTTCTACGTTTAGTCATCGTAGTAATTAATTTCACGTCTTCGTCATTCTATTTTCTCATACCCTTCTTTCAAATATTAATCTCAAATCAATTACGAATTATTCACACACATATAACTCCTTGGGAAACGAACTTTTACTTCACTGGGTCATTAGTGTTTGATTTTCCTAAAAGGTCATAATTTACCACAATCATTTTGGCGCCGCTGCTGGGGAGGTGTGTCGTGATTAATTTGTCTTGTTGTTTTTAATATTAACCATAAATAGTATTCGTATTAGTAGAAATCTACTAATACGTATTATCGGTTTTTTGGTTTTTCTTGTGAAATTATTATTACTATATTGTATTAAGTATCACAATCAATTCAAAATATCTCCAAAAGTGTGAAAACACAACCTTAATTGGGATTTGATCTCCTAATTATTGTATTCGAATCTCAAACAAAAGAAAAAGGCAAAAATAGATAAATACTTTCGTGAAGCTCGATTTTGAAAAATACGAACTATAAGGTGGGTATAAGGCGGGTATTATTAAATATACCCTAAGGAAAAAGGATCTTAAGTGCTTCGCGCCGCCTCGTTTCCCCGCTTGCTTGTGTGTATTTTGAGATTGAATGCTAATCGAGGGTTTTGCCGACCAAAGTATTATTACATATCATATATATTTTCATGGTTTCTTTGTGATTAAACCCTCTTGAACAATTTGGTTTTCACCAAAGTTCTAAAGTCATTCGAAGGCGTTCACTCCACGTGATAGTTTTCATTCTTTTGAGGCTTATGTAATCAAGAGTTTGATTCGAGGAGAGATTTGGTAGATTGTTGTCTACGAAGATACACCAAAAAAAAATTAAAAAAAAATCAAAAAAAAAAAAATTTGAAAATTCACAAAACACCCAAAAAGAATCTTCTTTGCTCACCTCCCATTCTACGTGAAGTTTATGCTAACTCATAGTCAAGCAAAACAAGCTCGTAAACATCGTCAAAATCAAGGAAATCAAGAGACGTTGATTGAAGAACAAACTCCAATTGTTGAACCTATTGTAGAACAAGAAGTCGTCATGGCTAATCGTACTATGATGGAGTTGCTTCAAGCATCCACCGAGGGTTTTGGAGAGGCCATTGTGATTCCCGCTATCCTTGCGGAGAATTTCGACATTAAGACGGGTTTAATGTCGATGTTGCAAGCTAATAAGTTTAGAGGTCATGAAATAGACAACCCGCATTACCACATAAGGAATTTTAATCGTCTCACCGCTACTAGCAAGTTTAAGGATGTTCCACATGACGCCATTAAGATGATGTTGTTTCCATACTCGTTAGATGGACCAGCAAAAATTTGGCTCGAGAAAGAACAGCCAAATTTGATTTTGACATGGGGTGATCTCGTTTCTAAGTTTGTGAACAAATTTTTCCCACCATCTAAAACAACACATTTGAAAAATGAGATTTCAAGATTTGTACAACGAAATAATGAGAGTTTTTCAATGGCAAGGGAACGATTTAAGGAAATGTTACATGAATGTCCACACCATGATTTTTCGGATTTGCATCAAGTTGATACTTTTTATAATGGGCTTAATGATCATGAACGAGATTATTTGAATGCCGCCGCGGGTGGTAATTTTTTGTGCAAAACGACCGATGAAGCTTTAAAGATTATAGAGAATAGATCTAAGGTTTACAACCCTCGTAACACACCGAGTGTTGCCAATATGGGTTCGTCATCGTCATCATCATCTCGTAGCATTAATGCCTTACATGATGAAGCTAATGAGGAAAGTCGGTTTTTTGATAGGTTTTCAAATCTTATGACTCGTTGGAAAGCACAAAATGCTTTGAATTCTTCTTCGGTTAAAGCGGTTGATAAGAGTTGTTTGTCTTGTGGTGGAGCTCATGATCTTTCCGGGTGCATTACCGCCGGTGGTAACACTTCGAGTGCTTACGTAGCAACGGGAACTTACAACCAAAACGGCCAAGGTTCCCGCCCAAATCAAGCTCCACCAAATCAAAATGCTAATAACTATCGAAACAACAACCAAAGTGGTAATTATCAAAGCAATTCACGTAACTACAACAAAGGGAATTATCAAACTGGGAATGGACAAGTTGCTAATCAAAACCAAAACCGTAATTTTCAAAACACTACACAAGGTTTTCAAAATGCTCACACTAAAAATCTTCAAGGAGAATTTTTGGATTATGCTAAAGCAAATGATGCTAAATTTGATAACATGCAACGTGAGATGATTAGCTTAAGATCCGAGTTGAAAAACGAGCTTAAAAACGACCTTGCTAATGAACTTAAGACTCATGCAAATAAAATGGAAGGAAATGTTCAACGTCTTCAAAAAAATCAACAAAAGATAGAACAAGGACAACATGAGATTAAGCAAGAATTGTTAAAAGCGGATTTAAGGCAATCAAAATTTGAAGACCGAATGGCAAAAATGTTTGAAGAAATCATGTGTAAACCCTCTTCCTCGGGTGGTCTTCCTAGTGATACCATTACAAACCCGAAGGGAGAAATGAAGGTTATTAGTACACGAAGTGGTAAAACTTTCAAGGAACCAATCTCTCGTCCAAGTACTTCTACGGAGTAGGAAATCGAGAAAGAGCCCGAGGTGATGGTTGAAAAAGAGCATATCACAAGCCCACGAAGTACCGCTCATACCACACCTACGGTTGAACCAATACCAATCATGGAACCCGAGATTCCAAGGCCGTTGACTAATGTCCAACCCACACCACCCTTACCTTACCCTTCGAGACGAAACAAAGAGAAATTGCAAGAACGTAACAAACAACAAATCGAGCATTTTATCAAAATGATTCAACAAGTGCATTTTGATGTGAGTTTAGCCGACGCGTTGTTATATATGCCTCGTTTCGCTTCCACTTTAAAAAGTATGATGAGCGATAAGGAAAAGCTTTCAAAGCTTGCTAATTGTTTTTCGGTTTATCTTAACCGCATACCGGAAAAAGTTAGTGACCCCGGAAAGTTTCTCATTCCTTGTGACATACAAGATATGAAAGAATGCCTCGCCTTGGACGATCTTGGTGCGAGCATTAATTTGATGCCATTTTCCATTTGGAAATCGCTTTCGCTTCCGACTCTTACTCCTTCGAACATGTCTATCGAGATGGCCGATCATTCTACGATTTTAGCATGTGGAGTAGCCGAGGATGTTTTCGTGAAAGTGGGGAAGTTCTACTATCCCGTTTATTTTATAGTAGTTGACATCCCCGCGGATCCTCAAGTTCCTCTAATTTTAGGTCGTCCATTTTTAGACACCTCGAGATCGCTTATCGTCGTTCATGCAAGAACTATCACTTTGAGATTCACCAAAGAGGAACTTGTTATAAACGCTACTCAAAACTCAAAACCTTCTCATGTTTATGCAACCGCTACCATCAATCACATTGACTTAGTTGATGTGGTTTGCGATGAGTTTTCACAAGAAGTGTTAGGTTTTTCCGATAGCTCGTCAAGTGGCAATCCCACTATTTTGGATCCGATTCTTGCTAATTCTACACCAAATCTCACTCCATTCCAAGGAGGCGATTTCACTTCAAATGAAATCAACAATGAAGATGAGGTGATTATTAGTGATGATACTTCTATTCCACCATTTCTTCCGCCGATGGAAGTTATGAGTGTTGAGCAAAAATCTTCAATCGAGGAGCCTCCTATCCTTGAATTGAAAGATCTTCCTTCTCACCTTGAATACGCATTCTTGGAAGGTGATGACAAGTTGCCGGTTATTATTGCAAAAGGTCTTGCTAATGATGAAAAAACCGAGCTCTTGAAAGTTCTTAAAGCTCATAAAGAGGCAATTGCGTGGAAAATTTCCGACATTAAGGGTATTGACCCAAAATTTTGTACTCACAAGATTTTAATGGAGGACGACTACAAACCCGCAATTCAAAGTCAAAGAAGTGTAAACCCCAAAATTCAGATGTCATCAAAAAGGAAGTTTTAAAACTCCTTGACGCGGGAATGATTTATCCTATCTCTGATAGCCCATGGGTGAGCCCAATCCATTGTGTCCCTAAAAAGGGAGGATTGACCGTTGTACATAATGAAAACAACGAGTTAATTCCCACTCGTGTTGTGACCGGTTGGAGGGTGTGTATTGACTACCGAAAGTTAAATGACGCCACTCGTAAAGACCACTTTCCTTTGCCCTTCATGGATCAAATGTTAGAGCGACTCACGGGAAATGAATTCTATTTCTTTTTAGATGGTTTTTACGGTTACTTTCAAATCCCTATCGACCCTCGTGATCAAGAGAAGACTACGTTTACGTGTCCTTATGGAACGTTTGCTTAATGTAGGATGCCTTTCGGACTTTGTAATGCACCGGGTACGTTTCAACGGTGTATGATGGCTATTTTTCACGATATGATCGAGAAGTCGATGGAAGTGTTTATGGATGACTTTCCGGTGTTTGGCAATTTGTTCACGTCGTGTTTATCTAATCTCGAGCAAATGTAAAAACGTTGTGAAGAAACCAATCTTGTGCTTAATTGGGAAAAATGTCATTTTATGTGTAAACAAGGAATAGTCTTAGGACATAAGGTCTCGAAAGCGTGGATTAAGGTCGATAAATCTAAGGTAGACGTCATCGCCAAGTTAGCTCATCCCAAAACCGTTAAGGGAGTTAGGAGTTTCATAGGCCACGCGGGCTTTTATCGTCGTTTCATCAAAGACTTTTCGAAAATCTCTCGACCTATGACACACCTTCTCGAGAAGGATGCTCCTTTTAACTTCAATGAGGATTGTGTTAGAGCTTTCGAAACTCTTAAAAGGAAACTTACCAAAGCTCCCATTCTTGTTGCTCCTAATTGGGAATTACCCTTTGAAAGCATGTGCGATGCAAGTGATTATGCTATAGGGGCCGTCTTAGGGCAACGTTATGAAAAGCATTTCCGTCCTATCCATCATGCTAGTAAGACGATGACCGAGGCTCAATTAAAGTACAACACAACGGAAAAGGAATTCCTTGCCGTGGTCTATGCATTTGAGAAATTCCGACCTTATCTCGTCTTAACTAAAAGCATCGTGTATACCGACCATTCGGCTATCAAGTATCTCTTAGCTAAGCAAGATGCTAAGCCGAGATTGTTTCGTTGGATGCTCCTCCTCCAATAATTTGATGTCACCGTGCTTGACAAAAAAGGAGCTGAGAATCTAGCGGCCGATCATCTCTCTCGTCTAGAAGATCCTCACAAAGATGTTTTCGAGAACAAGGAAATCACCGAAACATTTCCTCTCGAGACTCTCGGTGTAGTGAATTCTAAAGACACTACCCCATGGTTTGCCGACATTGCAAATTACCATGCGGGCAATTTCATAATCAAGGGTATGACGACACAACAAAAGCGAAAATTCTTTCGTGACGTCAAGTTCTATTTTTGGGACGACCCTTATCTCTTTCGGGTTTGTGCGGATCAACTCGTTTGATGTTATGTTTTTGGTGTCTAAGCTTCTAACATCCTTAGAGCTTGTCACGAGGGACCCACGGGTGGTCACCACGGTGTTAATCTCACGGCTAAGAAAGTGTTCGATGCCGGCTTCTTTTGTCCTTCTATCTATCGTGATGCACACGCACTTGTGAAGTCGTGTGATTCGTGCCAACGTCAAGGACAATCGTCTCAACATGATGAAATGCCACAAAACATAATTCAAGTATGTAAGATTTTCGACATTTGGGGCATAGACTTTATGGGTCCGTTCCCATCGTCTCATGGTAACAAGTATATCCTCGTCGCGGTCGACTACTGTGACAACCCTAGATTTTGGATTTTTCACTTTTGACTGTTTGATGTTGATCATGTGCTTGGTGTGCGTTTATGTATTATGTGCTCATATTTGAGACTTTATCATGATGTTAGACATTGTTTATGTAGTACATGGTACGTTATATGATGATGTGATGGGGTTGGTTCGTGCTCATGAGTTCATATGAATGTATAAATCATGGTATAAGTTGGAAATGAGACGAAATGAAATGAAATGAAATGAGTTCAGAAATGAACTGCAGAAAAGTTCGGGTATCGTTTTGATAAGGTTTCGTGTACGTATCGTATGTTGTATGTATGTATTAAGAAAATATAATATGTTTAGGATAAGTTTTATAGTTACTTTATATATTTAGAAACTTTTAGAAATGAAGGCTAGTTCAAAAATCGCGTAAAAAGTCGAAAAATTAGCAAAAGGGTACCCGGTTTGGTCCCGAAAGTGTATAGGAGTATAAGTAAACATAAAATAGAAGGGGAGAGTGTAAATATGATAAAACACAGAGAGGAGTCGAATTTGTGGCTCCCATAGCCTAAATTTTAATAATTAAATTAATAAATATAGGATAATTACCATTTAAAAGTCCTAATTGGGCCTAAACTTGTCCAGAAGGTTACCAAGGCCTATATAAACACCCCTAGACCCCTAAAAACGACTAATAACCCTAAATAAACCTAAAATCAGTCTAAATCTTCCATGGATATCAAGAGAAGTCGAAATTATGATTAGGGTTCATTAATTTTTCTTGTTTCAAGGTAAGTGATCAATTAAACCTTAATATAATTTATGTTTTTATTAATTAATCATAATTGTATTGTTAATTAACCATCATTGAGATGATTAGGGTTTTATTAATTTTATGGAAAATATATTAATTAAGATCCATTAATGATTTTAGGGTTTGTGTTATAAATTTAGGGATAATTAATGATGTTTAGAGGGTTAGTGCATAAAGGCGTAAAACAATCTGATTTTTAAGGCTGTCTTGTGTCGACTGTTCCGGGCAGTAGGTAGCACCTTTGGTCGTGTTTTTTTTTTAAATTAATTTCAAGGAGTCTACTTTTAAAAAATGTAAGGTTGGTCGAAAATGGAGTTCGGGAAGGTCGTCAAATAATTTTTACAAAAACAGTACGCTGTTCAGGAATACATTTTGATTTCGGGGATTTGAGTCAAAACCTAACCAAACGGATGAGATAGCCAAATATTTTTTATTTGGGAACTCTTTATAATGTATATAAAAGGACTGGAGGTTTTCAATAAAATTTATGGTGTTTAGGTCGGGGTTTTGGTGTCAAACATTTAGCATGTACGGAAAATCAGTTTTGGTGAAAACGACTTTTGGCGTAGAGACTAAACGAAAGGGTTAAACGTGTAATTAGAAAGTAAAATTGGTTTTTGAAGTTCTTAGATAATATAACAACATAACTCCAGTAGGGTAGGAGTCAAGTGTGGTGTTAAGTTCACTTCATGTGATCGTTTAGTGACTAGTAAACCGTACCGGGAAAAAACTGGAATTTTACGTATAGAATAGCTTGTAGTGGGAGAACTAGATAGTGGGGATAGGGGGATTAGATTCATCTCCTTGATTGTTACTTAACTTGGGTGTTAAGACCTGAGCTAAGGGTGTCGTGTATGATTTTATAGGTTTGCAGGAGTGCTAGCTTACTGTGCTATCAGGTGAGTTCATAGTCCCGTTTTGCTACGTTTTTAAATGTTTTTCCAGTATGGGATGGATATGACACTTGCAATGTTCTTTAACATGATTTAGTACTATGTTTTAAAATGTGTGGACATACATGTGCTATTGTGTGACTTGTGTGCTTATGTGTTCTCATATGTGTTCTGAAGTGTGTTCTGGTATGTGAATCTTGATTGTGTTATGATTGGGATTGGTACATAGATGTATGGGCGTCTATAGGACCAGTTGTGATGTGTGTGGAGCGTGGGGCACGATCCGTCCTGAGTTCTTGGTTCGTGGTGCACGATCCGTCCTGAGTACTTGTGCATCGTCTCTTCGGAGGCAAGATATCTCGACGGGGATATAGTTCATCTTCCACAGGTGGTGTGGGAAAGATCCGGATAGTGTGGTGTGTGTTCTTGTGTGTGTGACGGGATACTTCTTGATTGTTATAGTGTGCTTTGTGAATTGTAGATGTGATCGGTACTTGGTTTATGTTTTGTTGTGGATGCATGTAACATGATTATCACATTATGGTCCATTACTATAAATTGTTTTCCTTCAACTTATTTGCAGTGGATGTAAAGGTTTCTTATGATGTTCTAGATAACTTAAACCTATGTTCTCACCAACTTTATGTTGACAGATTTTCGTGTCATTTTCAGGTGAGGTAGTTGAGGAGGATGATGTTAGAAGTGGCTAGAGTGTAGAGGCTGCTAGGATTGCATTAGGAGGATTCCCTTTCCTCTTAGATTTTATTTTGTGTCTTGATTAAGTGAACTTTATGGTACCTATATGTTTGATGTTTGTTCATTTGTATGTCTTTGGTAAGATAGGCATGTTACCTACTTACCTAGACGCCTGTATTGTTGAGATATTGTTACGACATTTGTGTCGCCATTTATGATATTTCAATTTCATTTAGTTCTCTCTATAGACACGCTGTTGTTGTGATGATATCTATACGTCGCGCCCCATATTCCGCCATGGTGGGGTGTGACAACTACCTTTCTAAGTAGGTGGAAGCTAAGGCTTTACCTACTAATGATGCTCTTGTGGTAGTGAAGTTTTTGAAGCAACTATTCTCTCGGTTCGGAACTCCTCGTGCTATTATAAGCGATCGTGGAACCCATTTTTGTAATGACCAATTCGAGAAGGTCTTAAATAAATATGGAGTTACTCATCGTCTTTCTACGGCTTATCACCCGCAAACGAGTAGGCAAGTCGAGGTATCGAACCCAGCTTTAAAGAGGATTTTAGAGAGGTCGATTAGAGAAAACCGTGCTTCATGGTCCGACAAACTCGATGACGCTTTATGGGACTTTAGGACCACTTATAAGACACCTATCGGTTGTACTCCTTATAAGTTAGTCTATGGGAAGAATTGTCATTTGCCCATTGAATTGGATCACAAGGCATATTGGGCCCTTAAGCATGCAAACTTTGACTTAAAGACCGCGGGAGATCACCGGAAAATACAATTGAATGAATTGGATGAATTAAGAGACAATGCTTATGAAAATTCATTGATTTTCAAAGAAAAGACTAAAAAGTTTCATGATGCAAAGATTAAAAATCGGGTTTTTAACGTTGGTGATCAAGTGTTACTTTTTAACTCTAGACTTAAGATATTTTCCGGGAAATTGAAATCTCGTTGGTCGGGTCCTTTCACTATTACATAAGTGTTTCCTTATGGGACCATCGAGCTAGCTCAAAATGATGGTCCTAACTTCAAGGTGAATGGACATAGGCTTAAGCACTACTTTGGTGGGGAAATTCCTTCAATGGTTGACCTCGACCAAGTCACCTTCCCTAATGATAATTATCATAGAGGGGATCGAGTCGAGCTCATGACTCGGTAATCAAAAACGAGGTGCCTCGTGGTGGAGATCCCATGCTTATCTTTTTATGCTTTCTAATAAATAATGAGAGGGGATTTGTGCCCTTTGATACATGGATTTGCAATGGGGTTCAAAATATAATTCTCGGAATCCTCTCGAATTGATCTCAGTTAAAAGTGGAATGATTTGTTCTTGGTGACAAAAAGTGGATTTGGTTTTCTATTCTAAATAAATAAAGTAAATAAAGATTAAAGTCAGAAACAGTAAATCACTAAAAATAGAACATCAATTTAAATTAAACAATTAAATGATAAAGCTGTAAAAGATCCTTACTGAAAATATGGTCTATTCGGAATGTATGTCTAAACGGAATAAAGTGCTATTCGGAAAGTCAAACAAGCCTATGCAGAAAAATGTCCCTATTCGGAAAACATCTCTATTCGGAAAATAATGTCTATTCGGAAAGAGAATGCTATGCGGAATAATTGCCTTATGCGGAAAACAAGATCTATTCGGAATAATGCTCTTATTCGGAAAAATTATCTTATGCGGAAAAAGAATGCTATTCGGAAAAGTTGAGCTATGCGGAAAATGTGGCTTATGCGGAAAATTAGGCTATTCGGAAAAACTGGTTTATTCGGAATATATGAGATATTCCGAATAAGGAAAAAA
Organism: Glebionis coronaria; assembly: GCA_025667525.1. Classification (NCBI taxonomy): domain Eukaryota; kingdom Viridiplantae; phylum Streptophyta; class Magnoliopsida; order Asterales; family Asteraceae; genus Glebionis; species Glebionis coronaria. The sequence continues at coordinate 326,376 of JANFOE010001327.1, forward strand.
ATAAACTTGGCTTATGCGGAAAATAAATACTGTTCGGAATATTCAAAATATTCCGAGTAAGGGAGATGGGAAACTCACCTATTCGGAATATTGGCTTTGTTCGGAAAGTTCTGGGAATCAAGAACAGTAACAGTAACAGCAAAACAGGGGGTCACGGTTTTAAATTCAAATCGACTCCAATACTCAAAAAGGTTTTACCAAACTAACCAATAAACAATAACATACCATAAGAAACAAATCCCACCAATAAAAATACTAAATCAACAACTTTTTAAAATCAAACTTGAATCAAAATAAAAAAACTTAAGAACTTGCACTAGAAGATGATGAAGATCAAGATGAATGAAAAGATGGAATAGATTGATTAATGTAAAAATAACACGAGTAATGATTAAGAGTTACAAGATTGAAAGAAAAAGATGAAAATCACCAAACACCCTAATGGTGTTTGTGATGAACCGATCCTAAGAACCTGGGAAAAAGAAAAATGAAGCTCTCCCTAATTGTGTGAAGGAGGAATCTATTTATACTCCTAGTGGTTGGTTGGTGAGTGGGCTTTCTCCCTTTCTTCTTGTCTTCTCGTCTTTTCAGAAAAGTTGACGTTTTCGATTCTGATTCGGGATTTGTCGTCGATTAAATTCAACTCGTCTTTTAATTTCTTTGTTAAATAGACTTGAGTTTCTTCGACATATGTAAATCTTCCATCTTTGGTCCTTTTCTTCGATAAATCTTCAAATAGGCCCATTGACTTCAAATCTTTTGCATCTCTTGGACAATAGACTTCGTCTTTAGTCTTTTTCCTTGATAAAACCCGTGCAATCCCATGTTTTCTTAAATATTCATTCGGTTAGCTCTGAAAACACAATAAACACAAAAACCACGCATAATTCCAAACAAATGACATTAAATACGCGTTTTGGTCTTGTTTTAGCCCGAATTAAGTGGTAAAAGGATGGGTGTTTACACACCTATCAATCCCCTACACTTAACCATTGCCATGCCCTCATGCAATGCTTAGTGATAAATCAATTTTACATTTTTCTCATAATTAATCAACCTTGGCCTTATTACATACTATTTAAACAAAAATTAAAATGCTAAGAGAAATTAAAACTTTAAAATGAACAAAAGGATGGAAATAACTTGTAAAGAAATCAAGGACTTACATTAGGGCTTTGGTGTTGCGAAGATTTATCACCCTCAAGTTTCACGTTCCCCAAACTAAGCTTAGAAACGAGATCATTGTTATTATAAGTTAGTAAATCAAACACTTACACACATAGCTTAATTAAATGCTTAAACTCCCTTATCCCTAGGTGTATCTCTTATATTTTATTTTTGTCTTAGAATGATCATGAAGATGCATTTTTGGACTTATTTCGATAGTTTATTAAGGCTGAAAGCAAAGTAGGACGATTTGATCAATAGTTAGCTAAAGGACAAAATCTCTTAAAACTGCTTCTCGGGATATCAAAAAGTTCATATCTTGGCATAACTCGGTTCACGATTTGAGACCTTTCTCGGGCCGATATTTGGCATGTACTTCATACTTCATATCTTCGAGAGACGTTCTTAAGATAATGGTCTTCTCATCATAATAGAGTTTCTTCACTTGGAGACTTTTGAGGGGTACTCCAACTTGGTTGACCACGACTTCATGATTATTTCTTCAATCTCTAATTGGGATTTTGAGATACAACGATCCGCCTCCTTTTCGGACTTGGATCTATTTATCCTCATACCTTGTTAGGGTCTTTTCGGATAGACTTCTCCATGATCTTTATGGGAGTTGATTGCTTTTCGTCGTGAGTCTTGATCCTTCATATTGACTTTAGGAATAATGCTTTTCACATCACTTTGGATCTTCAGCAATAAAATTGAATCCTCATGCCTTGTTAGGGCCTTTTCGGACTCGCCAATCTTCGCGCCCCGCTTCATAAGTTATGCCTTGGCTATGAACTCTTGTCATTACCGAGCAACTTTTAAACGATCTTGGGCTAGAAGCTAAGTAACTTTTCAAATCGTAAGACCTTACTTATTGCAGATAAGTTATTAGCAAGTGATGGGAGAATAGGCAAATAATTACACCAAGTGAGCTTGTGAAAGAATACCGACTTATAATTGACTCTATCATTTCTCGTCCTCCACAATTTAAAATCTCAAGTAATGAGACTCGTGGACACTTAGCCTAATAAACCAATTAAGGTCTACGTGGTTAAGGATACTAGCTAGGATAAACTTGGATAAGTCTGTTCGGGTTGAGTCAAAATAAACGCGACGGGCCTAATATGTCAAAGATTTCTAAACCAGCTACACCACTTTATTAATATTTTTGACTTTATTGCGGGATATATACATACGAAAGCAACGATAAAAATTTAAAAATTACGACTAAATGGCCAAAGTTAATAAAAAATTTGAAAAATGTTGAAAAATAGGATTTTCCGGTTAAATGAAGGCATTTTCATGGAAACGTCCACATAAAACTTCGATAGAAGTCCCCCCTACACTTAAGATAAACATTGTCCTCAATGTTTAAGCATGTGGGAAAAATCTCCCCTACACTTATGACATTGTGCACGTTGGTTAACTCGAGTTAAGGAAGAGACGACTAAAGTGATCAATTTCAAATGTGAGTATGAAGAAAAATGAATCACGATAGTTAAGAGATAGAACCGGATTTCGGATAACACGGGAGCACGGTTCTTCAAAGATTCTAAGAGTGCACTTATCCCTGTAATCACATCACCACACAAACACAAACGACCAAAATAGGTCCTCCCCTACACTTAGGGGGTTAAAGGGATAGATACTCGGGCTGCCTCCCGAGGAGCGCTTGTTTTTGATAACCGAGTCACGAGCCTGACTCGACCCAAAATTAGTTCATGGGGAACGTGGTGAGGGATGGAATCACCTCGTGAGAGGTGTCCTCACCAAAGTACAACTTCACTCGTTGGCCATTCACCTTAAAATTTGGTCCATTAGGTTGAGCGAGCTCGAGAGTACCATATGGAAAAATTTGGGCGATGGTGAATGGGCCGGACCAACGAGATTTGAGCTTGCCCGAAAAGATTTTCAACCGAGAGTTAAAAAGTAAGACTTTGTCTCCAACATGGAACTCTCGGTTTTTGATCTTGGAGTCGTGAATGAGCTTAGTTCGTTCCTTATAGATCAAAGAATTTTCATAAGCCTCATTACGGAGTTCATTCAGCTCATTGAGTTGGATCTTGCGTAGGTTACCGGCTTTGTTTATATCAAAATTAGCCCACTTCAAGGCCCAATAAGCCTTGTGCTCCAACTCAATGGGGAGGTGGCACGCTTTCCCGTACACAAGACGATAAGGCGTACAGCCGATCGGGGTCTTGTAAGCAGTACGGAAAGCCCACAAAGCATCATCAAGTTTATCAGCCCATGCGGCACGATGCTCTCCCACGGTTCTTTCCAGAATTCTCTTCAGCCCTCGGTTTGATATTTCAGCCTGGCCATTAGTTTGTGGGTGGTAGGCTGTGGAAAGACAATGGTTTACACCGTACTTAGCCATGACTCTAGCAAATTGGTCATTGCAGAAATGAATCCCACGATCACTAATAATGGCGCGAGGCACACCGAATCTAGCGAATAAAGCTTTCAAAAAGTTACAAACCACCCTTGCGTCATTAGTAGGTAAAGCTTTGTCTTTAACCCATTTGGAGACGTAGTCAACGGCTACAAGGATGTATTTGTTTCCTTTAGAAGAGGGGAATGGCCCCATAAAGTCGATACCCCAAACATCAAAAATTTCACACTCTTGAATGAAATTCTGAGGCATCTCGTCTTTATGTGTGATTTTGCCTTGCTTTTGGCAAACATCACATTGTTTAACCATATTGTGAGCATCACGATATATGGAGGGCCAATAAAATCCCGAGTCAAACACTTTTTTAGCGGTGTAGTTGGGACCAAAGTGACCACCGGTGGGTCCTTTGTGGCAAGCATCAAGGATTTCAGACGTTGCCGGTCCGTCAACACATCGACGGATAATCAGGTCGGCACATTGTTTGAATAGGTAAGGGTCGTCCCAAAAGTAAGTCTTAATATCGGTGAAGAACTTCTTCTTTTGTTGAGACGTCAACCCTTCCTTGAGAATTCCACCCGCCAAGTAGTTTGCAAAGTCCACAAACCACGGGGTTTCATTCGGCTTCGAGTTTATAGACATTAAGGTCTCCAAGGGAAAAGAATCATTGATTTCTTTGGTCGGATGATCCCCTTGGTATGGATCCTCAAGTCTGCTGAGATGATCCGCGGCTAAGTTTTCTGCTCCTTTTTTATCGCGAATTTCGATTTTAAATTCCTGGAGCAGCAAAACCCAGCGAAGAAGTCTTGGTTTGGAATCTTGCTTTGTCAACAAGTACTTCAACGCGGAATGATCGGTATACACAATGGTGGTAGAAAGGACAAGATAGGGGCGAAATTTTTCAAAAGCATAGACAACAGCTAAAAGCTCTTTTTCGGTTGTCGTATAATGCAATTGTGCCCCTGTCATTGTCTTGCTAGCGTAATGGATCGGTTGGAAGTGTTTGTTCACTCTTTGTCCAAGAACCGCTCCAATAGCAAAATCACTAGCATCACACATCAACTCGAAGGGAAGCTCCCAATTAGGGGTAACCAAGACGGGTGCCTTAGTTAGCTTATCCTTAAGTGAGTTGAAGGCTTCAAGACACTCTTTGGAAAAGATAAAAGGAGTATCTTTTTCCAAGAGGTGGGTCATTGGGCGAGCGATTTGAGAAAAATCTTTGATGAATCGACGGTAGAAGCCCGCATGACCCAGAAAACTTCTCACACCCTTCACTGTTGAAGGTGGAGGCAACTTTGCGATAACATCGACTTTAGCACGGTCAACTTCAAGACCGGCTTTCGAGATCTTATGTCCAAGCACGACGCCTTCTTTTACCATAAAATGGCATTTTTCCCAATTCAGAACAAGGCGAGTGTCTTCGCACCGCTTTAGCATACGTTCCAAATTGGCAAGGCAAGAAGAGAAGGAATCCCCGAAGACCGAGAAATCATCCATGAAGACTTCCATGGTTTGTTCAACCATGTCATGGAAGATAGCTAACATACACCTTTGGAAAGTCCCGGGCGCATTACATAAGCCAAAAGGCATTCGTTTGTAAGCGAAAGTGCCATAGGGACAAGTGAATGTAGTCTTCTCTTGATCTTGGGGATCGATGGGTATTTGAAAATAACCCGAAAAACCATCAAGAAAGCAGTAATATTCATTTCCTGCTAATCGTTCAAGCATTTGGTCCATAAAAGGTAGAGGGAAATGATCCTTTCTCGTGGCATCATTGAGTTTGCGGTAGTCTATACAAACTCTCCACCCAGTAACGAGACGAGTGGGGATTAACTCGTTGTGTTCATTGGGAACAACGGTTATTCCGCCCTTCTTGGGCACACAATGGATTGGACTAACCCATGGTGAATCCGAAATAGGGTAAATCATACCCGCATCAAGAAGTTTGAGAACCTCTGTTTTGATGACTTCATGGATTTTTGGATTCACCCTTCGTTGGCTTTGAATCGTGGGCTTAAAGTCGTCCTCCATGAGAATTTTGTGTGTGCAGAAGTGAGGATCAATTTCACGAATATCCGAAATCTTCCAAGCAATAGCCTTCTTATGATCTTTTAACACAGCGACAAGTCGGGCTTTCTCTTCATCCTTCAAATCCTTAGCAATGATGACTGGCGACTTCTTCTCTTCTTCGAGGAATACATACTCAAGATGGGGCGGCAACTCCTTAAGTTCCAAGTCCGGAGGATTTTCGACGGGAGGCGTATTCGAAGTCGGAGTATCGATGGCAATAATAGTGGGAGATGGAGGGGAAGGATTGTCTTCTCTGAGGAGGTTTGCAATGAAACTGAGATCGTCATCCCAATTGGCAGTAGAATCGTCATTGTCTTGCTTCACATCTTCCAAGGTGGCTTCCAAATCTTTCCAAAGGAAATCACTTTCTCCAAATAGAGATAGTGATGAGTCGATAGAGGAAACAGTCTCAACATTGGGAAGAGAGGTAGGAATATTTTTACAAGCATCCTTGAAGTGTTCTTCACAAGCCTCATCAAGAACGTCAATGCAATTAACACTCTCGTAAGAATAAGGCTGTTTAGAAAGCTTTCCCATGTTGAAGACTACTTTATCGTCACCCACTCTCATGATTAGCTCACCGGCTTCAACATCAATGAGAGTGCGACCGGTCCTCAAGAATGGACGACCAACAATGAGTGGCACACGGGGGTCCATCTCGTAGTCGACGACAACAAAATCAGCAGGGAAGGTGAATTTGTCGACTCCTACAATGACGTCTTCGGCTATCCCCACTGGATAAGCAACCGTACGGTTGGCTAATTCCAAAGTCATTTTGGAGGGGACTAGCTCTGGGAGAGATAATTGCTTCAAACACTTAGAGGCATAAGATTAATACTGGGACCTAGATCGGCTAGGGCCATGCAATTCTCTACTCCCGGGAAATTGCAAGGGATAAGAAAACGACCCGGATCACCAAGCTTGGTTGGCAATTTCCTTAAGAGCACTGCAGAGCAGTTCTCATTAAGTTGGGTGTTCGCAATATCGAGGAGCTTTTCCTTGTCGCTCAGAAGGTCTTTAAACATTTTAGCGTACTTGGGCATGTGAGCGAGAGCCTCAGCGAAGGAGATATTGAAATTCAGTTGTTTGAACATTTTAAGAAAATTCGAAACCTGAATATCATCCTTGCTCTTTTGCTTCTCTTTCCTCAACCTTGAAGGATAAGGTATATTGGAAGAAGAGGAAGGCTTTAGGGGAATAGGATCACTCACAACCACGGGTGGAGGAGGGGCAGAAGGGAGAGGTGGAGAAATTGGGGAAGGAGAAGGAGGAGGAATAGGAGCAGGTGACTCGTTCTCGTTAGTCACAACCACCGGTGGAGGTATAGGAAGCTCGGGTTCCTTGGTACCTTTGCCACTTCGAGTGGTGATTGCTTTCATCTCCCCTCTTGGATTTGCAACGGTGTTACTCGGAAGAGTACCCGAAGAAGAGGGTTGACTACTTTGGAAGAAATTAGCCATCATGTTCCTCAGATCATTAGTTTGGCTATCCAACGTGTTTCTCATGTCTGCTCTCAAATCGTTTCCTTGCTTGACCAAGTCTGCTTTCAGGTTGAGCACCTCTCTCTGAAGATTTCCCACTATCGCATCGTTAGTCCTCATATAAGTTTCCATTTCTTGGTGAAGAGCGGTGGGTTGGTTGGGAGGAACATTGTATGCAGGTGGTTGGTAAGCAGGTTGTTGGTAGACTTGGTTGTTTCGTTGAGGTGGTTGTTGCTGCTTGTGGGGTGGGATGTATGGTTGTCGAGGTTGTTGTTGTTGTTGAGGAGGGCGATTAAGGTTTTGTTGTTGGTTTGGGTTGGCAGGAGGGAAACCAGGTGGTGAAAGATAGTTGTTGCTGCGGTAGCTAAGCAAGTTACGGTCACCTTGAGGTTTAGTTTGATAAGCAGGTTGAGGATAGGTGCCATATGCTGCATTCACATTCTCTGCAGGGTAATCTTGGGTGGCGGTACAAGTTGTGTAAGAATGAGGACCACCGCATATCTCACAAGGTTGGCTGACAGCGTTCACTTGAGCGTTTTTGGCGTTGTTGCTGTTGTTGTTGCTGACGGTGTGTGTGACAAGCGATTCAAGAAGAGTAGTGATTTTGTCTAATCGCTTGTCGCTGTCATTAGTGCTAGCACTAGCGACATTGGTCCGAACACTCTTGGTTTGCACGCGAGATTTATTCTCAATGATGTCCCAAGCAGCATTGGAAGTCTTAGCCAATAAATTACCCCCTAAGGCACTGTTCAGTGAATCTTGGTCACTCATGCTTAAACCATTGTAAAAAGTATTGATTTGATGTACTTTGGTAAAACCATGTTGTGGGCATTTTCTTAAAAGATCTTTAAAACGATCCCAAGATTCACTGAACGACTCATCGTATTTTTGTTCAAAGTTTATAATCTCATTCCGCAATGCGGTAGTACGAGAGGGTGGAAAAAAGTAGTTGATAAACTTTGTTTCCAAATCCGTCCACGAGAGAATACTCTGTGGCGGTTCCTTAGCAAGCCAATGTCGGGCTTGTCCCTCTAAAGAAAAGGGAAAAAGTTGTAACCTTATAACCTCTTGTGGAACGCCATTGAATTTGACCGTGTTGGTGAGTTGTAGAAATCTCTTGATGTGGTCGTGTGGGTCATCAATGGTACGTCCCAAGAATGGTTGAGCGGAGACCATCTGGATAAAGCCTGATTTTAGCTCGAAATTGTTGGCGGCAATTGGAGGTATGACAATTGGGTCCGTGTTGCCATCTACATGAGCTTGCAGCAGTTCAATCATCGGGCGATTATCCGGAAGGGGCTCATTGTTGTTGTTATTGTTCATGTTGTTGAAAGGCGGGTTGTTGTTGTTATTATTGTTTGGAGGTGGTACACCGGCCATGTCTAAGTGATCGAGAGGCTCGGGCTCTTGATAAGACGTGGATCGAGTGCGCATACACCTGCAAAAGAACGAACAAAGAAAAACAAAGCAAAAATATTTTTGGTTTTTATGTTTTTTAATTTTTTTGTATTTTTTTGAAAATTTTATATTTTTTAGTTGTTTTTGAAGATTTTTATGAAAAAGTTAACGTTCACGGGGAACGGATCCCAAAATCTAAGTTCTCACAAAAAACTTTTGATCTTAACGAGAAGAGCCGGCATCGGCGCCATTTGATACAAGGATTTGCAATGGGGTTCAAAATATAATTCTCGGAATCCTCTCGAATTGATCTCAGTTAAAAGTGGAATGATTTTTTCTTGGTGACAAAAAGTGGATTTGGTTTTCTATTCTAAATAAATAAAGTAAATAAAGATTAAAGTCAGAAACAGTAAATCACTAAAAATAGAACATCAATTTAAATTAAACAATTAAATGATAAAGCTATAAAAGATCCTTACTAAAAATATGGTCTATTCGGAATGTATGTCTAAACGGAATAAAGTGCTATTCGGAAAGTCAAACAAGCCTATGCGGAAAAATGTCCCTATTCGGAAAACATCTCTATTCGGAAAATAATGTCTATTCGGAAAGAGAATGCTATGCGGAATAATTGCCTTATGCGGAAAACAAGATCTATTCGGAATAATGCTCTTATGCGGAAAAATTATCTTATGCGGAAAAAGAATGCTATTCGGAAAAGTTGAGCTATGCGGAAAATGTGGCTTATGCGGAAAATTAGGCTATTCGGAAAAACTGGTTTATTCGGAATATATGAGATATTCCGAATAAGGAAAAAAATAAACTTGGCTTATGCGGAAAATAAATATTGTTCGGAATATTCAAAATATTCCGAGTAAGGGAGATGGGAAACTCACCTATTCGGAATATTGGCTTTGTTCGGAAAGTTCTGGGAATCAAGAACAGTAACAGTAACAGCAAAACAGGGGGTCACGGTTTTAAATTCAAATCGACTCCAATACTCAAAAAGGTTTTACCAAACTAACCAATAAACAATAACATACCATAAGAAACAAATCCCACCAATAAAAACACTAAATCAACAACTTTTTAAAATCAAACTTGAATCAAAATAAAAAAAACTTAAGAACTTGCACTAGAAGATGATGAAGATCAAGATGAATGAAAAGATGGAATAGATTGATTAATGTAAAAATAACACGAGTAATGATTAAGAGTTACAAGATTGAAAGAAAAAGATGAAAATCACCAAACACCCTAATGGTGTTTGTGATGAACCGATCCTAAGAACCTGGGAAAAAGAAAAATGAAGCTCTCCCTAATTGTGTGAAGGAGGAATCTATTTATACTCCTAGTGGTTGGTTGGTGAGTGGGCTTTCTCCCTTTCTTCTTGTCTTCTCGTCTTTTCAGAAAAGTTGACGTTTTCGATTCTGATTCGGGATTTGTCGTCGATTAAATTCAACTCGTCTTTTAATTTCTTTGTTAAATAGACTTGAGTTTCTTCGACATATGTAAATCTTCCATCTTTGGTCCTTTTCTTCGATAAATCTTCAAATAGGCCCATTGACTTCAAATCTTTTGCATCTCTTGGACAATAGACTTCGTCTTTAGTCTTTTTCCTTGATAAAACCCGTGCAATCCCATGTTTTCTTAAATATTCATTCGGTTAGCTCTGAAAACACAATAAACACAAAAACCACGCATAATTCCAAACAAATGACATTAAATACGCGTTTTGGTCTTGTTTTAGCCCGAATTAAGTGGTAAAAGGATGGGTGTTTACACACCTATCACCCTTCCAGCTCGTTGTCTCGTGGTTGTTTGTGATTGTGTTATCTAGATCATCATCATCATCTACGATTGAAGACTCTCGTGTTCGTTTACGTGAGCCTCCATCATTTGCTTGAAGAAGTTTTTCACAAATCAATGACATATCCTTTATTGTTCTAACAATTATCTTTTAGCATAATTAATAAACGGCTTTAGATATATTGTTGATCACCCTTTCCATGCTAGATCCTAAGCATTCGACTCTTCGTCTCTAGTATGGGGGTGCTCCACCTTTAGACTTGAAACATTGAGGACAATGTTTACTTTTAGTATGGGGGGGGGGGTGAATAGGTACTTGCTTTGCTACGCCCTCACGTTTTCCAACTTTCAACGTTTTGTTTTATTTTGTTGCTAATAAGGCTAAAAATGGCCAAATTTTAAATTTTTTCTTAGTCTTAATAAGTGTTTTTAAGACACAAATGTATATTTTCCGATGGGTAGAATAAGAGCTAATTTTTGACTTGATGGGCATTTGGAGCCCTTTACATTCCATAACCCGCTCAATTAAAGTTTTGCTAGACTTTTATATAGGGAACTTTAAACCGCAAAAGTCTTAGCTCATTCGGGTTAAGAACAAGAACTTTTTGCAAGTTCCTATAATTGATCCTAGAAAGTCACTTATCAAGGGAACTATAAAATGCATTCTCTAAACTTGAAAAGGTCCAAGAAAGTGCAAGATCCTATAGGTGGCTTGAAAACCCCAAAACATTGATTTGATATAGTCTTAATGAAAGCTAATCCAAATTTGGCTTAATATTGACTTGCATGGCTTAGTATTCACGAGTCTCTTTAATTCGAGGTCTTTATATAGTTAAGAACGAGAAGTGATAGAGTTAGACAAGTGATCATGCTAAACGTAGAACATGAAAATGTTCTTTCAAAAACTCATATGTTTTTAATTGTGGCTTTTTCTTCCCATAAGATCAATGCATTAGGAATAAAAATAATTGCAATAAGTAAGGTCGTACGATTTGAAAGGTTACTTAGCCTCTAGCACAAGATCATTTAAAAGTTGCTCGGGGTTGAATAGAGTTCATACCCAAGGCATAACTTATTGAAGCGGGACGCGAAGATTGGTGAAGATCCAAAAAGGCCCTAACAAGTCATGAGGATCTCTATTTTGTTGCTAAAGATCCAAGATGATGTGAAGTATCATTGTTCCAAAATCAATATGAAGGATCAAGACATACGACGAAAAGCAATTACTCCCTAAAGATCATGGAGAAAGTCTATCCAAAAAGACCCTTACAAGGTATGAGGATAAATATATCCAAGTCCGAAAAGGAGGCGGATCGTTGTATATCAAAGTACAAAATAAAGATTGAAGAAAAATGATAAAGTCGTGGTCAAAATATGAAGAATCTCTCAAAAACGTCAAGTGAAGAAATTCCAAAATATGAGAGAAGACCATAATTTCAAGAACGTCTTCCCAATATTTGAAGTATGAAGTACATGCCAAATATCGGTCCGAGAAAGGTCTCAAATCGTGAAACGAGTTATGCCAAGATATGAACTTAAGGAGATACACGAGAAGCCGTTTTAAAAGATTTTGTCCTTCGGCTAACTATCGATTAAATCGTGCTACTTTGCTTTCGGACTAATAAATACTCAAATAAGTCAATATGAATCACTTGTGATCCATGACAAGTAGTTAAAATATTCTAGTAACCCATTTTCTTTTATAATAACTAGGATTGCGGGGAGAAAAAGTATTACACAATTTGGACGTATGAGTAGTGTTAACATTGTGACTTGTACCAATAATGATCTCGTTTTTGCACTTAGCATGGAATGTATGACAATCAAGGATGAAAAAATTTACCCTATGGGACATTTACTTGTTTCTATTCATTGACCCTAATAGTCACATTCGTGATGAAAATCATACATTATGTTTTTACACATCTTCGTAGTATTATTGCAAATCTTTTACTTTTCAATGAAGGTTAATAAAATTGAATTTTGGTGATGCTTAGATACTTTATTCTAGAATTGCGTGAGGGCACGACAATGGCTTAGTATGGGGGAGTGATGAGATGGCATTTATACATGATCTCATCGTTCTTTTCGGGCTTTAAATGCATAAAAATGTCATAAAATACCATATATATGCTTGTATTTGTGTACTTGTGTGTTTTAGGTATGGATATCGTAAAAAAGACAAAAGATCATAAGAAACAAGGAAAAACGGACACGAGAAACGAAGCCGTACAAAGAACCGGGCCCTAGTTCATGAAATATCCAAGATTAACCCTTGAAGACTTGAAGATATACAAGATTGATCCTCAAAATATGAATAAATGACACTTAAAACCCTTGTATATTCATAATTACAAGTTTGGTCCCTTAAGTTTGTCAAAATTACAAAATGGTCCTTCAACTTTGAAGAATTGGCAAGATTAGTCCCTCATCAATTCTAATTTGTCAATTATGGTTCCTCATGAAGTCAAAGATACAATGAAGACCTTTAAAGATTAAGAAAGTCCAAAATCAGTCCTTCAAATATGCAAACATGGCAAAACAACCCTTGAAACCCTTTCACCAAAGTTTTGTGGCAAAACTATAAACTTGGAAAGTTTATTAACAAAGGAAAACGGTTTTGAAGGCTTAAAAACTTGTTTTACCATATTTCTGAAAACACAAGGGCCAAACATGTGCAAATGAAACATTTGAATGGAAAATGCGCCAAACACTCAAACAATCCACCAAAACCGGATTAAAGTTACTACTATTCACCTTTATGAACCCAAAATTTACCCTGCTTAAAATAAAGGGTAAATTGCAATTAACCCTACCCACGCTTGATTCACACATGCAGAAACCTATCCCACACCCAAAACCCTCACCTCCACTCACCAAAGGGCCCCACACTCAACCTCGTCCACCTATCACATCACAACTTATTCCCCAAGGAATCTGACGTGGCCAAATCAACAGCTTAGACTCTTAGCTTAACCCCAAAGCTAAAATGAACGGTTTTGATTGTAACATCCCATTTTGGAAATGGAAATATCACAGTAATTATGGCGTGTCATCAAAGCATACAAGGTAAAATGTCTAAACATTACTTGACCAGAAAATACCGGAATCAAACATCGGTAGTCCAAAAGTAAAGCTCATCACACACAAACATAGTATAGTAAAGGAAAAGGACTAAACAATGTCCAAAGCATAAGTATCAAAAGAAAGGAAATGAATAATGTAAAGAAGGCTAGACAGCTTCCAGTCCATATGCACGTACTCTTAGTGTCTACGAGCGTCCCTGAGTACCTGCCATTTTGTGAACATAGAAAAGGAAAACTGCTGAGCAATACGCTCAGTGCACGGATGTACAATAAAGCATGAATAGGATAAGCATATAACATAATAACAGCGGAAGAAACTAAGTCCCGAGTAACCTGGTTAAGTCTTAATAAAACTGGTTTTATAGTTTGAAAGTCTTATGTTTATCTTATAAAAACTGTTTGTCATATTTTACCATTAGCCAATATAGGTCATGAAAATCCACCGTGCATGAATAATTGGAGGGGTGACCTCATCATGCAAATTAGAGGGGCTGCCTCTAATTTAATATACTGGTTTTATGGGTAGGAGGGATCAGCTCCTTGTGAAGGATGCAAGGCACACACCACATTCACCATGTAATCTTGAATAAAAACGTGTAACTAGGATGCACCCATACGCCCCAAATGATAAATATAAATAAATGGCCAAAAGCTGAAGGGACGCCACGAGCAATCACTCCGCCGTGGTGAAGTCATAACATCAGTGCCTCTAATGTTATGGTAATGGTACCTCCATAACTAGGTGAAACTGGTCATGCATGTATCTGGCTATAGGTAATCATATTTAAACATAAGCAATCAAACTCATACTTATACTACGGGAAAACAGTTGGCTGCATACGGGGAAATCCTAATAAGGAAAGAATGTCCATACTGAAAGGACGGGAATCCGTACCTTATGTCCAGTGAACGAGAACGATGAACTGCGAGAATCCTACTTCCGAAACACTAGTGCTACATAAATACGTACATGAAATAAGTATCTGTTTACTAAATACATAGCTGGTTTTATGTCATGTCTTAGCTTATTTTATATGTTCTTACTATGTTTTATTGTTTAAAGCCTTAAACTGTATTAAATCTTATATTCTGCTTAATCTGATTAAGTATTTCTGGTATTTCATGTGTTATTATACTTACTGTGTAATAATAAGTAACTTTCAAAAAAATAGCAGGTTTCCTAAAATAGAAAGTTACCAAAAATAGAAAGTTTCCAAAAATAGAAAGTTTCCAAAAATAGAATGTTTCCAAAAATAGAAAGTTTCCAAAAATAGAAAGTTTCCAAAAATAGATTCATTGGTTAAATAGATAAGTTTCTAAAAATAGAAAGTTTCCATAAATAGATTAGTTGCCTTAATTAAATAAGTTTCCACAAATAGATTAGTTGCCTTAAATAAATAAGTTTCTAAAAATAGCTGGTTTCCATAAATAAATTAGCTGCCTAATTTGATTAAGTTTCTAAAAATAGAAACTTTCAATAATTAGAAATAAGCTGGTTAAATAAGCTAAGTATATAAGCCTAAGTGTTTTCATGATTATTTTCTAAGTCATATGATATATTGTATAGTTTAATAATTATTTCATGTAATTTAATTAAACTATAGGTTATAATATTTAATTAAAGTATAACATGTTTTTAATTAAATATATTAAGTTCTTAGGTTAAAATATGTATTATTAAATATTAATAATATAACCTAAGTCATGTTAATTAATTAATTATATCCATGGTTTTTAAAATAATTAATTAATTATAAGTCTTAATAATATAAATACTTAGGTTAAAATAATTTCATGATTATTAACAATTAATTAACCTAAGTCATGTTATTAAATTAATTACATCTTTATTAATTTAATTTTATCCTAAGTTCATAACATAAAAAACTAACATAACCATGAACCGGATCTAAGCTTAAAAACATGAACCGGACATGAATCGACACCGTACCCCGAACCAAATCGGGGTACCCCCTTGCTGCCGTGGGACCCACATGCACCAACCAAGATCAATTGGTCTTGGTGGTGGTCGGCTAAGCAAACCGAAACCCCCTTGGGGTCGGTTGCAGCCTGCGGCCCAAAACAAAACACCCCTTAATCGACCCTTTGATTTAATTAATCATCAAAACATGTTAGATCTATGTTTAATTAATGTGTTTTTATAAAAACATCCCATGTTCATTAATAAAAAGATTAATTAAAAAGAAAAGGTTTTAAAAAGGTTTTACCGTATTCGTGGATCAAGAGGGTGAAGAACAAACACGAACAAACAACAAATCTTCAAGATCCAAGATCAATAAATCACCTCGTATGGTGATGTGTAGGTGGCGGCACAAAGAACAAGGGAGGAAGGGGTTTTAGGTTTTTCTTAAAAATTCTTCTATAAAGTGATTTGAGTAGTGAAAACTAAATATTACCCCCTTTTAGTAAAATTGACAATGGGCTTGGCCCATTGCTCTTATTTGGCCGTGGGTAGGGACCCCCCATTGGGTTCCCGTACCTCTTTTCGTGTCTTGTTATTTAGTTAGTCGTTTGTGTTTAATTATGTTCGTGTTTTAAATGTTCTCGTTACGTATATACCATAATCTAATATATTTAATTACGCTCGTATTAAATATATATACGTAATTAATAATAGCTCGTGTTTTAATTACGCTCGTGATTTCGTGATCGGATGTTCGTGATTAATTATTTCTAAATAATTATTACGTGATCGTGCATATAAAATAGTTATCGTGTTCTAACACGTACGTAATACGTAAACTCCTAACACGTAATCGTAATCATGCTATATTAGGAAAGTTTTTAACTAGTACGTACGATCCTAAGGGTACTATGCATGGTAAAAGCATGCGGGTTTTACATTGATGCATTTGGACAAATCACAAACATCAAGCACTCAAGGTCATTCCTGGAAATTCATAGCTAGGGTTTTCATGTATGTTAGCATTCTAGAATCGTCTACTAGTCCTATATAAGGAGACCTCAACTTGTGAGAGTCCCTTGTTCTAGATTTTAGCTTTAAATCTTTGTAATTCCTTTTTATTAAATAAAAGTTGGATTTTCTGAAAATTTGTGATTTCCCTTTGTGTTTTATAAAAGTTTGGTATTTGATAAGCTAAGATCTGAGTTCCATATTCATGTTTGATGGTTTTTGAGGCAAGGTTTTAAGCAATAAAGCTTGTGTTTCAAAAATCAGAAGTTTCATATTATTTGTTCATCATTGTGGTTTGTTGATCTTAGCAGGTACAAGGAAGCTCATGCTTGTTTTGCTAGCACCTCAGCTCAAACATTCCAAGGATTGGATGTAAGTCTTGGAGGTTTGCATCTCTCTCCTTTTTCAATTTTTCTAAATTTTATTCTATTTTTGGTGATTTTGCATGATTTGTTGTGGATTGGTGTTTTGTGGCTTGATTTGAGTTTATGAAGTTGTTTAGGAGTTGTTAGGGTGGATTGTATCTTGTTTGATAGGTTAAAACACAAAAATCCTTTGGAAGATTGCAAAATCAGATTCCAAAGGGGTGTTTGGGTTAACTGATTCAAAGGGATTTGAGCTTTCCTTTGTGAGTGTTCTTGGTTCTATTGAGTTTGTGCATGCTTATCTGTTGTTAAGTGTGCGTTATCTGCAAGTTTTGTGTCTATTAACACTTAGATCCTAAAATAGGCTATAAAATCTTGATTACTTGGTTAAATTGGGTGAAATTTAGAGGACACCTAGATCTGATCATAGACTAGGGTTAAAAAGTGTTAAATCTAAGTTAATACAACCAGGGAAGTAGGTTTTGAGTGCTAAAATTGGATTTGTGGTCATCTATATCAGATAAGGCATTTTTGTTCTTGAAGTTCATAAGTAGAAACCTGCATATGCTTTGATTTGATTGTAATCTTTGATTCAGTGATTGAAATAAGTTTGTTTGTGCTTATTAAGAGTTATTATAGCTTTTGTATGCTTTTGGTTCATTCTGGTTTGCTTATTCATGCTAAAACTGCTTAAGAGTGCTTAACTGCTTATTTGCTAGGTCTGTGCAATATCTGGGAATTGTTGGCTTGTTCTATGCTTATTGGCTTATTGGAAGTGTGATTTTTTGATTGATTGTGACTCCTTGCTGCTAGCCACTGCTAGTGTAATTTGGTGTTTAGCTTATCAATAAGCTATTCTAGCTTATTCAAACGTGCAACAACTTTAATTTTGTAATACCTGCTCATTATTTGACCCATTTGTTCATACTGGAGCATTTGGAGGGTTGACTTTAGGTTTTGACTAGAAAACCAACTCATTTGACTTTTTCATAAGTGCTTATTGGCTTATCCAGCTTATTTGGCATTGCTTATTGAACTTTTCTTGATTTTTTTGGCTTAATTAAGTTGTTTAGAGTCTATTGCAAGTTGAATCAAGCCCTGAGGTGGTCTAGAACTCCAAGTCGATTATTTTGTCTTTTTGTGAAAATCTTCTTGGCTTATGGCATTGGCTTATTGCTTAATGGGCTTATTGGCCCAATAAGAATAAGCTGTTTGTTATTTAAGCTGTGATAAGCTCATTTTCAGCTTTTGGGCCTTCAGACTTTTGTGCTTAGAGTAAAATTTTGAGTCAGATAGGGCTTTTTCAGGTCATTTGGTCATAGTTTGACTTTTTGGGCTAAAAGGCCCATTAGTGTTGACTGATTTTGCTTTTAGCCCATTTGGGGGCCCATTAGGGGTATTTTGGTAATTTCACTTTTATTTTCTGATTATTTAAGTTAAAATAAACTAGTTTGCAAGTTTTTAGAATTTTTTTATAATTTTTGGATTTTTAATATTATTTTAATATTATTTTATTATTAAATTTCAAATTTCACATTTTTGTACTTTTTATATCTTTCTTAGCTTTAATACATTAAAATAGGATTTTTGCAACTCTTAGATTAATTTTATCTTTATTAGATTAATTTTTATAATTATTTTAAGTTTTAATAGTTTTTATATCATTTTAAATAGTTTTTCTTCGTTTAAAAATTTATAAAAATAGTTTTTAATCGTTTTAGGTCATTTTAGAGGTTTACCAATTGAAAAATCTTTATTTGGGTTTTTTGATAATTAATTTGATTTTTAAGGCTTTAATTAGCATTAAAAAATTAATATTTAATTAATTAAAAAGTTTGAAAAAGTTTTGATCATTGGTAAACGCTTAATTTATTTATTTTGATTTTTGGTAAATTTTTGGGAATTTTTAGAATTAATTTATATTTTTGCTCTTTTTACGGTTCTACGTTTAGTCGTCGTAGTAATTAATTTCACGTCTTCGTCATTCTATTTTCTCATCCCCTTCTTTCAAATATTAATCTCAAATCAATTACGAATTATTCACACACATATACCTCCTTGGGAAACGAACTTTTACTTCATATGGTCATTAGTGTTTGATTTTCCTAAATCATCACTTAATACTTACCGCTTTTACGCCTTTTTCCTAAAAGGTCGTACTTTACCACAATCAGTCCCCGCTATATTGGACCATTCGAGATCATATCAAGAGTGGGTTTGGTAGCATATAAACTTGAATTACCTCGAGAGCTACAAGGAATCCACAATACTTTTCGCGTGTCTGATAGTTAAAATTACACCCTTTAGGAAAAAGGCGTAGAAGCGGTAAGTATTATAGGAATCGATTTAGGAAAATCTAAACCCTTATGACCCTTTTGTGAGTTTGTTCTCGAGGATGATTAATTTGTGTGTTAAGCTTGATGGTATTTGAGATTAATATTAATGAGAAGAAGGAAAATGAGAATGATGACGGTTACGATTAAAATTAAACTACGACGAACGATAAAACGTATAACGTAAAACGTGACGAAATTAAAAATTTAATCTAAAAATTTATTAAAAGTAAAAAACAAATCTAAAATAATATAAATAAGAATAAAAATTTTACAAAAATATTTTAAAACTTATTTTCAATTTAATATTTAATTTTAAATGCTATTTAAAGCCTTAAAATGAAATAAAATAAATAATAAACCCAAAATATGATTTTATCAAATGATAATCTTACTTATATTATATAAAAGCTAAAAAGTATTTTTCTTGACTTTTTAAAACTAATTTACTATTTTTAAATGGCTAAAAACTATTAAAATATTAAAATAATCCTAAAAGTTAATTAAAAGATGGGAAAATTAATTTTACTGTTCCAAAAATCTTAACTTAATGTATATAAACTAAGAAAAATGAAAAAGTTGGAAAAATATTAATTTAACCCTAATAAGACAAAATCAGATTTAATTAAAACTAGATTTAACTTAAAATAATTCTAGAAAATGATTAAATAAAGTGAAAAATGAAATTTCTTTTCTAAAAATCTTAAATTATATAACTGAAACTAGGAAAATTGTTGAAACTGCAAAATAATACTTATTACCACTAAAAAACAAAAGACAGATTAATAAAAACTTATTTTAAATTATGTTGGTCCCTTGTAATTAGTACTATACTTAAGTAAACTAAGTATAGTCCTAACCCATGGTTAAGTAATGCAATAAACTTAATACAAGTAAGTAAATAACACAAAGGTTTTCAACGTTTAACTCTTAGCTTTATTAAAGATTTATACCCTATTGTATACGAAGCTACAATAGGGATTGAATAGACAATGTGTGGTTTTGTGATCTCCTCACTAACAAGTTAGTCCAATCCTAACGATTGCTAAGCTTGACGATTCTATCAACAAGAGTTTAGAACTCAAGTGTGTGATCGTGTTTGGATGAGAGAAAACTTTGTTTGTGAATGTCTAAAGCATTAAGTGCACAAACTTGTTTTCTCTCCTTTACAAGCATCCTATTTATAGAAGGAAAGTTGGGTAGAAGACAATAATTGCCCATGTGCAATTCTTGTCTTATTGATACAATGTAGTATCTTGTCTTACCCTATTCTAAGTAGTAAGACGTAAGTCCTTTACACTTGTCAGTACCACATCTATCCCAAAAGGGTAAGCCACGCTAATTGTGTGATGTAATTCATCTTGTCACAATTCAACTTATCCCGCCTTTACTTCAGTCTTGGAGAATGCTTGTTTTCTTCAGGGAGATCGTATGGGGTTCAGTGAGTCTATTGCCACAACTCACTAAACCCATCACCTTCTTCTTCGTCATAGAAGACATTCATTGAGCTTCGCCTCTCTGAATGCTCGAGTCTTTCTTTTAGACTCAGTCTAGGAACTCGAAAGCAACTCACTGAGTGACTGTTCACTCAATGACTTCTTTATGTTCAAGGTTAATACTTCACTTAGACTGATTGTTATTCAAATCCATCAGGGAGGTCATTAGGTACTGAATTGACCTAACAATCTCCCCCTATTAGGATATAAAATTTTCCTAAGTGAAATTGTTATAAGTGAGCAAAGAGGCTTCTTCTTATTACAAACTATTCTACTGATGAAAAGACTTAATATAACAAAGTACTTCATTTTCATTCATCATTACATAAGACTAAATAGTCTGATACAAGAAACATTAGTAAAACAAAAGTTTACAATTATTCAGGAATCCATTGCTTCCCTCTTCACCCTTCATGACTTTAACACATTTTCTTTGTCAGGCCTCCTAGCAATTATCCCCCCGAGCTTCTCAGCAAATATTTTATTCTCATCAATCTGAACTTGTCCAGCCATCACAAGAAAGATGAGAACACTCTCCGTAGTGCATTTCTCTATGTTACTCATTCTTTGAAATGCTTGATCCCCAAATACATCAATGAAGAAGATACCCCACTCAGGTTCTTCTATAACTGTCACACCCCACCATGGCGGAATATGGGGTGCAACGTATGGATATCATCACAACAAACGGTGTCTCTATAGAGAAAACTAAAATGCAAATATAATGTCATAAATGGCGACACAAATGTCATGACAATATCTCAACATAGCAGGAGTCTAGGTATGTAGGTAACGGTCCTACCTCTTACCCAAGACAAACAAATAACACTAACAATCAACATATAGGTTCATAGTATCACTATTGAAACAATCAGAAAGAAAATAAACTAAGAAGGAACGGGGATCTCCTTATAAATGCATTCCTATTCGACTCCAATCCTAGCCACATATGTTCTCACGCTTAACCACGTTATCACCTGCAAGAGACACTAAAACACGTCAACATAATGTTGGTGAGAGTCATAGGTTTAGACTCCAGCGCCAAAACAAACCATAAGGTGTGAATAATAACCAAAATCAAGTACATATGGACAATGAGATACAAACATGCATTAACAACTAATATGCAAGATTCAACAAACCAAACCCAATCCAAGGCTCCTATCCTTACCAAACACCATGGTCCCATAGATGCTCACACATCTATGTACCTCCCCAAGGCCCCGCCTTGTCAACATCCCCTTGGTACCAAGTCAAAACATAAAACAATCAAGAATCAACTAGTAGTTAATCACATATGTATACACAAGTCCATCACCAAACACAAAGCATTCACAACATAATTTATAAAACAAGACAGTGTCTCTTCCATCCCATCTGGAAGTCAAAATCATTGATAAATATGGGAGTATGAAACTCACCTGATTGAGCTTCCCCAAACATCCGCGCACTAGCAAAAAGCTAACAACCAAAAACACATAATTAAAACATGAACCAAACACTAAAATGGCTCATCAACCTATGATGGACATCTAACCTTCTCCCATATATATACCTCATATGTATGCTCTAAGCATCTCATTACACCCCTCTATAAAGCCCTTAACTTGTTTTACTTTATAACACATCCCGTTAACATTTTATTAAAAACAGTCCCAGTTTTAGGTCTCCAAACTATAAGCCAAACAACCACCTAAACACACCCATGATCTCTGTAAAGGGAATATTTATGCCCTTACATATGTTAGCTAACACCTCCCACTTCCCCCAACCTTATAGCTACTGTTAAGTCCCCGATATATATATATATATATATATATATATATATATATATATATATATATATATATATATATATATATATATATATATATATATATATATATATATATATATATATATATATATATATATATATATATATATATATATATATATATATATATATATATATATATATATATATATATATATATATATATATACTTTTGTCATTCCATATTTACTGATTTTAAACATACAAAAAGTTTGTTATGATTAGGGGGTCTTACCCTAAACCATAACCTTAGAACCAATGCAGATACTTACTATAACATATAAAACATCTCTCATGTTCGTTAGAAGATCCCAATGCAACCCTAAGTACACCAAACAACCCAAAACTTAAAAAGAAAACAGGCTCACTTCAAAACTGTTTTGACCTCTGACTGTTGTAACCTGTTTTTGACCCACTTCCCCACCTCCAATTTAGTTCTAGTTTCTTGCATTGGAAATCCACTTCAATTACCTTTTCAGGGATACTTGGATCGCAAAATAAGAGATTATAGAACTCCCGATATGATCAAAACAATTGACTCAAAATTCTGCCCAGTTTTTAAAAACGGGTTTAATCAAATTAACTTAATTAATTACCCATAACCCCATTAAATACAAGCCCTAGTTTATGTAATCATCATGATATCATTAATATAACATTAATTTACTGTTTTTACATTAAACCCTAACCTAAATCCATCATAAGATGATTAAAGAAAACATAAAAACAATTTAATTGAAAAGGGTTATGAAGGTTTTACCTTTAATTTAATGGAAGATGAAAAAACCCAATATTTATGAAGACCCTTATTTTATGTGAAACCCACGAATTTCTTTGTCTCCAGGATAAAATAATGAAGTTTTGATTTAGTATAATACGTTATATAGGATGTGGGTGAGTCCTAACCCAACCCAAACCCAACTTTCCTAAAATTTTTCCCTTCCTTTTTGTTTTAATCATAAAAACCGACTATCCCCTCCTAAATTTCGTTTTTCTCTTTATTTTATTATTAATTAATATCTTATTAATATTCCCTTAATTTTCCTTAATTTATTTCAACTCCTAAAGCCTCCAAAACCTCAAAGCCGTAAAACTAGTCAGTTTTTACGCGAATACCGTAAAAGACGTAAAATATACAGTTTTAGAAAAAACCTCAAATTTTGAAATAAACTTTATAACTAAGTCCTAAATGACTTAAAACCATCCCGAAAAATACTCCCGTGACTAAATACCTCTTCCGAGACCCCTAATTTTAAAACCCTAAACCGTAAAAATACGATTTTCTATAATTCATATACGTATACGTAAAACCACCAAATAACACCATCTCATTTCATAGTCACTACATTGTGAGCTCATGAACATGAAATAACAATTCCTCGATTTACTTATGAGTACTTTATACCCATATACAATATCCACACCAACCTCGTTCACGCACAATAAACATGTAAACACACAAATCAAATAGTTACACATAAATTAACCTTAAAATAAGACCAAGTGACGAACCTCAAAACCACGGTTGTCACATCACTCCTTCCTAATAGAAATCTCGTCCCGAGATTTACTCCTTAGGATCAAACACACAACCAACAAATCACATGAATACTTGTTCTAAATGAACTATTTCTCGTTCCCACGTGAACTCTAGTCCACGTTCCAAATTTCATCTACCCATAACTACGGTATATTACCCTTTTTATCCGACGTCCTAGCTTCACGACCCAAAATCTCTATCGGCTCTTCGATAAAACGATGACTCGTATCCATACTAATATCATCTAACGGTACCTGCAAGTCAGTTCTTGCTACGCATGAAATACGTCATGCACACTACTCAATTCCTCCGGTAATCTCAACCTATACGCCACTAGCCCAATCCTTCCAAGGATTTCATATGGACCCACAAATCTAGGTGCTAACTTCCCTTTTCTTCCCAAACCGCATCACCCCTTTCCATGGTGAAACATTTAGCATAACTTTATCCCAAATCTCAACAGCTTACGCATCTTGTCCTCATAGCTATCTTGTCGGTTCTTTGCCATTTTCAACCTCTACTTAGTCAGTGCCACCACCTCTATAGTTTCCTGATCCACCTCCGGTCCAATACGTTGATCGCTTCTAAATTCATCCCAGTGTAACGGTGATCCACCTCACCTCCTATGAATCAACTCCAGCAGTTTCTACTACAATTCCTATCACCAGACCTAACGGATTCTATCCTCTACGGATTTTCCATCACTCGGAAGTTCTCCCAACCTTAAACACGTCCAATGGTATATGTAGGATTGCATAACCAAAAGCTTCCCATAATATTCACAAGCTCCTGTCATAACCACCACCTCATCCTTGCTTTCCCATGCTCGGAACCATGTAACTAACCATCCTTCATACTAACATATGTTATACCTTTTTCTCTAGGTGAACCGTCCATTGGTCGTGACTACCAACCTCTTTCTCTAACAGATTTCCGTTCCTTATCACTCCACTATCTTCACAACCTCTTGCCCCCTCGAATCATCCTTCCTCCATACTACTTTTCGCTTGTCTCTCCACAATCTTAATTTCCATTCCATCATATATCCTGTCTTCAGCCTATAATTTAGGCGTTTCCTCCTTTATTCCCTACATCATCATCAATGTAAATGTTGCCCCTCTCACCGGTGTCTCTCTCTTTGTAGAAGAATTCTTCCTACTATAATGCATCCTCCAACTATCTCCAAATCTCACGCAAATGCTCTAGGCGTCTTTCTCAATTACCCCTATAGTATGCTCATACCAAACATTAGTCTATCAATGTTATACTACGCTTGCTTCCCATCGTTTCTTCCCTTGCCATAATCCTTCATCAGGCATTCCACACATATTAGGCTAACTTTTACGCAAAACCCTCTATTTCATCACATCCGTACGCAAACCTTCCAACTTCTCACTACGTGACTTCTCATTCCCCTTGAAATATGGGATGAATTAGTCCGTCTATCGACTATCATCAAACTCTCATCGTACATATTCCTCCACCGCATTATGTATCCCTTCCACCAACTTCGTCCTCACATCGCCCTTTCTAAGCTACTCCTAGTCTACGTCCCTTTTCTCCATATGATTGTCGAAGCCACGCTACATACATGTTGACGCGTTCTCTGCTTTAGACAACTCAACTCGTGCAACCTACATCCTTCATCCAAACCACCCTAATATGTCACCCATACAGTTCAAGTTCGTCTCAGCTTCACTTCATTCTTCTTATTCCATGTCTCATCAACCATGCTTGCCTTTCCCAGATGCTACTTGGCCTTGCAATCTTCTTTCATCACTTAACTCCACCCATCACCTTTTCCAAAGGTTCAATCAAGATGATTAAATATGTGTTGTAGACGTTCATGATCCGTATAGATCATTCCCTACGTCTCATATACCAAATGCCTCTAGCATTCTAGGCAGATATAACAATCCAGCTCCACTAACTAAGTCTTATCTAGTTCTTCCAAATCTTCAGTTCCCACGACGTATAAACAACCGCCTTTCTTTGTCGTTCTCGTATACATCCAAATCCTTGCTCCACGTATCGTCATGCTTCGCGAATTCATCTAGTCCTTCCGATAATGCCAAGATCGGCTCATTAGCCAATCCACCTCTTCAGCCTCCAAAACGCTTCATCATCCTTCTTCACCTCGCCCTTGCTGGTTCCATGATATGCCATCATCTCTACTGCTCATCATAGTACACTTAATCCTAAAACTCACACTTGAAAATCTCACGTATAATTCCCTTTCCTAACAACTCCAAACCAACTCATAATTTACCTCACTCCTTTCTAAGATTTGAGTAGATCAAGAGGTCGTCGATGCTCCCAACGACAACTCGTTTATACCCGTTCATGCACACTCGGTTCATTGACTCCATGAAACCGCTAGTGCTTTGGCAAAGCCAAATGCATAACCGTAAACCCAAAGCGTTCATACAACATCCTTAGTAGTTTCAACTATGTCCTCCTTGCACCCTCTCTTAGCGGCAATACGAATAAATTCCTACCTCGTTCTACTTGCGAAATTCTACACGCATTTTAACAGACCAATACTTCCTCTCATCAGACCACTCAACCTCTTTCCACATCCAATCTACTACTAAGCAACTCAACTTTTATCTTGCATTCGTTGCAAAATTTCTAACAACTCTTGTTTTTAAATCATTCCATCAACAATTGCCTTGGAAAGGCACTAACTATAACTCCTCTCACTTCTCCTACTTGCTCTATTCATGGTTCTACCTCAAAGTAATAGGCAAACCTACTAAATCTCAGGAAATTTTCGGAAAACTTACATGCCTTACGAACAATCATAAATACCTTTGAGGTATTATACCCCCCTCCAACACTCTCTATGGCGCGTTACTTGTGCTAGTATCCCACAAATCTCTATTCATCTCCTTGGTACTCCAAAGAGACATCATCACCACATTAGTTCGTCTACGAACCTTTTACTCTTTCATCCCCACTATGGGAATTCCGACCGTTCTCTCCTGGCCACCTACTTAATCGTGTAGGCGCGACCAAGTTTTCATATGGCTACCTCAACGCACCCAAACAATAAGAACCCAAAACTACATCCTGAATCCACTAGATACAATCAAAGAATCAAACCCACGGATAACTAACGACATTTCACGTGCACCAATTAAAACAAGTCAAAAACCACGAGACTCAAAAGAAAACTCAAACCCAAAACATGTATCAATTCAAAATGACCCATGGCAACGAAAAATAATCCAAGAACACCCAATGGCAACCAAAACATATTACGCCCCGCGACGTATTATTTAAACCGTGCAAAAGATCGACTTTTCCAAATGAATATATATATATATATATATATATATATATATATATATATATATATATATATATATATATGTATATATATATATATATATATATATATATATATATATATATATATATATATATATATATATATATATATATATATATATATATATATATATATATATATATATATATATATATATATATATATATATATATATATATATATATATATATATATATATATATATATATATATATATATATATATATATTACCTCCCCACATCTATGTGACTCAAACAATCTACAAACAACCCTCTTGACGAACTCAAAACTCAACTCAAAGACTAGGTATCCCGTGCATCCCAAATCATAAAAATAAACTACCATTCAAAACTCAACCTTTAACCCGACACTTGTACAATAATTTCGGCCAGTCCACTGACCTCCCATGACTATACATTCTGAATATTTTAAAAGTACGTTCCGAGTACATAATTTTTGGCTTTTGAATCACTCAAAAAGCTCTAAAAACGAACAAGTTATGACCAAAACAGTTTTATATTAATGAAAGATAAAATTGTATGTGAAATATTCATAAACTCAATTTAACCTTGTATTAATAATTATAAGTGACGTGAATCGGGTAAACCCAATTATATAAACTATGTAAGTAGAAGGAAATTTTACTTCGCTTTATTTTAAAGAAAGTCTTTTAGAATTTGAAATAAATAAGTGTTGATTAAAAAGAAATCTTATGTTACATCTCGTTTCAACACACGACTCCAACACCTTACCCTTATTTTACCGAATACAACCAACTATCTAACCCTATAATAGATTTCCAAGTCCCCCTTTTTCTCAATATATACCGACCAAAAGAAATGTAAGACCCAACACAAAAGATTTCATTATCTCAAAAGGAATCCCAAGTTATTTCAATAGACTTAAAACCAAGAACACCATTTTAAAGCGTACACGTGAAATACGAAACTCAAAGAATACGCTACAAGACACACTTCAAAATATTCAAAACGTCGTTGAAACTCCACCAAACTCGAGCACTAATAAATTGTATAAACACAAGAGAGCACTAGGTACGTTTAAGTTATAATAACAACTGAACGACCGTAAATCATAACATAACATCTATTAGTATATATACATCCGCATATGTATACCTATTGAATCTCCCAAACATACTCGTTATCTAATACATAGCTTTTGTATGGGTTCTAGATTTAATCTCGGTATCTCCTCGAATTGATCACGGTCCTAAGTGGAGTGATTTGTTCTTGGTTAATAAAAAGGTGTTGGTTTGTTTATCTATTTTGAACTAATAGCAAATAAATGTAAGTGGCGTTGAGTAAATAATAAGCTTTGAAAGATTAAACTAAATTGACGAGTTAAAAATGAAAGCTTGAAAACATAAAGAAGAGAATTGAAAAATACTTTGAAAACTTAATTAAACTAACACTTAAAAACTTTGCTAAAACTTTAAAATTTAAAAACATGTTCTATCAAATTATTTCTATCTGAATGCATCAAAGACATCAACATCGGAATATAACTAAACCTACCCATCGGAATGTCAAAGTGAAGGTCCATCGGAATGTTCATGTAAATTACCATCGGAATAATTAAAATCAAAGCTGTCGGAATGAAGTCTCGATCGGAAAGTCAGATCGGAATATCTAAGGGCCCTTTGTCGCAATGTCAGATCGGAATGTGGTGAATTAAAATTGGCCAGATTTTCGACTTAACATAGAAGGAAATCCGTTGGAATGTGTAAAAACCCTTGGATTGTGATGGGAGCAATGTTGTTCCGAAATTGGTGGCAACTTAAAATTTCAATAAGCAAATACAATAAGCTATTTTAACCGAGACTTAAACACTTCAAAAAGATTAAATTTTACAACTTTTGAAAACGTAAAATCATAAACTTTATAAACGAAACTTTTGAATGACTAAAACATTGATGAAATCCGAAAAACCAATAAGCTAAAACAAGCAATAAGCCAATAAGCATAGAAGGCCTATAGCTTATACGTGTGAGAGCTTAAAAAGAGACAAGAAAGATTAAACTTTGATCACGAACTCATCCACAAATCAAAACCGTATGAAATGAGACAATCGGATCAAGGATTTAGGTAAACTAAGAAAAGTAGAAGAAGATTAAAGAACTTGAAAGCTTTACTTGAATAAGATTAATGAAATCCAATGTACAAAGATTAAAGAAAGCTTAAATTTAAAAGATGAAAACAAAGAAAAAGTTTAGTGAGAGAAAGTTTGGAACTTTCTCTCTCTAAAACTAGAAAAATGAAAAACTAAAGAACTAACTAAGTCTCTCCAAATGGTGAAGTGAAGTCCTATTTATAGGCGTGTGATTACGGGCTTGTGAATGGGCTTTCGTTCGGGCTTCTTTTCTTCTTTCTTCTTTAGTTTTCTCGTTTCTTTAAATAAACGTTTCCGACTTTGGATTTTGAGAAGTGTCGGTGAATAATTCCAACTCGTCTTGTAATCTTTTTTTTAATAGACTCAAGTTCTTCGACATATATGAATCTTTCATCTTTGGCTCTATTCTTCGATAAATCTTCAAATAGGCACAATGACTTCAAATCTTTTGCATCTCTTAGACAATAGACTTCGTCTTGAGTCTTTTTCTTCGATAAAACCCGTGCAATCCCATATTTTCTTCAATATTCTCCCGGTTGACTCTGAAAACACAATAAACACAAAAACCACGCATAATTCCAAACAAATGATATTAAATACGTGTTTTGGTCTCGTTTTAGCCAGAAATAAGTCGTAAAAGGATGGGTGTTTTCACACCTATTAAATCCCCTACACTTAACCATTGACATGCCCTCATGCAATGCTTAATGATAGAGCAAATTTACACTTTTCTCAAAATCAATCAACCTTGGCCTTATTAAAATATTACTAAATAAAAATTAAAGTACTAAGAGAAATCAAATCTTTAAGGTAAACAAAAGGATGGAAATAACTTGCAAAGAGATCAAGGACTTACATTAGGGCTTCGGTGCTGCGAAGATTTATCACCCTCAAGTTTCACGTTCCCCATACTAAGCTTAAAAACGAGATCATTGTTATTATAAGTTAGCATATCAAACACTTACTCACATGGCTTAATTAAATGCTTAAACTCCCTTATTCCTAGGTGTATCTCTTATATTTTATTTTTGTCTTAGAATGATCATGAAGATGCATTTTTGGACTTATTTCGATAGTTTATTTAGGCTGAAAGCAAAGTAGGACGATTTGGTCAATAGTTAGCTAAAGGACAAAATCTCTTAAAACTGCTTCTCGGGATATCAAAAAGTTCATATCTTGGCATAACTCGGTTCACGATTTGAGACCTTTCTCGGGCCGATATTTGGCATGTACTTCATACTTCATATCTTGAGAGACGTGCTTGAGATAATGGTCTTCTCATCGTTAATAGAGTTTCATTACTTGGAGACTTTTGAGGGGTACTCCAACTTTGTTGACCACGACTTCATGATTATTTCTTCAATCTCTAATTGGGATTTCGAGATACAACGATCCGCCTCCTTTTCGGACTTGGATCTATTTATCCTCATACCTTGTTAGGGTCTTTTCGGATAGACGTCTCCATGATCTTTATGGGAGTTGATTGCTTTTTGTCGTGAGTCTTGATCCTTCATATTGATTTTGGGAATAATGCTTTTCATATCACTTTGGATCTTCAGCAATAAAATGGAATCCTCATGCCTTGTTAGGGCCTTTTCGGACTCGCCAATCTTCGCGCCCCGCTTCATAGGTTATGCCTTGGCTATGAACTCTTATCATTACCGAGCAAATTTTAAACGATCTTGGGCTAGAAGCTAAGTAACTTTTCAAATCGTACGACCTTACTTATTGCAGATAAGTTATTAGCAAGTGATAGGAGAATAGGCAAATAATTACACCAAGTGAGCTTGTGCAAGAATGCCAACTTATAATAGACTATCATTTCTCGTTCTCCACAATTTAAAATCTCAAGTAATGAGACTCGTGGATGCTTAGCCTAATAAACCAATTAAGGTCTATATGGTTAAGGATACTAGCTAGAATAAACTCGGATAAGTCTATTCGGGTTGAGTCAAAATAATCACAACGGGCCTAATATGTCAAAGGTTTCAAAACTAACTACACCACTTTATTAATATTTTTGACTTTATTGCGGGATATATACATATGAAAGCAACGATAAAAATTTAAAAATTGCGACTAAATGGCCAAAGTTAATTAAAAATTTTAAAAATGTTGAAAAAGATGATTTTCCGGTTAAATGAAGGCATTTTCATGGAAAAGTCCACTTAAAACTTCGATAGAAGTCCCCCCTACACTTAAGATAAACATTGTCCTCAATGTTTAAGCATGTGGGAAAAATATCCACTACACTTATGACATTGTGCACGTTGGTTAAATCAAGCTAAGGAAGAGACGACTAAAGTGATCAATTTCAAATGTGAGAATGAAGAAAATTGAATCACGATAGTTGAGAGATAGAACCGGATTTCGGATAACACGGGAGCACGGTTTCTTCAAAGGTTCCAAAAGTTCATTCATCCCTGTAATCACATCACCACACAAAGACAAACACCTATATAGGTCCCCCTACACTTAGGAGGTTAAAACGAAAAGGGATAGATACTCGGGCTGCCTCCCGAGGAGCGCTTGTTTTTGATAACCGAGTGACGAGCCTGACTCGACCCAAAATTAGTTCATGAGGAACATGGTGAGGGATGGAATCATCTCATTAGAGATGTCCTCACCAAAGTACAACTTAACTCGTTGGCCATTCACCTTAAAATTCGGTCCATTAGGTTGAGCGAGCTCGAGAGTACCATATGGAAAAATTTAGGCAATGGTGAATGGGCCGGACCAACGAGATTTTAGCTTGCTCGAAAAGATTTTCAACCGAGAGTTAAAGAGTAAAACTTTGTCTCCAACTTGGAACTCTTGGTTTTTAATCTTGGAGTCGTGAATGAGCTTACTCTTCTCCTTATAGATCAAAGAATTTTCATAAGCCTCATTACGGAGTTCATTCCGCTCATTGAGTTGGATCTTGCGTAGGTCACCGGCTTTGTTGATATCAAAATTAGCCCACTTCAAGGCCCAGTAAGCCTTATGCTCCAACTCAATGGGGAGGTGGCACGCTTTTCCGTACACGAGACGATATGGTGTACAACCAATCGGAGTCTTGTAAGCGGTACGAAAAGCCCACAAAGCATCATCAAGTTTATCAGCCCATGAGGCATGATGCTCTCCCACGGTTCTTTCAAGAATTCGCTTTAATCCTCGGTTAGAGATTTCAGCCTGTCCATTAGTTTGTGGGTGGTACGCGGTGGAAAGACGATGATTTACACCATACTTAGCCATGACTCTTGCGAATTGGTCATTGAAAAAATGAGTCCCGCGATCACTAATAATGGCACGAGGCACACCGAATCTAACGAATAACGATTTCAAAAAGTTACAAACCACCCGTGCGTCATTAGTAGGTAAAGCTTTGGCTTCAACCCACTTTGAAACGTAGTCAACGGCTACAAGGATGTATTTGTTTCCTTTAGATGAAGGGAATGGCCCCATAAAGTCGATACCCCAAACATCAAAGATTTTACATTCTTGTATGAAATTCTGAGGCATCTCGTCTTTATGTGTGATCTTGCCTTGTTTCTGGCAAGCATCACAACGTTTAACCATCTCGTGAGCATCACGGTAAATGGTGGGCCAATAAAATCCCGAGTCAAACACTTTTTTGGCGGTGTAGTTGGGATCAAAGTGACCACCGGTGGGTCCTTTATGGCAAGCATCAAGGATTTTTAAAGCTGCCGGTCCATCAACACATCAACGAATAATCAAGTCAGCACATTGCTTGAATAGATACGGGTCATCCCAAAAGTAAGTCTTAATGTCGTTAAAGAACTTCTTCTTTTTCTGGGATGTTAACCCATCAACGAGAATTCCACCCGCCAAGTAGTTTGCAATGTCCGCAAACCACGGGGTTTCATCAGCAGTCGAGTTGATAGACATTAAGGTCTCCAAGGGAAAAGAATCATTGATTTCTTTGTTCGGATGATCCCATTGGTAAGGATCCTCAAGTCTACTGAGATGATCCGCGGCTAGGTTTTCAGCTCCTTTTTTATCGCGAATTTAGATTTTAAATTCTTGGAGTAGCAAAACCCAGCGAAGAAGTCTTGGTTTGGAATCTTGCTTTGTCAACAAGTACTTCAACGCGGAATGATCGGTATAAACGATTGTGGTAGAAAGGACAAGATAGGGGCGAAACTTTTCAAAAGCATAGACAACAGCTAAAAGCTCTTTTTCGGTTGTCGTGTAATGCAATTGAGCCCCCGTCATTGTCTTGCTAGCGTAATGGATCGGTTGGAAGTGTTTGTTCACTCTTTGGCCCAGAACCGCTCCAATAGCAAAGTCACTAGCATCACACATCAACTCGAAAGGAAACTCCCAATTAGGGGTAACTAAGACGGGTGACTTAGTAAGCTTATCCTTAAGCAAGTTGAAGGCTTCAAGACACTCTTTGGAAAAGATAAAAGGAGTGTCTTTTTCCAAGAGGTGGGTCATCGGGCGAGCGATTTGAGAAAAAATCTTTGATGAATCGACGGTAGAAGCCCGCATGACCCAGGAAACTTCTCACACCCTTCACGGTTGAAGGTGGAGGCAACTTAGAAACAACATCGACTTTAGCACGGTCTAGTTCAAGACCGGCTTTGGAGATCTTGTTTCCTAGCACGATGCCTTCTTTTACCATGAAATGGCATTTTTCCCAATTAAGAACAAGGCGAGTGTCTTCACACCGCTTAAGCATACGTTCTAAATTGGTAAGGCAAGCAGAGAAAGAATCGCATAAACCGAGAAATCATCCATGAATACTTCCATAGTGTCTTCCACCATGTCATGGAATATAGCCATCATACACCTTTGGAACGTCCCAGGAGCATTACATAAACCAAAAGGCATGCGTTTGTAAGCAAATGTTCCGTAGGGACAAGTGAATGTGGTCTTTTCTTGGTCCTTGGGATCGATGGGAATTTGAAAATACCCGGAGAAACCGTCTAAAAAGCAGTAATAGTCATTACCAGCTAGACGCTCGAGCATTTGATCCATGAAGGGAAGAGGAAAGTGATCTTTTCTCATGGCATCATTGAGCTTGCGATAATCAATACAAACTCTCCACCCAGTAACGAGACGAGTGGGAATCAACTCGTTGTGTTCATTGGAAACAACGGTTATTCCTCCCTTCTTGGGCACACAATGGATGGGACTTACCCATGGCGAATCCGAAACAGGGTAGATCAAGCCGGCATCTAGAAGTTTGATAACCTCTTGTTTGATTACGTCATAAATTCGAGGATTAACCCTTCTTTTGCTCTGGATTGTGGGTTTAAAGTCATCTTCCATGAGAATCTTGTGAGTACAAAAGTTCGGATCAATTCCGCGGATATCGGAAATTTTCCAAGCAATTGCCTTCTTATGATCTTTAAGCACGGCGATGAGGCGAGATTTTTCTTCTTCTTTCAAGTCCTTCGCGATGATGACAGGCGACTTCTTGTTTTCTTCAAGGAACACGTACTCGATATGGGGCGGAAACTCCTTAAGTTCTAAATCCGGAGGACTTTCGATGGAAGGCGTTTTCAAAGTCGAAGCATCGAGAGCAATAACCTTGGGAGATGGTGGAGCAATTATGTCTTCTTTAAGAAGGTTCTCAATGAGGCGGAGATCTTCATCCCAATTGGTGGTAGAATCGTCATTAGCTAAGTTCACATCTCCCATGGTGGCTTCCAAATCTTTCCAAAGGAAATCACTTTCTCCAAATAGAGATAGTGATGAATCGATAGAGTAAACGGTCTCAACATTGGGAAGAGAGGTAGGAATACTTTTACAAGCATCTTTGAAGTGTTCTTCACAAGCCTCATCAAGAACGTCAATACAATTAACACTCTCGTTAGAATAAGCCTGTTTAGAAAGCTTTCCCATGTTGAAGACAATTTTATCGTCACCCACTCTCATGATAAGCTCACCCGCTTCAACATCGATGAGAGTGCGACCGGTCCTCAGGAATGGACGACCAACAATTAATGGCACACGAGGGTCCATCTCATAGTCGACGACGACGAAATCGGCAGGAAAAGTGAATTTGTCGACTCCTACAAAGACGTCTTCGGCTATCCCCACTGGATAAGCAACCGTACGGTTAGCTAATTCCAGAGTCATTTTGGTGGGGACTAGCCCGGGGATAGATAATTGCTTCCACACACTTAAAGGCATTAAGTTAATACTGGCACCTAGATCGGCTAGGGCCATGCAATTCTCTACTCCCGAGAAATTACAAGGGATTAAGAAGCGACCCAGATCACCAAGCTTGGTTGGCAATTTCCTTAAGAGTACTGCAGAGCAATTCTCATTAAGTTGGGTGTTAGAAATATCAAGAAGCTTCTCCTTGTCGCTAAGAAGATCTTTGAACATTTTCGCATACTTAGGCATGTGAGCGAGAGCCTCAGCGAAGGAGATGTTAAAATTTAATTGTTTAAACATTTTTAGAAAGTTCGAAACTTGAATATCATCCTTGCTTTTGAGCTTCTCTTTCCTCAACCTTGATGGATAAGGTATATCGGAAGAAGAGGAAGTCTTTGGGATCGAAGGATCACTCACATCCTTGGGTGGAGGAGGGGTAGAAGTAAGAGGTGGAGAAATTGGAGAAATAGTAGGTTAAGGAATAGGAGCAGGTGACTCGTTTTCCTTAGTCACAATCACCGGTGGAGGTATAGGAAGCTCGGGTTCCTTGGTACCTTTGCCACTGCGAGTGGTGATTGCTTTCATCTCCCCTCTTGGATTCGCAACGGTGTTACTCGGAAGAGTACCCGAAGAAGAGGGTTGATTACCTTGGAAGAAACTAGCCATCATGTTCCTTAAGTCATTCGTTTGACTATCCAAAGTGTTTCTCATATCAGCTCTCAGATCGTTCCCTTGTTTCACCAGGTCTGCTTTCAAGTTGAGCACTTCCCGTTGGAGATTGTCCACGATCACATCATTAGTCCTCATGTAGGTTCCAATATCTTGGTGTAATGCGGTGGGTTGATTAAGAGGAGCATTATAGGCGGGTGGTTGATAAGCAGGTTGTTGGTAAACTTGGTTGTTTCTTTGAGGTGGATATGGTTGTTTGTGAGGTGGTATGTATGGTGTACGAGGTTGTTGTTGTTGTTGAGGAGGGCGATTGAGGTTTTGTTGTTGGTTTGGGTTGTTAGGAGGAAAACCGGGTGGTGAGAGATAGTTGTTAGAGCGGTAGCTAAGCAAGTTGCGGTCACCTTGAGGACGAGCTTGATAAGCGGCCGGAGGATAGGTGCCGTATGCTGCATTCACATTCTCAGAAGGGTAGTCTTGGGTGGCGGTACAAGTGGTGTAAGAGTGAGGACCCCCGCATATCTCACATGGTTGGCTAACAGCATTGACTTGAGCGTTTTTGGCATTGATGCTGTTGGTGTTGCTAGCGGTTTGGGTAGCAAGCGATTCAAGAAGCGCAGTGATTTTGTCAATTCGCTTGTCGCTGTCACTAGTACTAGCACTAGCGGCATTGGTCCACACACTCTTGGTTTGCACACGAGACTTATTCTCAATGATATCCCAAGCGGCATTGGAAGTCTTAACTAAAATATTACCCCCCGAGGCACTATTTAGTGAATCTTGGTCGTTCATGCTTAAACCATTATAAAAGGTATTAATTTGGTGCACTTTGGTAAAACCATGTTGTGGGCACTTTCTCAAAAGGTCTTTAAAACGATCCCAAGATTCACTAAAAGACTCATCGTACTTTTGTTCAAAATTGATAATTTCATTCCGCAAAGCGGTAGTACGAGAGGGTGGGAAAAAGTAGTTGATAAATTTGGTCTCCAAATCCGTCCACGTAAGAATACTCTGTAGCGGTTCCTTAGCAAGCCAATGCCGGGCTTGTCCCTCTAAAGAAAAGGGAAAAAGTTGTAAACGGATTACCTCTTGTGGAACACCATTAAATTTGACCGTATTAGTGAGTTGCAAGAATCTCTTGATGTGGTCATGTGGATCATCAATGGTACGTCCCAAGAATGGTTGAGCAGAGACCATCTGGATAAAACCGGATTTGAGCTCAAAGTTGTTGGCTGCAATCGCGGGTATAACAATTGGATCATTGTTGCCGTCTACATGTGCTTGCAGGAGTTCAATCATCTGGCGATTGTCCGGTAGAGGCTCATTGTTGTTGTTGTTGTTGTTGTTATTCATGTTGTTGAGAGGTGGATTGTTGTTGTTGTTGTTATTGTTTTGAGGTGGGTTATTATTGTTGTTTTGTACACCGGCCATGTCTAAGTTATCGAGAGGCTCGGGCTCTTGATAAGACGTTGATCGTGTACGCATGCACCTGCAAAAGAACTAACAAAGCAAACAAGAAATATTTTTGGTTTTTATGATTTTTTAATTTTTTTGTATTTTTTAAAGTTTTATATTTTTTGGGTTTTTTTGAAAGTTTTTATGAAAAAGGTAACGTTCACGGCGAACGGATCCCAAAATCTAAGTTCTCACAAAAAAACTGTTGATCTTAACAAGAAGAGCCGGCAGCGGCGCCATTTAATACATAGCTTTTGTATGGGTTCTAGATTTAATCTCGGTATCTCCTCGAATTGATCACGGTCCTAAGTGGAGTGATTTGTTCTTGGTTAATAAAAAGGTGTTGGTTTGTTTATCTATTTTGAACTAATAGCAAATAAATGTAAGTGGCGTTGAGTAAATAATAAGCTTTGAAAGATGAAATTAAATTGACGAGTTAAAAATGAAAGCTTGAAAACATAAAGAAGAGAATAGAAAAATACTTTGAAAACTTAATTAAACTAACACTTAAAAACTTTGCTAAAACTTTAAAATTTAAAAACATGTTCTATCAAATTATTTCTATCGGAATGCATCAAACACATTAGCATCGGAATATAACTAAACCTACCCATCGGAATGGCAAAGTGAAGGTCCATCGGAATGTTCATGTAAATTACCATTGGAATAATTAAAATCAAAGCTGTCAAAATGAAGTCTCGATCGGAAAGTCAGATCGGAATATCTAAGGGCCCTTTGTCGCAATGTCAGATCGGAATGTGGTGAATTAAAATTGGCCAGAGTTTTGACTTAAGATAGAACCTTAGTCCCGTCGGAATGTGCGATCGCAATGAGCGATCGCAATTCCAGATCGGAATAAGGGGAAATGACACCCGGTCGCAAAGTAAAACCCTCTTGGGTTATTGCGATCAAAAGCAGGAAATCCGTCGGAATGTGTAAAAACCCTTGGATTGCGATGGGAGCAACGTTGTTTCAAAATTGGTGGCAACTTAAAATTTCAATAAGCAAATACAATAAGCTATTTTAACCGAGACTTAAACACTTCAAAAAGATTAAATTTGACAACTTTTGAAAACGTAAAATCATAAACTTTATAAAAGAAACTTTTGAATGACTAAAACATTGATGAAATCCGAAAAACCAATAAGCTAAAACAAGCAATAAGCCAATAAGCATAGAAGGCCTATAGCTTATACGTGTGAGAGCTTAAAAAGAAACAAGAAAGATTAAACTTTGATCACGAACTCATCCACAAATCCAAACCGTATGAACTGAGACAATCGGATCAAGGATTTAGGTAAACTAAGAAAAGTAGAAGAAGATTAAAGAACTTAAAAGCTTAACTTGAATAAGATTAATGAAATCCAAAGTACAAAGATTAAAGAAAGCTTAAATTTAAAAGATGAAAACAAAGAAAAAGTTTAGTGAGAGAAAGTTTGGAACTTTCTCTCTCTAAAACTAGAAAAATGAAAAACTAAAGAACTAACTAAGTCTCTCCAAATGGTGAAGTGAAGTCCTATTTATAGGCGTGTGATTACGGGCTTGTGAATGGGCTTTCGTTCGGGCTTCTTTTCTTCTTTCTTCTTTAGTTTTCTCGTTTCTTTAAATAAACGTTTCCGACTTTGGATTTTGAGAAGTGTCGGTGAATAATTCCAACTTGTCTTGTAATCTTTTGTTTAATAGACTCGAGTTCTTCGACATATATGAATCTTTCATCTTTGGCTCTATTCTTCGATAAATCTTCAAATAGGCACAATGACTTCAAATCTTTTGCATCTCTTGGACAATAGACTTCGTCTTGAGTCTTTTTCTTCGATAAAACCCGTGCAATCCCATGTTTTCTTCAATATTCTCCCGGTTGACTCTGAAAACACAATAAACACAAAAACCACGCATAATTCCAAACAAATGATATTAAATACGTGTTTTGGTCTCGTTTTAGCCAGAAATAAGTGGTAAAAGGATGGGTGTTTTCACACCTATCATTATCATATACGTAAGTCAATCAATCGCTTTATACGCTCGTTTTTCCATACGAGTAATCACCATCTCACCATGCCACAACAAGGCATAAAGCCCACCTCCAAAACCAAACCATATCGTGTGACCCCATAATCACACAACACCACTATAATCCCAAAACATATAACACAAAAAGAACAATTGCCATATCATAGGCAGCCATTACATAAACCCATATATATACGTATACCCAAATTCTACATCTCATCATATACAAGCATGTACTAACCCTCTTTCATGCAATCATACTTGAGAACCCATTGAAGTTGTGGCCACCATACTTATACAATTATCCTTCCCCCAATGCACTCCCTCCTATGATGACACTTATAAGAATCAATACAACATATAACACATAAATCCATCTACTCACATAAGCTCATAACCACATAAACAATAAAGTCCAAAACTCCATCTATTAAAATAACATAGTAATACTCTTGGAATACAGAAATCCATAGTCTAGCTAAAACTACATAGACTAAATCCAAAACGAAAACATAATCAATTATAAGTCATATTGCCCGTAAGAGTGGAAACAACTTAAAACCCTTCATATCCACATACTCCTAATAACTCGAACCACCACATGATTCTTAGGGAACATGACTTAAACATCAAAAGAAAATAATATCTCTCGGGTACATAAAATAACCAAATTATTTACTATGATGTACAATTTAGGCAAAATACAACAATCACTAGCGTGGATGATTATGGTTCAACCTTCACTAGTCACAACCCGAAAAGAAAATAACATGTGGCTAAGTATGAACTTACTACTGTTTAATTCATACTAGTCAAAACATCACAAAAAATAACATCCAAGCACATCAATTATTATAAAATTCACACATACTCCTATGACGCCTATATGCAAGGACCCTTAAGCTATAGACTAGGCTACGCGACTAGGCAACCTAATTCTCTATTACCATTGTCTCTGATACCATTCTGTCACACCCCACCATGGCGAAATACGGGGTGCAACGTATGGATATCATCACAACAAACGGTGTCTCTATAGAGAAAACTAAAATGCAAATATAATATCATAAATAGCGACACAAATGTCATGACAATATCTCAACATAGCAGGAGTCTAGGTAAGTAGGTAACAGTCCTACCTCTTACCCAAGACAAACAAATAACACTAACAATCAACATATAGGTTCATAGAATCACTATGGAAACAATCTGAAAGAAAATAAACTAAGAAGGAACGGGGATCTCCTTCTAAATGCATTCCTATTCGAATCCAATCCAAGCCACATATGTTCTCACGCTTAACCACGTTATCACCTGAAAGAGACACTAAAACACGTCCACATAATGTTGGTGAGAGTCATAGGTTTAGACTCCAACGCCAAAATAAACCATAAGCTGTGAATAATAACCAAAATCAAGTACATATGGACAATGCGATACAAACATGCATTAACAACTAATATGCAAGATTCAACAAAACCAAAGCCAATCCAAGGCTCCCAGCTTTACCAAACACCATGGTCCCATAGATTCTCACACATCTATGTACCTCCCCAAGTCCCCGCCTTGTCAACATCCCCTTGGTACCAAGTCAAAACATAAAACAATCAAGAATCAACTAGCAGTTAATCACATATGTATACATAAGTCCATCACCAAACACAAAGCATTCACAGCATAATTTATAAAACAAGACAGTGTCTCTTCCATCCCATCTGGAAGTCAAAATCATTGATAAACATGGGACTATGAAACTCACCTGATTGAGCTTCCCCAAACATCCGCGCACTAGCAAAAAGCTAACAACCAAAAACACATAATTAAAACATGAACCAAACACTAAAATGGCTCATCAACCTATGATGGACATCTAACCTTCTCCCATATATATACCTCATATATATGCTCTAAGCATCTCATTACACCCCTCTATAAAGCCCTTAACTCGTTTTACTTCATAACACATCCCGTTAACATTTTATCAAAAACAGTCCCAGTTTTAGGTCTCCAAACTATAAGCCAAACACCCACCTAAACACACCCATGATCTCTGTAAAGGGTATATTTATGCCCTTACATATGTTATCTAACACTTCCCACTTGCCCCAACCTTAAAGCTACTGTTAAGGCTCCGATATATATATATATATATATATATATACTTTTGTCATTCCAGGTTTACTGATTTTATACATACAAAAGGTTTGTTATGATTAGGGGGTCTTACCCTAAACCACAACCTTAGCCCCAATGCAGATACTTACTATAAAATATAAACCATCTCTCATGTTCGTTAGAAGATCCCAATGTAACCCTAAGTACCCCAAACAACCCAAAACTTAAAAAGAAAATAGGCTGACTTCAAAACTATTTTGACCTCCGACTGTTGTAACCTATTTTTGACCCACTTCCCGACATCCAATTTAGTTATAGTTACTTGAATTGGAAAGCCACTTCAATTAACTTTTCAGGGATACTTGGATCGCAAAATAATAGTTTATAGAACTCAAGATATGATCAAAACAATTGACTCAAAATTCTGCCCAGTTTTTTAAAACGGGTTTAATCAAATTAACTTAATTAATTACCCATAACCCCATTAAATACAAGCCCTAGCTTATGTAATCATCATGATATCATTAATATAACATTAATTTACTGTTTTTATATTAAACCCTAACCTAAATCCATCATAAGATGATTAAAGAAAACATAAAAACAATTTAATTGAAAAGGGTTATGAAGGTTTTACCTTTAATTTAATGGAAGATGAAAAAACCCAATATTTATGAAGAACCCTAATTTTATGTGAAACCCACGAATTTCTTTGTCTCCAGGAGAAAATAATGAAGTTTCGATTTAGTATAATACATTATATAGGATGTGGGTGAGTCCTAACCCAACCCAAACCCAACTTCCCTTAAATTGTTCCCTTCCTTTTTGCTTTAATCATAAAAACCAACTATCCCCTCCTAAATTTCGTTTTTCTCTTTATTTTATTATTAATTAATATCTTATTAATATTTCCTTAATTTTCCTTAATTTATTTCAACTCCTAAAGCCTCCAAAATCTCAAAACCTTAAAACTAGTCAGTTTTTACGCGAATACCGTAAAAGACGTAAAATATACAGTTTTAGAAAAAATCTCAAATTTTGAAATAAACTTTATAACTAAGGCCTAAATGACTTAAAACCATCCTGAAAAATACTCCCGTGACTAAATAACTCTTCCGAGACCCCTAAATGCAAAACCCTAAACCGTAAAAATACGATTTTCTATAATGCATATACGTATACGTAAAACCACCAAATAACACAATCTCATTTCATAGTCACTACATTGTGAGCTCATGAACATGAAATAACCATTCCTCAATTTACTTATGAGTACTTTATACCCATATACGATATCCACACCAACCTCGTTCACGCACAATAAACATGTAAACACACAAATCAAATAGTCACACATAAATTAACCTTAAAATAAGACCAAGTGACGAACCTCAAAACCACGGTTGTCACAATAACCATGTTGCTCATAAAGGGTATATTTTAAGGGAGAGTACGATTGCAGTCTAACCCATGGATCTTAGTCTCAGCTTCAAGCTCAACTCTTTTTCTCTTTCTTCCTTGAGTTTTGGTAGGATCCTGTTCAGCTAAAGGAAGATCTTAAATGATTCCTAATTGTTCCTTCATCTAATTCAACTTCTCATATCTCTTACTAAGAGAGTTAAGTATCTCAGGGACACATTTGTTTGTTTTGGTCCTAAAGATCCTTCCCATTTCGTCCCACTCACTAAGACCGAAATCACCAAATGAAAATTTCTTCATAACTTCAAAGTTCCTCTCATCATTGTTTCCGTAGAAAGATACTGAGACAGGTGTGGTATGAGGAATGATCTGAAGGTTAGTGATTGGTCCAGGCTTCCTTCTTTGGGTGACGACTTTGGTGTATTTGTCATACAGTTTCTTAAGTTGGGTGGTTCTGTGTTGTTGCTTCAAGACCATTTCATCCTGAATGGCCTTGAGTTCTTCCTCCTGCTTTTGGATTAAATCCTCTCCCCCTTTCTTGCTCAGCAAGAACTCAGGGTTACCACCCACTTCTTTCACAAACTCAGTGGATACCTTCAAGATCTCAGCCCTTGTTGCTTCATTAGCCTTAGCCGACTACATTCTATCTAACTACACATGGATTTGATCAAGAGTAATCTTATACATTATTCCATTAATCTCATATGGTACCAAGACAATGGCATCAGGATCAGGCCTTGTTTCTCTTGAAGATTTTACTAGTTTCTTTGGTGGAGGTGTTAGGGTTTCATCAGC
The DNA here is from genome assembly GCA_025667525.1 of Glebionis coronaria. Lineage (NCBI taxonomy): Eukaryota > Viridiplantae > Streptophyta > Magnoliopsida > Asterales > Asteraceae > Glebionis > Glebionis coronaria. The sequence continues at coordinate 370,294 of JANFOE010001327.1, forward strand.
AATACCTTTGCCCTTATCTACCTTAGATACTGAGGGCTTAGGGTAGGGAGGAATTGAGTTTAAGGTTTGGGGTTGTGTTAATCTTTCCTGCTCCCCCTCAGTGTGAGAAGGAGGTTTAGTCCAAGTTAACATCATTGGTGGCACATTCTCCCCCTCAAAATTTGAAGGATCAGCCTGACTAATCCCAGATTTTTCCCTATGTGAGGGTCCTAAGGTGGTGGAGGATCCCTTGAAATCCTGAAACATCTCAGTCACCATTTCCTTCATGGACTGAGTGTCAGCTTTGATAGTTTGAACATCCAACTGGATTAGGGATTGAGTGTTTTCTATGGTGGTGATCCTAGTCCTATGTCTAGGAATATCAGCTTCTTTCAGGGATTGGAGATGTTAGAGAGATTGGAGGCATTAGCCATGTAACCTTGTGCAACCCTTGACAATCTGAACTCTGCATCAGCATCCATATGAACATCCTCATAGATGGCATCACATTTTCCCTTCACCACATCCAACTCAGACCTGAGAGAGTCTAACCTAGTGAAAACCTCAATCAGCCTGTCCACCTTCATTAACTCAAGTAATTGACTAACTCTGGAATTGGACTCAGTGGTACTAGTGATCAGTCCATCTAGAGTTGTCTTCAAGGACACATTTGCTTCATGACTATTGTTAACAGAGCTGATGAATTCCATTTGGTTGTCTACCTGAATTCTCATCTTCTCCTCAGCCACATCAAACCTATCACCATATGTCCTGAACTCATTAAGGAGTTTATCAGCCTTTGAAGCCAAGTCTTCATGAACGTGAGTGACCTCATCTTTCAAGGCTGTGGAAGCATGAGTTAATACATCCTTGAGAGTTTCTTTCAAAACCTTCTCATCCAGAACCACAGTCTGAGTCCCCAACAAAGAGGTGTCAAGTTTTGCCTCTTGGGAGGGCTTTTTCGATACTTTAGGGGAGGGATCTTTTTGTTCGGATGCCTCAGGGGAGGGCTTTTGTTGAGCCTCAGGGGAGGGCGGTATGTCCTCGAACACTGGTGGGGACTGTGGCTTCTGGTCTGATTGAGGAGGGGCCTGAGTGTCAGGTTCATCCCAAGCCTCAATCATATCGTCGTCGTCACTGAAACCTTGGACTAACTCGTCAGGCTTCTCGAGTAAAGTTACAAAATCTCCAAAGTTTAGTGAACCCTTGGGTTTTCCAGCTCCCCTTCAAAAGAAGGTTTGCCTTGGTTATCGTCACTCCCTGCCCCAAATCCTGAAGCTTGGGATTTAGCCAACGGATACTCAGGGGCACTTTGTTATTGATCAGTTGTGGAGGTAAGATCCCTATCAGCGGGGTGTTTTACCCGTGGGCGTCCATCTGAGTCTTTGGGATCAAGAGTGGTTCCCTCAGGCAAAGACTTTTGTTTAGTGTGCCTTCATTGGGAGTTGTGGAAGTGAGATTCCTATCAGCGGGGTGTTTTACCCGTGGGCGTCCCTCTGAGTCTAAGGAATCATGTTTTGGGTCCTCAGGCAAAGACTTTTGAGCTAGTGTGCCTTCATTGGACTTGGTGGAAGCGATAGGCTTATCAGCGAGGTGTGTTACCCGTGGGCGTCTCTCTGAGTCTTTGACCTTAGTTTTGACCTCAGGCAAAGGTTGTGATTTACGAATGCCCTCATCGGTCTGAGTGGAAGGCAGTCATGTAGGAGAAGGTTATTTGTTTCCTTCTCCATCAAGAGGACCAGTAGGTTGGCACGTCGACCCTGACTGTGATGTATTAGGGCCTCCCGAAAGCTCTTTCCCTTGGGGTATTTGAAGCTTGGTCTGAACAAGGGTAGTATTTTTAGCCTTGGCCTTTTTGGGTCGTGCCTCAGAACTCAGGGCCCTGTGCCTTTGTTGGTTTGGTCTTTGGCACAGTCTGAGTCTTCTTGTTCCCCTTCTTTGGTAAGAAGGAAATGGGAGACACAGATGATTTACGACTGATCACCTCAGTCATGTGAGCCGTCAATGCAATGTGGTTGACTTCATATGGGTTCTTTGAAAAGTTTGTGGAACTCAGGATGGGAGTAAAAAAAATTGAATTATTCTTGAGTGTAAAGGGAACCCAGTAACCGTTCTAAGGCGCATGATATGAATCTTGGGTAAGAAACATATTTTTTCCTAGACTCCTTCAGGAGCCTGGTTACGAGATCATTATAAACGATCTCTCCTATGTCAATCTTCAGTCCATTAATAAGACTGTAGATTAGCATCTGTTGAGTAGAATTAACTTGCTCAGTAGATGAATAGTTCCTACCGATCACCTGAATCACAAAAGTGACCAGGATCCTCCAAGCCATGGGGAAAGCAGTTTTGATCAATGGGGTTTTAGTCACATGTAACTCAGGGACCCCGATTTCTTTTAGTCCTTTTTAAACTGACTCCATGTCAGGATGGGCAACATACTTTCCATTGTTATAATCAAGTCCACTTGTTTGACAAAAAAATTTGAAGTCTAAAATCAATGGTGTTTTCCCATTATTTACAGTGAACATGATGACACAGTTCTTATGTGACTTGATCTCATACCCCTGAGATCCTTCAGGCCCTTGGGTAGGGGTTACAACCACAGCCGTAAACCAGAATTCCCTGAGATATTCATGGTAGAAGACTGAGGGGGTTTTTGTAAAAGCATCATCCCAATCACATTTTTTCAAGAATTTGCAAATTGGTTTGTAGGCTGATACCCTACTAGGATAATTAAAATTTCCCTCATAGTTGTTTCCTCCAAAATGGACACCCTCATTGGTGAGATGTTCAACCTGAGGGGCATATTTGATAGCTTTGGACATTGACATTAAAGATAGATTTTAAAGATTTTAAAAAGGACAATGGCAATTTATGGAAATCAAATCAAGACTTGTTTCTTGTTATAATACAACAAGATTCACCAAGTGACCTAATGAGAACTTTTGCCTTATAAAAAGGATCAAGAGTTACAAACAATAGGTAACTTTGATTGTTTGTAATATATAACAATAAAACAAGTGATCAATGTGATTGACTTTTTACAAGAAACCTTTTCTGGAAACTTGTTTGAGCACACACAGTTTTTCATTGAGAGAAAATTTTGGCAGAGTAAAATTGCAAGTTCTTCGTGTGTGTGTTTGTTTTGATTGAGGGGTATTTATAGGCTCGGATGTGAAAGAGATTTTTATTTGTTATAATTTCTTTTCACATCCACATTAATGAAAGCGTACAAGTGGTCCCACTATTTTCTTGGCAACTGTTCCAATACTGCAAAGATAACGCTTTTTGAAGAGATGACGTGGGGTCATGTGCATTTGAAAGGACGTTTTTACAATGGATTTTGCTAGAAAAAGGGTAAGCATTTAATGCTTAGTGGGATACTTGACATGAGTGACCCCTTGACTGGTTTATGACAATTTATTGAAGGAATAAATGTTCCTTATTTAATATTGTGACTCACCAACCTAGGACATTAAGTAACTAAATCCTTAGAGCATTTAGTTACATCATTTAATGTACCTCAGTGTCAAGGGGAAGACGAAAAGAGATATTTACTCAGAGAGGGGATCAAGAATATACATTATACTGAATCCAATGTCATCAGGGAGTCTGATTAATCTATATTCAGCATACCAAGTTCAGCTTTCAGTCTAATGAACGTTGGTTCATCCAAATGTTTGGTGAAAATATCAGCTAGCTGGTATTCAATGGGGATGAAATGTAATTCAATATCTCCTTTTAAGATGTGATCCTTGAGGAAAATGATATCTTATGTCTATGTGTTTAGTCCTTGAATTCAGGAATGGATTATTTGAAATGGCAATTGCACTGGTGTTGTCACAAAAGATAGGGACTACTTTATATTCCACATTATATTCCCTGAGTTGACTTTTCATCCAAAGGATGTTTGCACAACAACCAACTGCTGCCACGTATTCAGACTCAGTAGAGAACATTCCGACTGACTGCTGTTTCTTTACACTCCAACATACTAGCTTGCCACCTAGAAATTGACATGCACCTGAGGTACTTTTTCTATCCATATTGCAGCCAGCATATCTGAGTCTGAGTATCCTTTAAGATCGAAGCCTAAGCAACGAGGATACCATAGACCTAGTGAGGGAGTACCCTTCAGGTACCTGAAGATTCGTTTAACAGCAGTAAGATGTGATCATTTAGGATAGGTCTGATATCTTGCACATAAGATTGTTGAGAACTGAATATCAGGCCTGGTTGCAGTTAGGTACATTAATGATCCAATCATTCCCCTGAATAAGGTTTGATTGACTGATTTACCAGTAGATTAGGACCTAAATTGTTGGGGGGAACCATGGGAGTCTTTACTGAAGCACACTCAGAGATATCATATTTCTTAAGTATTTCTCTGGTGTATTTTTCTTGACAGACTGAGATCCCTTTGTCCCCCTGTTTGATTTGTAGTCCAAGAAAATATGTTAACTCACCCATCATACTCATTTCAAATTTCTTTGTCATAATTTTTTCAAACTTTCTACAAAGATTATAGTTAGTAGATCCGAATATGATGTCATCAACATATATCTGAACTAGTAGAACATCCTCCTTGGTTCTGAAGATAAACAAGGTGTTGTCTATCTTCCCCCTGACAAATTTGTTCATTATCAGGAATGTAGAGAGGGTTTCATACCATGCCCTTGGTGCTTGTTTCAGTCCATAAAGGGCTTTGTCAAGTTTACAAACATGGTTTGGAAACTCAGAACTCTCAAAACCAGGAGGCTGAGCAACATAAACTTCTTTAGTGATCTTTCCACTCAGGAAGGCACTTTTTACATCCATTTGGAAAACTTTGAAGTTCATGTAAGTAGCATAGGCAAGGAAGATCCTGATGGCTTCCATTCTTGCTACAAGGGCGAAGGTTTCCTCATAGTCGATCCCTTCAAGTTGACCACACCCCTGAACAACCAGCCTAGCTTTATTTTTAATGACAATTCCATCTTCATCAGTCTTGTTTTTAAATACCCATTTTGTACCAAGAGCTGATTTCCCTTTGGGGAGAGGAACTAGTTTCCACACTTTGTTCCTGAGGAATTTGTTGAGTTCTTTTTGCATGGCCTCAACCCAACCTAGATGTGTCAGGGACACTGAAACCTTCTTTGGTTCAATTTCAGAGAGAATGTCTACAAACAGACATTCATGGGCTGAGGTAGCAGAGAGTTTAGCAGCCTGACTGTGTGTGAGCATCCCCTCAGATACATCACTAATTATATTTACAAGCTCTATATGTTGTGGTCTTAACCATCTGTCACGAGGAGTTGGATTGAAGCTTGTCGATGGTTGGTGATTATCAGGGACTAGAGATTCAGTACATTGTACTGGGACATCACCTCCTACTGAAAGATTTTCAGTAATAGAGGGATCGATATTTTCATCACTTGTCCATTTAGTGTTCTTATAGATGGGTGAATCATTTGATTCATCATCTTGAGAAGTGATAACTTCAGGGACATGTTGAGGTGTGATTAAATTATCAATTGACCTATTGTGAGGTGATATATGGAAGGATATATCAGCATCAGTTTGATACTGCTTTGAGGGACAATGTTCATACTCATCATAAGGATATATTGATGAGTCATTGATCCCAATCTTTTCCATTAATTGATTTATGAAGTTAATGGCATCCATACTTTCATCAAAGGTGACATGAAATGACTCCTCAATCTGTTGTCTCCTTGCATTAAAGACCCCGAAGGCTTTGGAGACAAAAGAGTATCCAAGAAAGTATCCATCATCAGCTTTGGCATCAAATTTACCAAGATGGTCCTTTTAATTGTGAATGAACACAGGACATCCAAACATGTGAAAGTAGCTGATATCTGGAATCCTTTCCCTGAATATTTCATAAGGAGTCTTATCATGTCTTTTGACAATAATACATCTGTTCTGAGTATAGCAAGCTATTTTTACAGCCTCGGTCCAGAAGTGTTTTGAATGATGGATCCATTGAGCATGGTTCGATCAGCTTCAATGAGAGTTCTATTCTTCCTTTCAGCCACACCATTTTGTTCAGGTGTGTAAGGAGAAGAGAAGTTCTGAGAAATTCCTTTCTCATCACAAAAACTCTCAAGCTCTTGGTTCCTGAATTATGTTCCATTATCAGTTCATATTTGTTTAACTTTAGTATCATTTTGATTTTCTACTTGCTAGATAAAAGACATTATGAATTCAGGAGCTTGACTCTTCTTTTTCAGGAAGTATACCCAAGTGTATCTAGAGTATTCATCAACAATCACAAGAGTGTATTTCTCATGATTTATAGACATTGGAGTGACTGGTCCAAACAAGTCCATATGAAGAAGATGAAGACACTTCCTCATAGAAAAGTTTTGTTTTGGCTTGAAAAAAGCTCTCTTGTGATTACCTTTTTTCATAGGCTGAACAAGGCTTGTCTTTTGAATACACAAGAGAAGGTAAGCCAAGAAAGTTGTTTTGTTTTGCAAGTTTGTTCATATCTTTGATATTTAGATATGACAGTCTCTTATGCCAAAGCCAATTGACAGAGTCTGAGGCTTTAGCAAAGAAACATGCTCCTGAATTTGTTACAGATGACATGTCTAGGACATATACATCATTTCTTGTTGGACCAGTCAACACAATTTCTTTGTTAGCATTGAAGATTGTACCTTGCTTATCATCAAACTGAACGATGTACTTAGCATCACACAGTTGGCTGATACTGATGAGATTGTACTTTAGACCATTTACAAACGCAACTTTTGAGAAAAATATTCCACCACATTTAATTGAACCATATCCCTCGGTAACACAAGATGAATTATCACCGAATACTACCTAAGGACCTGGTTGCTCCACGTATTTGTGTAGATGACTTTTGACCCCTGTCATACTTCTTGAACACCCACTGTCTAAGTACCAGACATGCTCCTTGAAGTGTTTCTTTCTCATAGTGATGTCAACCCATTCTCCATTTCGAGCATGATTCTTTCCAACTGATAATTCATCATCAGCTAGAGCCATTAACACTTGATACCTGAATTCCTCCTCTTCTGAGGACAAGTCTTCATCATCCCAATCAAAAGTTTCAGCTACCAGCCCTTTGGCTTTGATTTGAGTAGGCTTTTGAGTCTGAGCAAAAGTAGGTTCAGCTTCCAAGAGTGCAAGTTTTACTTTAACCTTTTTATACTCAGACCTATAGTCTTTCTCAATTTTCTTACTATTTTGAAAACTTTGGTTAATTGGAGAAGCCTGAATTAGTTTTGGTGTAAACTTGGGTTGAAAATTGTCATTGCCTGATGAAAATTTTTGATTTTTATAAGAGGCCAATGGAGTTTTTGAAAGACAATATTTAGCAAAATGCCCAGTTTTACCACATCGGTATCAATCCACTCCCTCAGTGGATTTTTTACCAGCAAATCTAGTTCTTTTGATATAACGTTTGGTATTTTCCAACATGGCCCTTTCATGATATTCCCTGTTTAAATCCCTTATGTATTCAACACTAGATCTTTCATCCACCTCATCATCTGAGGTTTCCTGAAAATCTTGAACAATTGCATTTTAGTAAAAAGTAGTTGTAATGGGGCCATGATCAATTTGGGTAGGTTTGGTTGAGGTGTCTGTTATTAAGGCCTTCTTGGACTCAGGATATCTTCTATTTATTAGATTATCTTCATAGATAAATCGCCCATAAATGTATGCAAGATCCTGAGTCTGTATGTAATAAGTGTGTAAACACTTATCCTTTTACCACTAAAATCAAGGAAAAACAAGACCTAATCATGTGTTTAATATCGTAAAAGTCGGAATTACGCGTGGTTTTGTGTTTTTGTGTGAAATAGGTACAAATGATCAAAAGGAAATATAACACGGGATTTTACGGTCAAGTGTTGAAGAAAAGTCCAAGAAAGAGACGAAGACAATGTCAAAAGACCAAAAGTGTGCCCAAGTTCACGAAAACCAGCAAATTCGACATGACTTTGAAGAAAAGATCAAGAAAGCTAAGTGAAACTCGTTTTTAGCGGATTTAATATTTACGGAGTTAATTGGGCCTTGTGGATCCCATATTTGCTTATTGGGCCTAAAAGCCCAATAATGCATCTCAAGTATCTACTTTTGGTATAGAAGCCCAATTACAAAGCCCATTACAAAGAAAAGAGAAGTATGGAAATGTTTTTAACAAATTGGGCCAAGCCCAAACAACATAATCAAGGGACGGATAAAACAATTTTTTCACTTGGTAAAAGCCTTCAGTCAATCCGACACCAACTCACACGTTTTAAAATGAAAAGTTTATTTACCCACCCCTGATTAACCCCACTCATAACTTTCGTTACAAACAAGAATCTCACCCAACTTCTTCTCTCCCCCTAAACACACGCAGCTTTTTACCCTATTCCTAAACCCTAGATCACAAATTATTCAGTAAAAATTTGGGGTTTTTATCAAAACGTGTGATTCACACACTTGGGGATTAAATCCCCAAGTTAGTCAGAAGATCCAACACTGGTGGTCCTTTCTCCAAATCATACGTGGCATCTATCCCCTTTGTGATTGGTTATCACCACCTCACCACAATCACTTCACCAATCATATATTGCCACCTCAGCCACCAACAAACACAACAAACACACCCCCATTCCATGTTGGTGATCCGTGTGATGTAAGGAGTATTTTCAGCCATTTGATCAAGAAGAGAAGAGAGAGAAAGAAGAAAAAACGTGTTTAGCGGCTCAGATTAAATTCCTTACTCTCGAAGCTTCATGAAGAAGCCTTGGGGGTTGGCTATAAAACCCCCCTCATTTGTGTAATTTTGTGTGCCTTCTTTCTTATTTTAATTTTTATTTTATGAAAAATAGATGATATGTTTATTGAAATTTTTCTTTCAAAAAAGTATTATAATCGAATTTTTATTATTAATGAAATTTATATTGTGTTAAATTTTGTCTCTATTTAATTTACTTGCAATTTAGATCTTGAAACTGTTTTAATTAAATAAATATTAAAGTAAAAAAGGTAGGAATAATTTCCCCTACTGGGAAATTATAAAAAATATTGGTTCGTTTTGGTTCACTGTTCATGGTTTGATGATAATGATGATGGTGTTTGGGTAATAAGGAGGTGTTTGTTCGGTTTCGGTTTTGTTCACAAGGGGGTTCATCGCCCACCTTCTTCCCAAAGGGTATCATCAAAAGGTTTTGCTCTCTTTTTTAATTTTTTGTTAAGTTTTAATTTAGGGTTATTAAACTGCTTGTTTGGTTAAGTAGTACTGTTTGATTTAAGTTTATTTGGATCTGTTTATTTATTATTGTTATTTGCTTATTTTTATCTGTTTATTGATTCCATTTTTATTTACTGTTATTGCTTAGTTTGGTTTTGTTGGCTTAAAGTTTTTAATATCTGCTTCTTAAGTTTCTGATTGGATTCGATATAGTTTAGATTTTCTTAGTATCGGTTTGGTAGAATCTGCTTATCTGCTTGATAGGATAACTGCTTATTATCTTTATTAATTTGCTTAGATTGCTTATCAGTTTCAGTTAGCCTTTTAGGATTTATAGCTTATCAGTTTCAGTTAAGTTGTTTGTTTTGGATCTGCTTATTTAGGATAATCTGCTTATTAGTTCTTGCTTATATGTGCTTATTGTTTGCCTGCTGATTTAATTAGATCTGCTTAGTTTTTATAGTTTTTGTTACTGTTTTTTATCTTATGCTTATTTGATTTTCTTATTTTCTTTTTAGATTTTATTTTGCTTATCTGATTCAACTTTAACTGCTTATTTGTTATTTCTAGTTACTGATATACTGCATAACTCTCAGACCTTTTTGGTCTGAGATTTCAAAAGTTAAAAAAAAATGAAATATATTATTAGCAAAAAATTCTGGTCTGGGACTCGAACCCTGGACCTCACGTATAACAGACCAACGCCATAACCAACTCCTCTAGACCTTCTTTTGAGTTTTATTACTAGTTTTCTAATTAATATAGGTAACTTTAAGCTGGCAGTTAATTAAATAGTTTAATACAAGTTTTTAGTTTAAGTAACTTTCTATAAAAGTTTTTCATTAATATTATTTAAAAGTTTTTATAATTTTTCACTTATGTAGTTTAAATAAAAAATTAAAAAGCTAAAAAAAATATATTTTAATTACTTTAATAAATTTAAAATAGTTTTGTTTTAATTAGTTTAGTTAATTTTGTTTTCAATCTAGCTTTAAATTAGTTTAAAAAAGTTTTAAATAGTTAATTAATTAGCTTTTAGTTAAATAGTTTTTAATTAGTTTTAAATAGCAAAAAGTTTTAGTCACCAAAAACAAGTAATCCACGTTAATTTGAGATCAATTCGAGTGAGTCGAGGAAACGAAAAATAGACATAAAAAGAATTTGCATAAAATTCCCTACATTAAATTGGCGCCGCTGCCGCTTCGCTCGTTACGATTGACGATTTTCGTGAGACGTGTGGATTTTGGGATCCGTTCACTTTGAGCGTTAATTTTCTTGCACAAAAAATCAAAAATACAAAAAAATCAAAAACTTAAAAATACAAAAAAATAAAAAAATCACAAAAGAAAATTCTTTCCTAAGATTTGCAACAAAAAAAAATTAAAAAATCAAAAATTAATACTTTTTCCTAAAGTATTACACCAAAAATATTACGTATTAGTGTTATTTTTCCTAGTTCGGTTTCTTTCAATTTTTATTGTGAATATATATTTTTCTTAAAAAATAAAAAAAGATTTTTCTTTTACTATATTATATTACGTAGAACATTAATTTAGCTACTTTTCAAATAAGGCCTTAGTTGAGATTTCATCACCTAACTATTGTATTCGCATCCAAAACAAGGAAAAAGGGAAAAATAGATAAATACTAGTAAGACGTTTTAACTCGATAAATACAAACTATAAGGTGGGTATAAGGCGATGCGCTATAAAAGGCCGTCTAAGGAAAAAGGTTTTTAAGTGCTTTGTGCCACCTCTTTTTCCCGCTTGCTTGTGCGTATATTGAGAGGGAGGACCGATTATTGGTTTGCCAACTCAATTAGTATTAAGTATATATTTTTGTAGATTTTTAATATTGCACCTCGAGAGGGATAATCCCTTTCCTCTCAAAGTCGACCGAGGCTTCCTACCTCATTCCAAAGTTTTAATTGTATGCGCACTCGCGCGCGTACATACATACCGATTGGTGTACCAAATACTTCTAATTCTTCCAAAAAGAAGAAGAAGAAGAACAAGAAGACCGTCATTAAAGCCGATCCCGAGAATCGAGCTTTGAACAACACGATGGCAACGGATAATCGACCAATGATTGAGATTCTCCAATCTCACGTTGAAGGAAACGGTGACGCGATTGTGGTGCCGGATATTGGAGCTAATAATTTTGAACATAAAACGGGTTTCATTCAAATGGTTTCTGCTACACCATTTTTAGGCCGTACTAATGATGACCCACACGCTCATATCAAACGTTTCATACAATTAGCCAACACCGTCAAATACAATGGGGTACCACAAGAGGCCATTCGTTTACAACTCTTTCCTTTTTCCCTCGAGGGACAAGCCCGGATTTGGCTTGATAAGGAACCACCCCAAAGTGTTACTACATGGACTGACTTAGAGACCAAGTTCATAAACTACTTTTTCCAACCATCACGGACCACCGCTTTAAGGAATGACATCATTACCTTTGAACAAAAATATTGGGAAACGTTTATTGAGTCTTGGGACCGTTTTAAAGAGCTTTTAAGAAAATGTCCACAACATGGTTTCACTAAAGTGCATCAAATTAATACATTTTACAATGGTTTAACTCTAAATGACCAAGACTCACTTAATAGTGCCGCAGGGGGGCAATATTCTTGTGAAATCCATGAACGAGGCTTGGGCCATAATTGAAAACAAGGCTAAAGTGCAAACTAAGAGTGTTCGGACTACAATAGCTAGTGCTAGTGATAATGAGGTGACTAATCAAATTAAGGAGCTTACTTCAATTGTGAAACACCTTGTTTTAAGAGATAACCCTCCCACTACACATGTGAATGCCATGAAAGAAACTTGTGAAACGTGTGAGACTTGTGGTGGACCACATTCGTACAATAATTATGACAAGGTTTAAAATAATCAACAAGGAGTTTATGCTTATAACAACAATGAAAATGAGTGGATTCATTTCAAACCAAATGTTGATGTTAACCATTTGTCTTACAAGTCTAATAACTATTTGGCTCCCCCGGGTTTTGTAGCACCACAAAGACCACCCTTACCCGCCCAAAATAGGAACCAAGATCCTCAACGGGGTAATTTTCAAGGAAATTCTAATCAACGGGGTTTTAATCAAAATCAAGGGAATTTTCAAGGGCAAAACCAAGGGTTCAATAATCAAAATCAAGGGTTTAATAACCAAGGTTTTCAAAATTAAGGATTTAATCAAGGTTATAATCAATATCAAAACCAAGGTTTTCCTAATCAAAGTTTTCCAAATCAAGGGTATAATCAAATGGACATGCATAATCCTCAAATGGACTTGGTTCTACAAAAATTATCCGAACATGAGCGAACCATGAAAGAGATGCAAGAATATAATATACAAATGCAAGAAGCAAACGATAAGAAATTTTTGACAATGATTCAAACCGTTCGTCCCCAAGGTGCCCTCCCTTCGAACACCGTGACCAATCCTAGGGATAATGTTAATGCTATCACTACTAGGAGTGGTAAGACCACCGTAGAACCTTCCTATCCCCCACCTAACCAAGGACCTGAGATACCTTCTTCTTCTACCCACCCTACTTCTCCTTCTACTTGTGACATACCACCCGTTATGCCTTCGTCTACACCTTATGTTCCACCGATACCTAAATTTTCTACCACACCTTTGGTTCCCAAACCGGTTCCTTCACCTTCCATTTCTACTCTTCCTCCACCAAAGGATGTGAGTGAGAAATCCACTCCAAAGCCTTCATCTCAACCCAATATACCTTATCCCTCAAGGTTGCGGAAAGAGAAATTGAAGAATAAGGATGATATTCAAGTTTCGAACTTCCTAAAAATGTTCAAACAATTGAATTTTAATATCACCTTTGCCGAGGCGCTCACTCACATGCCTAAGTATGCTAAGATGTTTAAGGACCTTTTAAGTGATAAGGACAAGTTGCTTGATATTGCTAATACCTAATTGAATGAGAATTGTTCCGCGATTCTTTTGAGAAAATTACCGGTTAAATTAGGAGATCCCAGTCGATTCCTTATTGCTTGTAATTTTCCGGGTGTTGAGAATTGTATGGCCTTGGCGGATCTCGGAGCAAGTATCAATATTATGCCATTTTCCGTGTGGAAACAATTATCTTTACCCGAGCTAGTCCCTACTCGTATGAAATTGGAATTAGCTAACCGTACGGTTGCTTATCTGGTGGGGATAGCCGAGGATGTTTTTGTAGGAGTCGACAAATTCACTTTTCCCGCCGACTTCGTTGTAGTCGACTATGAGATGGATCCCCGTGTTCCCTTAATTGTGGGACGACCCTTCTTGAGAACCGGGCGTACATTGATTGATGTAGCCGCGGATGAACTTATCATGAGGGTAGGGGATGATAAAATCATCTTTAAAATGGGTAAACTTTCCAAACTTCCCGATGAGCCCGAATCCGTGAATTACATCGATGTGCTCGATGAAGCATGTGAAGAACATTTTCACGAGGCTTATAAGAGCAGGATTTCTCATTTACCTCATGTTGAGACCGTAGCTTCTATTTCTCCTTCATTGACTTCATTTGGAGAAAGTGACTTTCTTTTACAAGAATTTGAAGCGAGTTTAGGGGATGTGGATTTAAAATATGACGATTCTCCCACCGATTGGGAAGAAGACATTCGTACCATTGAGAGACTTCTCAATGAGGACCATATTTCTCCACCTACTCCTAAGGAAGTTACAAACGATGATCCAAATTTGACTAAGCCTTCCACCGACAATCCACCAGATTTAGAGCTTAAGGATTTACCGTCTCATTTAGAGTACGTTTTCTTAGAAAAGGATAATAAGTTACCCGTCATTATTGCTAAGGACTTGAAAGAAGATGAAAAATCTTGACTTATCGATGTGCTTAAGAATCATAAGAAAGCAATTGCTTGGAAAATCTCCGACATCCGTGGAATTGATCCTAATTTTTGTACTCATAAAATTCTCATGGAAGATGACTTTAAACCCGCAATCCAAAATCAAAGAAGGGTTAATCCAAAAATTCATGAAGTCATTAAGAAAGAAGTTATCAAACTTCTAGATGCCGGAATGATTTACCCTATCTTGGATTCGCCATGGGTTAGTCCCGTCCATTGTGTGCTTAAGAAAGGCGGAATCACCGTTGTTCCCAATGAAAACAACGAGTTGATTCCTACTCGACTCGTAACGGGTTGGCGAGTTTGCATCGACTATCGTAAGCTCAATGATGCCACTCGTAAGGATCATTTCCCTCTTCCTTTCATGGATCAAATGCTCGAGCGTTTAGCGGGTAATGATTTCTATTGCTTCTTAGATGGTTTTTCCGGATATTTACCAATCCCTATCGATCCAAAAGACCAAGAGAAAACCACATTCACTTGTCCCTATCGAAGATTTGCTTACAAAAGAATGCCTTTCGGCTTATGCAATGCTCCCGAGACTTTCCAAAGATGTATGATGGCGATATTTCATGACATGGTTGAAGAAACTATGGAAGTCTTTATGGAGGATTTCTCGGTCTATGGTGATTCTTTCTCTTCTTGCCTTGAACGTATGCTTAAATGGTGTGAAGACACTCGTCTCGTTCTTAATTGGGAAAAATGCCATTTCATGGTAAAAGAAGGCATCGTCCTCGGTCATAAAATTTCCAAAGCCTGTATCGAAGTCGACCGTGCTAAAGTTGACATCATTGCTAAGTTACCTCCACCTACCACCGTCAAAGGAGTTAGAAGTTTTTTAGGCCATGCGGGATTTTATCGATGTTTCATCCAAGATTTCTCGAAAATAGCTCGTCCAATGACTCATCTCTTAGAAAAGGATGCTCCTTTCATCTTCTCTCAAGAATGTCTCGACTCTTTCGAACTTCTTAAAGGTAAATTAACTAAGGCACCGGTCTTAGTCTCTCCAAATTGGGAGTTACCTTTCGAGCTCATGTGCGATGCTATTGATTTCGCGGTAGTAGCGGTTTTAGGTCAACGAGTGAACAAACATTTCCAACCCATTCATTATGCTAGTAAGACAATGATGGGGGCTCAATTGCATTATACCACTACCGAAAAAGAGCTTTTAGCCGTAGTGTATGCTTTTGAGAAATTCCGCCCCTATCTTGTGCTTTCCACCACCATCGTTTACACCGACCATTCCGCCTTGAAATACTTGTTGACCAAGCAAGATGCTAAACCGAGACTCCTTCGTTGGGTTTTGCGCCTACAAGAATTTAAAATCAAAATTTGTGATAAAAAAGGAGCGGAAAACCTAGCCGCGGATCATCTTAGTAGACTTGAGGATCCTTATCAAGGGGAACCTCCAAATCAAGAGATTAACGAATCCTTTCCCCTTGAGACTTTAATGTCTATTAATTCCAATCTTGATGATACCCCATGGTTTGCGGACATTGCAAACTATTTGGCGGGTGGTGTTCTTATCAAAGGGTTATCGTCCCAACAAAAGAAAAAATTCTTCAAGGACGTCAAAACGTACTATTGGGACGACCCTTATCTTTTCAAGCAATGTGCGGACTTAATCATTCTTAGATGTGTTGATGGGCCGGCGGCTTTACAAATCCTTGAAGCTTGCCATAAAGGACCCACCGGTGGTCACTTTGGTCCTAATTACACCGCTAAAAAAGTTTTTGACTCCGGATTCTATTGGCCTACCATTTATCATGATGCTCATGAAATGGTTAAGCATTGTGATGCTTACCAACGACAAGGCAAGATCACACATAAAGATGAGATGCCTCAAAACTTCATCCAAGAGTGTGAAATCTTTGACGTATGGGGCATCGACTTTATGGGGCCATTTCCATCATCCAAAGGGAACAAGTACATCCTCGTAGCCGTTGACTACGTATCAAAATGGGTTGAAGCAAAGGCTTTACCTACTAACGATGTGAGGGTGGTTGTTAACTTCTTGAAACAATTGTTTGCTCGATTCGGTGTACCTCGTGCTATTATTAGTGATCGCGGGACTCATTTTTGCAATGATCAATTTGCACGAGTCATGGCTAAGTATGGTGTCAATCACCAACTTTCCACCGTGTATCATCCACAAACTAATGGTCAAGTCGAGGTTTCCAACTGTGGTCTTAAGAGAATCTTATAGCGAACCGTGGGAGAGCATCGTGCCTCATGGGCCGATAAATTAGATGATGCTTTGTGGGCTTTCCGTACCACTTATAAGACACCTATAGGTTGTACTCCTTATCACCTTGTGTACGGAAAGGCGTGCCACCTCCCCATTGAGTTGGAGGATAAGGCTTATTGGTCCTTGAAATGGGCTAATTTTGACATAAACAAAGCCGGTGATCATAGGAAAATCCAACTCAATGAACTTAATGAACTTAGGAATGAGGCTTACGAAAATTCATTAATCTACAAGGAGAAGACTAAGCTCATTCATGATTTCATGATTAAGAACCGAGATTTCCATGTTGGTGATCAAGTTTTACTCTTTAACTCTCGGTTGAAAATCTTTTTGGGTAAACTTAAGAGCCGTTGGTCCGGTCCATTCACCGTGGCCCAAATCTTCCCTTATGGCACCATTGAGTTATCCCAACCAAATGGGCCCAACTTCAAGGTGAATGGCCAACGGGTTAAGTTGTACTATGGAAAGGACATCTCTCATGAGATGATTCCATCCCTCTCTACATTTCCCTTGAATTAATTCGGGAAATCTAGTCGAGCTAGAGACTCGTGATATATAAATCAAGCATCGTATAACTAGGTTAGATTTTTACCTTTTCCATCCTTTCCACCCTTTTTCACCTTCACCCATTTCCACCAATATGTGTTGGGGGAGCCAAGTAGGTTGTTTGTGTGTTGTGATGTTGTGTAGGGACATGTGCTTTGATGATCCACTTTTGGTATTTTTGACGCGACCTGTGATCCTGTGTTCCCATGTACCCGGTTCTCTCAAAATTATTGTGATTCATACATGTATATAAATAAAACAAATAAATGTAATCACTTTAGTTGTCCCTTCCTTAGCTCGATTTTAAACAACGTACTCAATGTCCTAAGTATAGGGGAGTTTATTCTCCCACATGCCTAAACATTGAGGAAAATGTTTATATTAAGTGTAGGGGAGACTTCTATCGAATTTTAGTGGGCTTTTCCATGAATTTGACCCCATTTAACCGGAAAATTTAAAATTTTTTCAACGTTTTTCAAATTTTTTATCTATTTTGGCCTAGTAGTATTTCCATTTATTTTCTTTCCTTTTGTCATCGCACCGTATTTATATTTCCCATTTCAAGAATAAAGTCAAAAATAAATAAATGAATAAAATGGTTTTAATAAGTTTAGATGTCTTTGATATATTAGGCCCGTCGTGAATATTTTGACTCAATCTGAGTTTACTTATCCGAGTTTACTCTAGCTAGTATCCTTAATCATATGGACCTTAATTGGTTTATTAGGATAAGCATCCACGAGTCTCATTCCTTGAGATTTTAAATTGTGGAGAACGAGAGATAGAGCTGATAATAAGTTTAAGGGTTAATTCTTATTTATATGAGTTTTTGTGGCTCTTTCTTCCCGCTTGTATATTTAATTGCTTAATAAATGAGGATTTCTGCGGTATAGATTCGATATCTTAACTCTTAGCCAAATCTTTATTCTCCTTGTAATTAAAGCATGAACACATTGAGGGTGCCAGCGTTGTGGACTTCCGACTAAGGTGGCTCATAACCAATAAGTAGGAGGTATTCAGACCATGGGACCGCGGAATTTGGCCTACTATATATATCATAAATAAAGAAAGAATAAGATTAAAACATGACCTCAAGGAGCCTTAGGGTGTGGGGAATGTAGCACGAACCTTGTCATTAGAGCCTTAGGGTGTATGGCATGGTAAGTGTTGAATAAAAATTGATCAAAAAAATCAATTCCCTCGTTTATCGTTTAAGGAGCCTTAGGGTGTGGACGATAGATGAGGAGCATTTTTACATCTTAAAGAGCCTAAGGGTATATGATGTGAACTTGCTAAACTCCACATAAAGTCTACATGACTTTGGAGGAATAATTAATAAGTAGTACTATTGGCCAAATTTTGGGTCCAGGAATTTATTCCCCAAATCGTGTTAAATCATCCTTGATGTGGGCTTACTTTAGTGACAACATTTTTGAGGACGAGGTTAGGTTTTGAGTGTCGGGTTTGCACCGTTTTGCCTTCATTTTTGGACTAATAATTATCAAATAAGTCAAATGAGCCTACGGGTGAATGACAAACAATAAAATCTAGAGATACAACGTAGGAATTGGAGAAAGAGTATTACACAATTATCTTATATGAGTGGTTTTAACTTAAGGACTTATGGTAAACAATGATCTCTTTTTTAAGCTTGGTATGGGAACGTGAAACTTGAGGGTGATTAATATTCATGACACCAAAGCCCAAATTTAAGTCTTAGACTTCTTTACGAGTTTCTTCCATCAAATAATTTCCAAATTAATAAATTTTTATAACTTTTGTTTCCGTTTAAGTTTTTATCTTTATCGTAGTAGTAGTATATCTTAATAAAGGCCAAGATGGATTAATTATGAGAAAAATGTAACTTTATGCTTTAAAATAATGCATTGCATGGGGTCATTGCAATGGTCAAGTGTAGAGTAATTAATAAGTGTGTAAACAATTATCCATTTACCACTAAAATCAAGGAAAAACAAGACCTAATCATGTGTTTAATATCGTAAAAGTCGGAATTACGCGTGGTTTTGTGTTTTTGTGTGAAATAGGTACAAATGATCAAAAGGAAAGATAACACGGGATTTCACGGTCAAATGTTGAAGAAAAGTCCAAGAAAGAGACGAAGACAAAGTCAAAAGACCAAAAGTGTGCCCAAGTTCACGAAAACCGGCAAATTCGACACGACTTTGAAGAAAAGATCAAGAAAGCCAAAGTCAAACTCGTTTTTACCGGATTTAATATTTATGGAGTTAATTGGGCCTTGTGGATCCCATATTTGCTTATTGGGCCTAAAAGCCCAATAATGCATCTCAAGTATCTACTTTTGGTATAGAAGCCCAATTACAAAGCCCATTACAAGGAAAAGAGACGTATGGAAATGTTTTTAACAAATTGGGCCAAGCCCAAATAGCATAATCAAGGGACGGATAAAATGAATTTTTCACTTGGTCAAAGCCTTCAGTCAATCCAACAGCAACTCACACGTTTTAAAATGAAAAGTTTATTTACCCACCCACATTCACCCCACTCATAACTTTCGTTACAAACAAGAATCTCACCCAACTTCTTCTCTCCCCCTAAACACACGTAGCTTTTTACCCTATTCCTAAACCCTAGATCACAAATTAATCAGTAAAAATTGGGGTTTTTATCAAAACGTGTGATTCACACACTTGGGGATTAAATCCCCAAGTTAATAGGAAGATCCAACACTGGTGGTCCTTTCTCCAAATCATATGTGGCATCTATCCCCTTTGTGATTGGTTATCACCACCTCACCACAATCACTTCACCAATCATATATTGCCACCTCAGCAAACACACCCCCATTCTATGTTGGTGATATGTGTGATGTAAGGAGTATTTTCAGCCATTTGATCAAGAAGAGAAGAGAGAGAAAAAAGAAAAAACGTGTTTAGCGGCTCAGATTGAATTCCTTACTCTCGAAGCTTCATGTAGAAGCCTTGGGGGTTGGCTATAAAAACCCCCTCATTTGTGTAAATTTGTGTGCCTTCTTTCTTATTTTAATTTTTATTTTATGAAAAATAGATGATAGGTTTATTGTAATTTTTCTTTCAAAAAAGTATTGTAATCGAATTTTTATTATTAATGAAATTTATATTCTGTTAAATTTTGTCTCTATTTAATTTACTTGCAATTTAGATATTGAAACTGTTTTAATTAAATAAATATTAAAGTAAAAAAGGTAGGAATATATTCCCCTACTGGGAAATTATAAAAAAATTGGTTCGTTTTGGTTCATTGTTCATGGTTTGATGATAATGATGATGGTGTTTGGGTAATAAGGAGGTGTTTGTTCGGTTTCGGTTTTGTTCACAAGGGGGTTCAGCGCCCACCTTCTTCCCAAAGGGTATCATCAAAAGGTTCTGCTCTCTTTTTTAATTTTTTGTTAAGTTTTAATTTAGGGTTATTAAACTGCTTGTTTGGTTAAGTAGTACTGTTTGATTTAAGTTTATTTGGATCTGTTTATTTATTATTGTTATTTGCTTATTTTTATCTGTTTATTGATTCCGTTTTTATTTACTGTTATTGCTTAGTTTGGTTTTGTTGGCTTAAAGTTTTTAATATCTGCTTGTTAAGTTTCTGATTGGATTCGATATAGTTTGGACTTGCTTAGTATCGGTTGGGTAGAATCTGCTTATCTGCTTGATAGGATAATTGCTTATTATCTTTATTAATTTGCTTAGAGTGCTTATCAGTTTCAGTTAGCCTTTTAGGATTTATAGCTTATCAGTTTCAGTTAAGTTGTTTGTTTTGGATCTGCTTATTTAGGATAATCTGCTTATTAGTTCTTGCTTATATGTGCTTATTCTTTGCCTGCTGATTTAATTAGACCTGCTTAGTTTTTATAGTTTTTGTTACTGTTTTTTATCTTACGCTTATTTGATTTTCTTATTTTCTTTTTAGTTTTTATTTTGCGTATCTGATTCAGCTTTAACTTCTTATTTGTTATTTCTAGTTACTGATATTACTGCGTAACTCTCAGACCCTTTTGGTCTGAGATTTCAAAAGTTCAAAAAAAAAAAATTTTTAGCAAAAACGTCTGGTCTGGGACTCGAACCCTGGACCTCATGTATAACAGGCCAACGCCATAACCAACTCCTCTAGACCTTCTTTTGAGTTTTATTACTAGTTTTCTAATTAATATAGGTAATTTTAAGCTGGCAGTTAATTAAATAGTTTAATACAAGTTTTTAGTTTAAGTAACTTTCTATAAAAGTTTTTCATTAATTTTATTTAAACGTTTTTATAATTTTTCTCTTATGTAGTTTAAATAAAAAATTAAAAAGATAAAAAAATATATTTTAATTACTTCAATAAATTTAAAATAGTTTTGTTTAAATTAGTTTAATTAATTTTGTTTTCAATCTAGCTTTAAATTAGTTTAAAATAGTTTTTCATATTTGTTTAAAAAAGTTTTAAATAGTTAATTAATTAGCTTTTAATTAAATAATTTTTAATTAGTTTTAAATACCAAAAAGTTTTAGTCACCAAAAACAAGTAATCCACGTTAATTTGAGATCAATTCGAGTGAGTCGAGGAAACGAAAAAATAGACATAAAAAGAATTTGCACAAAATTCCCTACATTAGTATGTGATTAGCATTTCTCAATTCTTGGGAAAAGCCAAGCCATTTTTCAGGGAGACTGTTCACAAAACCAACATTGATTTCATGCTTAGAAAGTTTCACCCCGTCATTCGTTAGCTCATTGAGCAAGGTTTTATACCTGGTGTAAGTCCGAGGAAGTGTTTCAGATGGTTTGGCCCTGAAAGTGTTATATTCTAACTTCAGGTCCATAATCCTATTTTCCTTAGTGTCGGATGGTCCTTCGAAACTATGAACAAGATCTGTCAAAGTCTCTTTGCCCGTCTCACACTCGATGACAGCCTCCACATTATCGTCAGGAAGACAAGATATTATGATGCTTTTGAGACGTTGGTCTTGATTGACCACTCTCCTATCATCGTCAAATCATTGGTTTTCAGGTTTGTCATCACCAGCTGCTGTTTTTGGTTTGATTGTACCATTCTTCTTCCATTTGTTAAATCTTTCAACTTCTAACTTAGGAGTGTTAACATAGTAACTCGCTCCTTTTTTTGTTAACAATTTGGGTTACATTACTTTCATCCATAATGGATCAATGTTTTAAAAACTTTGAGACGGTGGTTAAAAGTTTTATAATCCTACCGCTTGGATACCACTTGTTGGTCCCTTGTAATTAGTACTATATTGAAGTAAACTAAGTATAGTCCTAACCAATGGTTAAGTAATGAAATAAACTTAATACAAGTATGTAAATAACACAAAGGTTTTCAACGTTTAACTCTTGGATTTATTAAAGAATTATACCCTATTGTATACGAAGCTACAATAGGCATTAAATAGACAATGTGTGGTTTTTTGATCTCCTCACTAACAAGCTAGTCCAATCCTAACGATTGCTAAGCTTGACGATTCTATCAACAAGAGTTTAGAACTCAAGTGTGTGATCGTGTTTGGATGAGAGAAAAATTTGTTTGTGAATGTCTAAAGCATTAAGCGCACAAACTTGTTTTCTCTCCTTTACAAGCATCCTATTTATAGAAGGAAAGTTGTGTAGAAGACAATAATTGCCCATGTGAAATTCTTGTCTTATTGGTACAGTGTAGTATCTTGTCTTACCCTATTCTAAGTAGTAAGACGTAAGTCCTTTACACTTGTCAGTACCCCATGTATCCCAAAAGGGTAAGTCACGCTAATTGTGTGATGTACTTCATCTTGTAACAATTCAACTTATCCCGCCTTTACTTCAGTCTTGTAGAATGATTGTTTTTTTCAGGGAGATCGTATGGGGTTCAGTGAGTCTATTGCCACAACTCACTGAACCCATCACCTTCTTCTTCGTCATAGAAGACATTCATTGAGCTTCGCCTCTCTTAATGCTCGAGTCTTTCTTTTAGACTCAGTCTAGAAACTCGAAGGCAACTCACAGAGTGACTGTTCACTCAGTGACTTCTTTATGTTCAAGGTTAATACTTCACTTAGGCTGATTGTTATTCAAATCCATTAGGGATGTCATTAAGTACTGAATTGACCTAACAAATTCAAAATAATGCAATAAATATTAAACTAATTAGAAAAATGAAATTTCTTTTTCTAAAAATCCTAAAATAAATTAAAGATCAAGGGAAAATTTTTTAATCATAAAATCACTGATTAAAAAGCACTAAAGACAAAAAACTAGGGACAGATAGTGACAGGTCTGAATGCTTTGTCTTTTAGTCTAGCAGTGGCTAGAAATTGCTAGGCAGTGGCAAAGGAGTTTCCACTACTTGTTCACCGAAACAGGTATATGCTCTTTTGAGCTTGTTTTGATGGTTAATTTGGACGATAAAGGCACCCCACAAGTCAGTTGACTTGTGGGAGTCACAAATAACACATAAACATCAACACACAATACACCAAGTGATACAGTTTCACACAGAGGTTCACAGATATGATGGGTCTGGTGATCTGCTGAACTAGTTGGTCATTAGGTTGAGTTTTTAAGCCACAAACCTAACCACCTAGCATACCAATCCATGAATTGACTACTAACACTCCAAGATTATCAGTTAAACTAACTGCTAACAAGATTTCAAGTTATAATAATCAAAATCAAACCTATTAAGACCTGTTGAAAATTATGGCTGATTTATGCAATATTTTGTAGCACAATACTCTTTAAAACTTTGAATTACTCTTAACCACCACTCATGGCAATATATACTAACTAGATGAACATGTTTAGACCAACTTTAACACACTCAAGTACCAACTTATGCATCAAAATGTCAGATCCAAACACCCTTTATAAAACTGATAAACATGATTTTTGAAGAACAAGAATGATTTTTAAACTATAAGCTGCTTTCAAACAACCAATGAACTCATATATCACTAAAAAATTTATACCAGAACACTTAGAACAAGCAGTATACCCAAAAACTCATAAACATGAAGCTGATAGAAAAATAGAGATAGAAAAAGGTAAAAGTAGCAAACCTTAGGGATGTACTATCCACACCCCCGAATTTTGAGCTTTTGTGATAGCATGAAAAATCACAAGCTTCCTTAACGCCGCTGCTAAGAAAAATCAAACACAAAATAATAATAACAAGATTATACCAAACTGATGCCCCCTTTTCTTTCTAGAAATGTTTTTGAAATTAGAACCAAATCAACAAACAGTTAAATTCTCACTTGAGCTTGATATTCAACAAGGATATCAGGCTCATATGATCAGATTAACCACTTGGAACATAAACAATGAATAATCTGAAAACTTGTTGAATTTCAGTTGAAATTAAATTTTTAGAACCCAAATAATAAACCACAAAATTAAAAGAACTTTCAAACAATGTAAGTAAAGTGGTACTTGTTTCTCATCATCAAACTCTTAACCATTTTTCATTCATAAAAACTGGATTTACAAGGCTGTGAAAAAAGGAGAAAACAAGAACAAAAACAACTAAGTCCTAGATTCGCTTTATATAGAGGGCTTTACAATGTGTTCTAGAATCAAATGGAAGCTAAAAACCCTAATGAAGTGAGTTTCCAAAATAGCCCCTGCTGTTTGAACATTTCTTGGTCAAAGTAGGGTATCCCGTGATCTTGCCAGGAGCCATGTGGGATGCCAGGATGATAGAGATGATCTCTGCCCTTGTTTTAGTCTTTCGGAATAGGTTTACACATCCACCCGTTGGTTTCTTATACTTTTTTGTGTTTCTTCCCTGAAACGTCCAAAAGATGAGCTGGGAAAGAGGGGACCATGCCATGTGGGGTATTTCTAGGTTGGGTAAATGGTTAGTTAAAAGGTGAATTGTGATTTTAAAAAGGTAATTTGAAATTACCCCATGATTTAAGCTGGGAAAAAGATTAAGGTTCATATGGTTTAAGGGGTGGTTTGATTAGGATTAGGGAAGAGAATGGTGTTTAGCGCCAATATATATTATTAATAAACGATTTAAAATCGTTTTATTAATAATATTCGGGGTTAAGTGGAGTTTTGAGGTGGAAGACTGATGTGGAGGGTGGTGGTTTGTGATTGGTTGAGGAAATGAGGTGGCAGTGTGGGATTGGTGGATGGGAGTTTGGTGTCTTGGCAGGAATGGTCCCCTATTTTCCTCTTTGTGTTCAAACAAGTTTTAGGCAGTTTATACTCAAAACCCTTTGTAAATGAAGTTTTTGTTTTTAAATCTTGGCCACAAAAACTTATGAAAAGTATTTTCAAGGGTATATTTTGCCATCTCTTGATTTTTGAAGGACCATTCATGACATGTCTTCAACTTTGAAGGTCTTTTATTGTATACTTGACTTTTAGGAGGACCAAAAGTGACAATTCTTCATTTAAGGACCAATCTTGCCAATTCTTTAAAGTTGAGGGTCCTTTTTGTAACTTTGACAAACTTTAGGGACCAAACTTGTAATTATGAGTATACAAGGGTATAAAGTGTCATTTATTCAATGATGAAGGACCTTTCTTGTACATCTTCAATTCTTCAAGGACTTTTGCTTGGAAATTCAACACTTGGGCCCGGTTCATTGTGCGGCTTCGTTTCCCATGATTGTTTTTGATTGATTCTTGTGATCTTTTTTCATTTTATCGATATCCGTACCTAAAATACACATTGAACAAACACAAGCATATATATGGCCCTTTTTATGATATTTTCATCGTTTCAAGACCGTTTTGGACGATGAGACCATGTATAATTGCGGTCTCATCAGTGTCGAACCTAAGAAGTGTTTGTTCGACGAAGACCTTATTATCCCAATGGATGAAGTCAAGATCGATGACAAGTTGCACTTCATCGAGGAACCCGTCGAGATCATGGATAGGGAGGTGAAGCAGTTAAAGCAAAGCCGAATTCCTATTGTCAAGGTCCGATGGAACTCAAGGCGTCGACCGGAGTTTACTTGGTCAGATGGAACTCAAGGCGTCGACCAGACTCTAAGGCGAATTGATCTTCGGGATGAAGATCCTTGTTAGATGGGGATGCTGTGACAATCTGGAAATTTCAGGTCATTACTAAATCTTACTTTATGAGTATCTTAAATATTTTAATAAATTTGAATGCTATTATGCTTTACGGTTTAAGTTAAAACCGATATTTAATGTCTTATTTTTACATTTTGACGAGTAAAGAAGACTATTAGTGATCGCAATACCGATGGATTCCCGAAATTTTACGTTTTATTATTTGTTGTTTTGATGTTTATATTTTTTGACGTATTCGTTTTTAATTGCGTATTAAGTCGTATCGGGACTATATTACTATTATATTTTGTGTGAGTTTTAATTTTTGAGAAGTATTTTTACGAAACCCAAGTCTCGTAAATATTTTCAAAATTTACTAATAGTCATTTTCTACCCTTTAAACTATTTAATTGCATTTCAGCCCAAAAGAAAGAACAATTTACAACTTTTACCCAAAATACCTACTATATAAGATTTTTTCACTTACACATTTTATTATAAAAAATTCATTTTAACCAAAACTTCATCTCTTTCTTCTTTCCCTCTTCTTGTCATGAGAAACTAAGCCCAAAACACCACAATTATTTTGATTTTGAATTTGAATTATCAAAATCTAATTTAAGTCCTATTCAAGAAATTCAAAGGTGGTTCTTTTGGTATAAAAATCTCTTACATGGATTGAGTTTTATTTTTTTCATGAGAATTATGGTTGGTGAAAGTAGTTGATGATCATGGACATGATGATCTTGACAAGATCATGTTATTTTAATGATAAAAGTTTGAGTTTTTTATTTTTGTTTTTTTATGTAACCCGCAAGTGATAAGATTGAAAGTGGGTAATATTAGGATGTTAGGGTTAGTAGAAAAGTGGTTAGATAGGTTGAAAAAGTGATTTGATGTGATTTTTAGAGAGCTGAATTAGGGCAGTAAGTTTGAGGCTGATCTTGGGTATCTTAACTTTGAATTATTGTTGACTAATAATATAGTGTTGTAGAGATTTTGTTAGCTTATTTTTGACATAAAATAGAGCTTCTAACTCAAAATGACGAGGAAGTTACAATAGTTTGATTATTCGTGTACCGGGAAAAGAGTATCGACACAATCTGAATTTGTTGTCGATATTTTGGATCGAATCTTGGGGACTATAGAATGAGTTTTATAAATTTTCAAAGGTTGTTCTAAAGTTCTAAACCTAGGATTGTGAGTCTATTATCAAACTCAAGTTTCGGTTTTGTAATCGGATTTATTTAGAGAGGTCAAAATGGTTTTCTAAGTCGAAGGTATAAAACTGTCCGTTTTTTTAATTCAATGATGTGTCGGGAAGAAGGTCTTAGGAGTAATATTTTTGAATGAAATTTAAACTGAGTTTTATTCAGATTATGTGTGAGTTTGTCACCAAGTTTCGTCGAAAACAGAGTTGTCTAAGCATGTGAAAACAGCTTGTACATTTGGTAGGTACCAATAGTTTTTTATCGAGAGTGTAGTTTAATAAAGTAAATATAGAAGGGTAGAGTAGTATCACTTGCATTGTTATTCTTTCGGGTTTGTCATGGTTTTGTAATTTTGAGTTTTATGTTATTAAGTATGGATTATACTTGAATCAATAATTAACGAGCGCGCCTTATTTGGTAGGTTGCGGTTTTCGTGTTTTACGGGCATCACTTATCGTCGACGACCATTTTGCCACGTCTCTTATACTAAGGTGAGTCTATAGCCTCGCTTTTAAATACTTAAAGATGATTTATAAACCCGCGAGGGGGATAACATACATGTTTTGAAAATAGAACACAAAAGACCTGATGTATGCTTGTTGCCTTGATTATTATAAGTTTTCTATTTCGCTAGATAAAAAGTCCAAATTATATCGTGAATTGTTAGCTACCGAGTTATGATAGGCGCTTATACATGGAATAGTACTATTCAGGAGGCACCCCTCCTATCCGGCAACGATTAGCTATCGTTTTAGCACAATGTTGCTCGAAGTGGATACATGTGCGAGAGTTTTCCTATACACTTAGCGAGGTGTATAGTGGGCAAATATTGTGGTAACATTTCAATGTCATGAGGCTTATAATAATCCATATAACGTTGTGTTCGGTATGGTTTATTTATAAACTCTATAGATTCACTCAACTTTTGTTGACAAGTTTAGCATGTTTTATCCCAGGTCCTTGAAGGTAATGGCAAAGGAGGGATTGCGGATTGATAATAAAGATGTTCAAAGCTCACCGTTTTGGGAAAAATTGTTCAATAACTTTTGTTATGAAAAGTGTGGTGTAGTTTATTAGTCAAATGTTTGGGACCATGCTGTGAACGATTTGTCAAATCTTATTTCAATCAAAGGTTTTCTTTTAAAACGATTATTTTTGAGTCATTTTCTATTACTTGAGTTATTATATTATGAAGTAGCACACCATATGAGCTTACGCATATGACCCGAATTTGGAGGTGTTACACACATAAAACATGAAATACGTTAATCAAGAACACAAGAAACACTAAGAAGCACATGATAAAATATGAAACAGTAAAACAAGTCAAGAACATGTAAAACAAGTCAATAACAAGCAAAACAATTCGAGAACAAGTAAAGTAAACTAATAATTAGTAAATTATACATTGAACATACAACTCATTCACGTCCTTTAATTATGTATCACTCGTGAAGTCGGAGTAGTTTCTTTCCGCTTTCATCTTCGTTTCATTACTGGACATAAAGTACGGATATTTCGTCCTTCAATAAGGACATTCTCTTTCTATAATTAGGATTCCCCATTTGTTGCCATCTGTTTTCCCTAGTAGGTTACATGTCATAAATTTTTTAGTAAATACTGTATTACCATTTTAAATTGCCTGACGTATATACATGCATGACCATGTCCACCTAGTTATGGAGGTACCATAACCATAACACTTGAGGCACCGGTGTTATAACTCTTACCTTACGAGAGTGATTTCTCGCGGCTTACCTTTCAGTTATTGGCCATTATTATTATTATCATATGGGTGAAGGGTGCATCCTAGTACATGTTTTGCAGGTTTACAAGGTGATTGTAGTGTGTGCTCTACATCTGTCACATTGGAGCTGATCCCTCTACCCATACATATATAATTAGAGGCAACCCCTCTATATGCATGATGAGGTAACCCCTTTAAGTATTCATGAACGTTGATATTTATCATGACCTATATGAGCTCTTTGGCATTTAAATTACAGTTTCAGTATAAACATGAACATAATACTTTTCAGTCTAAACATGAACCTAAGACTTTTCAGTATAAATATGCTTTTAAACAACTTCTAGGTTTTCCAGGACTTATACATATTGTGTTGCTTTTCAAATCTTTAATTATGTTTCAGTTATTCTTATCATGTCATTATATCCGTTCAGCCTTATATTTTCTTTCGATGACCCAAACGGCAGGTACCCGATGACAGACTCGAGCATAGAGAGGACGTGCATAGGATGTGAGCTACCTTATACTTCTTTTCCTTTTGCACTTCATTTACTTTATGCAGTTTTGAGTTTATGTTTGGGGCACGATGTTTGATTCCGACTTTCCTTTATGGTCATTATGTTTTTAAGACATATTACCGTACATGCTTTGTTTCCGTTGAAGTTTTGACTAGTATCGATTGGACAACAGACATCCATATTGAGTCCCATGTTGTTAATTTCTATTCATGATGTTTTCTCTTGAAAATTTGACAAGTATGGATTGAACCGTAATCGTCCATACTTAGTCACATGTCTTTTCTTCGAATTTTGTGGACTGAAATATAGCTGTCCACAACCTCTGTTGATTATGCTTTTATTTTTTTCTATGACAAACATGTTTTCATACTCTCATGTTGATTTCATTTTCATGTTGGTTATGTTTCAGGCCTCTTTATGTTGATTATGTTTTCATCAAGTTGATTATGCTTTCATACTAAAAATTGAAGGATTTCATTTAATCTTAATTCCATGATAGTCATGGTTGGTTTTCATTAATCATTCTTTCATGCTGATCATCGTTGAATTTTGTTTAATCATACTTTTGTGTTTCGCTATGCAACCAGAATTATGCCTACGTTGGAATTGCTAGGCTTTCATGTTGCTCGCATAAGTTCGTTTTTATAAACCGTTTAATCAATTGTTACCTTTAAACTCATGTCAGATGGTTGACACCCATACCGATCATCTCATGTGCATTCCACGTCTACTCCATGTACCATATTCCACATGACTCTATGTACCATATTCCATGTGTATTCCATGTACCGTATTCCACGTGTACTCCATGTACCATATCCCATGTATATTATACATATCATAATCCATGTATATTTCACTTAAAATACTCCGTGAGTATTCGCTAGTCAATTCTCAATCATCTCAGGCGTATTCCACTTGTCGATATTCTACAAGAAGCTGATGTTGCGCATAAATTGGAGATTTTACAAGTGTTGATGTTGCTCACAACTTGGAGATCCTACAAGACGAAGACGAAGGCGTTAGATCGAAACGACCGAACAAGAAAGATACTTCACCACCAGACGACTACCATCCCATTACATGTCTTTACCTTCTTAGTTAAATGTCACACGTCCCTTAGTTTTTCTTTCAGGCATAGGAGTGGGAACCGGTACCAGCCATCCACTCAACTGAATAGTTACATGAATCACAATCATGATAATGACCGTCATGGAACCGACAGACAAGGAGGTAGTGACAACTACCGTGACAGCAAATACTCTGCCAATAGCGACAGGAACTCCTGTAACGGACATGTTCAGAAATACAAAAGGCCAGCAGTCCAACCGTTCCGCCAATTCTGGCATTAGAACCTAAAAGTTTCAATTTTATTTGTGTCACATCTCGAGACTTATGTCATGACACCCGTCAAGACACATGTTTCATGTATATTTTCTGAAGTCACATGTCACGACATCAGTCAAGACACATGTCTCAAGTATATTCTCTGAAGACACATGTCAGGACACAAGTCAAGACACCTGTCATACATATATTTTTCTCACAACATGAGTCAAGAACACATGACTCACGCATAACTTCTGAACTAGGCCTCCTTAATTCAGGGTACCCTCCAAGGGGTATGGCGACAATATTTCATTAGGCAAAATATATATTGGAACATGTCATTTTCTTGTGGTTTATCTTAGGTAAGTCCTGTGATGATATAATACATATGCAAAAGAAATTAAATAACCTTTGTAAATAACTTTTGTGCATGACTTCTGATTTGCACTGCGGTCTTCGTTCCTATGTGTTCTGCATTAACACCAATGAACAAAAGGGTGTCTCCAATTAAAGGATAGGTATGCCCATCCTGTTGTACCATGTACGAATCAGGCCACTAAAAATTTCAGTACCATCTCTGGCGTATTGTTCATGTTTGGACACGCAGTGTTCGTTTTGTGTGAGACGGGCGAAACACATTCAGTGAGATCTGCCACCTTTTACTTCTGTATTGACATGACACTTTCATTAATATATATATAACTTGGATTATATATATGTTGTAATTTGATTACATGATTGTTTGATGATTATTTTATTATTTATACGAGGTATTTATATGACCTAGATTGTCACAAGAAACACTAACTCCCCTAGCAAATCAATCGAAGCTATTTCTGTAGGAATTCTGGCTATTCTAGATCTAAACCAAGTTGTGGCTATTTATGATCCCAACAAAATGGTTGATATTCGTAGAAATGTGGATAGTAGTTGATTATGCTCTTGAAGAAGAATTGGCGAGATTAAATCTGATTTTGATGTCATGATGATCTTTCCTTATAGAGTGGAATTTGACAAAACCTTACCACCTAGAAAGATGTCATCTTATTCTGTGTCACCCAATTCTTAAATTTGAAATCGAAAGGGTGAATGTTGCACTTAAGGTTGTCATTGGAACCATTACCCAAAAGCCTCATGCCACTAGTACCTTTCCGAGAAGTCTAAATGAATGTGTGAGTCGTTTCATACTAGTGACTCATTTGATAACTATCGTTGTGGGAGCTATAGGACTGGAAGTTAAGTGTTGATCATATCGAGCTTTTATTGCCCTTTTAAGGTCTAAGAATAAGGTTGAAAGTGTTGGAGAATGAGGTAGGATATCGCATTAAGTATGATTTGGTTGAAACTTTAATAAAGTAAAATTTAACTTGTATGGAATAAGAAATTGTTAAGAGAAAGTCGTTAAGTCCTGTGATTGAATTATAAGGTTTTAAATTATTGTTGGATTGTGTTAAGGGTTGTTCCTTGGCCATTGTCCAATAACGAGGATGCCCAGTGTCCAAGAAATAAATTGAAGAAATCTTCTTTTGAATGGGGACCGATGGATCTTTCAGGACAGGTAGGACACCTAATGACTCTTGTAGATTAGTATTCACTGTGGTATCTTTTAAAAATCCCTAACTTAACTATGACATCAGTTGGTAGGATGAGTTATTTGAATTGTATGACATAGTAACACGTAATGTGTTACGGTACAATTTTGACTTGTTGGTGATTAATGATAAGACTCTCTTTGATTGCTAAATCCTACCTGTATCGATGTTATCAATCTTTTCTTGCTTCTTTCTATTGTTCACATTAGTAATACCATGGAACAAGTACTCATCTCGATTTGAGTTACGTTGTGGATTATTCTTTTTGAGTGCCATCGAGGTCATGAACCTCATGATTAATTTGCTAAACTCATTTCCTATCATATTGTAGTTAGTTCTGAGTGAACAAATTGTCATCACTCCTTTGCAGATCACTCATTGTTTTTATAAGTTAAAACAGTATCCCTTGATGAAGATTGAATTTTCATCACCGTAAGGATTATTTAAAGTGAGATTTATAAATAATCATTATCGAAATGAAGTTGTTTAGGAAACACCTTGGAAAACTCAATTGTTTCCATAACAAAGAACATCTCTGTAAATTTATTTTTGATTCTTAATCAAGAATTAAGCATGAAAATATTTTAAACATGATGACAGAGTTTTGATGAACTGAGTATTGCATCGTTAATCCTAAAATTGTATATAGTTGCGCGCCTACAAACAATTTGAAAGGGAACATGCAAGGCTGATTAGTAGTCACCATGAAACTATTAATAAACACTAAATTTTCTTTGAAGATTGTGAAAGATTAAATTTTATGAGATCTGCAAGAAGTGCAAAATAGGGACATATTGTTAGAGACACCTACATATGTGCCCGTACTATTTATTCTTCTGAGTCGAATTTACTCATCAGTGGAAATTGTCTTAATTGACAATTGACAACCCTTTCTTGTCCAATTCTCTCGTAGTGAGATTCTTTGGAAAAGTATTTGATTACCGAATGTTGATACCCGACTGGGTGTATCGACGTTCTTATCATTTCTTTTGAATAGATTTCATTTGAATGACCTAGGTAACGATTCGAGGAGCTTTCGAATGTGTACTCAATCATGAAAACATGGGATATATTTATATTCGTTAGGGTTTTCGTCTGTATCTGACTTGAAATTCTCTCGCGTAGATTATGCGTTGACCTTACTCTTTTGATGTTAGTTATGTCTCCAGATATCTTTGAATTATGAAGGATTACGAGTTATTATTAGTCTTTTGAAAAGTTCACATCTTATCAATGGTAATGAAACTGGAAAGTTGATAGTGCCAGTAGAAAGGATTGATTGATTTTGATAGGATGTCATTGTCTTAATTGATGGGAACTCGACAAGAAATCCCCTAAAAGATAACATGTTGATCATCAAAAGTGATCTAAATAATTCTTGATGGATGACCATATCCTAAATTTAGACTTGAAATTATACCATGAATGGCTATGAACTAGTCATAGATCTTGTAATCTAGAAAGAACTTAAAGTAAAATTATTAAGAGATGTTTTTGTTATCTGAAACTTTAGGAGGTATTTGCTGGTGAAGTTACCTAAACTTTGGCCATTAAGGCAGGTTGAATTCGGTATTGATTATATTACTGGTGCTGCACTTGTGGCATGTACACTGTACGTCAACACCATCTAAATTAAAAGAATTACCGTACAACTGAGAGAGTTGTCAGAGAAAGCTTTTATTTTACCAAGCTCGTCATTATGAAGAGCTATGGTGTTATCATTCCTTATATTTATTGATTACCGTGAACTGAATAAATTGCCGATCAAAATTCATATCCATTACTCAAGATGGAAGATTTGTTCGATCATTTACAAGGTTCTAGAGTATGTTCTAAAGATTTGATCCACGACATGGTTATCATCAATTTCGCGTCTGCGTAAAAGATTATCTATTCCAATCACTACATCCATAACTCGTAATGAACATTATGAGTTTCACGTGATGTCGTTTGGATTGACCAATGCACATGTAGCATCCATAAATTTGGTGAATCATGTGCGTAGACTGTAATTTGATAAATTCATGCTTGTGATCATTAAGGACCATTTGTTTGTTCATAAGAATAAGAAGTAGTTAGAAATCATTTATAGACTGCCCTATGTTGGCCGAGTAATGAAAACCTGTACCTTAAATATTTAACATGTGATTTAAGGCTTAATCCTTTACATTATTTGACCGTGTGATTAATAGATAATGGAATATATTGACTCTTCAAAATTTTGAGCTATTTAAGACTTTGGGTTATACCAAAAAGAAAGTGCAAAAATGTTTTGACAAATATTTATCAAAGGATTTTTAAGGAATCATTCCCTTATACCCAAATCATTTAACTAAACTCCTTTAGGGGTAAATGTTTGTGTATACCTCAAGACAACCTAAGAGGGAATGAGGAAACCATTTAAACCATGACTTGAAATTTGAAACGACAATTTTGCTTTTTAACTAAGAAAATTTTGACCAAAGTATAACCAAAGATTTTTCAAACATTTACAAATCTTGTTAATTATTCTCGATAAATCAACAAAAATCGTGTTAATTAAATTCAAATGTATTTTGAACATTTTTCTATAATTGGACGAACTGAGAAATTTTAAAAACTTTACGTTGACGTTTCATAAAAATTAAATATTTATTATTTTATTACTTGTAATAATTATCGACGCCTTAGACGTCGGATTGAGTAAAACTGATAAAAATGATAGTTGAGACGAAATTAAAATGTAGAAAATATGAAGAAAGAAATTCTGAGTGAATTGTGGTCATGATAGTTATTTCATCAAGGAAGGTGAATGTAGATACTGACACATAATATAGAAAGGATAAAGAATTAATTAGGATGTGTTCCTTAGTAATGACTGTGCAAAATAAATTGCCGAGCAATTTAAAAATAGCCGATGCTTGTAAAAAGGATAATATAGATAATAAATGGGGGTTCGTGGCTAATGTGAACCATTAGAATTGAGAAGCCGATGGAGTTAAATGTATAAAAGGCCACTTATGGTTGCCTAAATACGGAGGTTTGTGAGATTTAGTTATGTTGGAATCTCATAAGATTAAGTATTCTATTCATGCCATTTCTGATTAAATGTGTCTTTATCTGAGGAAGTTGTACTGACGGTAAATTATGAAGGCAGACATCGCGTCATACATTAGTAAACGTCTAACTATTGCATAGGTCATCATCTGAATTTGATTCGATTTGGGTCATCATCGACAGTCTGACCAAATCTACTAATATCATTCCCATTAATGATAGATTCTTGATGAAGAAATTGACCCTTTTTGTGTTTAATGGAGTTGTGTAAACATAGTGTGCATGTATCGATCATCCCTATCAAGATCCTCGCTTCGCATCGAATTTATAGAGATTTTCTCTGAAGTCATTGAGAACGAACCTTGATGAGAGTACTGTTTACCACCCCAATCGAAGGGACGAGGTTAAGTAACGATACAAAACACTAGAAGTGTTGTTTTATGCTTAAATAATTGATCTTTAGTAATAAACCGTATAATCGTTTTCCTTTGGAGAAATAATCATTGATAATTATCGTATTAGGATCGAGATCGAATCTTGTGAGGATCTAAATGAGAGCATCTGTAAGCAGGAGTTGGGATGAAGATACCCGACATACACCCATTGTGAGTTGGACATGTATTTTAGGTTTAAGGTTGCCTATGATGACAAACCTAACCTTAGAAAATACCCGACCCGTGAAACCTGAAATGATTCTTGAAATTAGGATCTGATTATTGAGTGCCGGTAGTGTGCAGGAGGTTATGTGAATATGAAATGTAGATCTTGAACTGCAGGATGGGTAGCAAAGTTATGCCAAAAATTTTCACCTTGTAAAAATGAATTGATGATCTAAAAGATCATGGGAAATAAGTCCCCGTTGTATGGGACCATTGAGATAATGTAAAAAAAGTTGGTTTGAAGGACATATAAGTTAGATCTACCCTAGGACTTCAAGGGATGCGTGAATTATGTTTCGTATATCGTACTTGATGAAATGTCTATCAAGTGAAAATCTGATTACTTCTTGATGAAGTTTAGATCGGCGAAAAGTTGCATTCATCAAAAACCCATGAACATCATGGATAGAGAAAGTAAGTCAACATTAAGCCTGATCGTATTCCCGTAGTCATGTTTGATGAAACTCGCATATTGTAATAAATTACACTTATGAGAAAAGACCGAATGTGGAGAAAATACCCACATGGCTCTAAGTCTATAAGAAGCGAGTAGTAAGATAAATTGATCTTTAAGGACAAAGATCCTTTTTAGGGGTAAATGCTGTGACAATCCGTCAATTTATGATCGATATTTTATTCTCAAGTGTTATTTAAAAACATTATTTTATTGTTATAATATGAACTCACACATTTTTGGGAAGAATTTGGGTTTACATCTTAAAGTAGCATCGACTACGTTTAAACCGGAGAACTCTACGTTACGTGCTTACGTTTACATACACCGTTTTTGGTGACAGTCCGACATTTCAGAAAATAAGTTTATCCTCAAATATTATTTTGGGATTTTAATTTTTGTTGGTTCATAAACTCACAAATTTACGAGAAGATATTCAGACTTACGTTCATAATTTAACGTCCTTTACGACTAAACCGGAAACCCTAGGTTTACGTATTTACATTTTTGAACTCCGTTTATTATGAGACAATTTTTATTAGATTTGTTTTGTGCCGTTGATTCATAATTTATAAAAACGTTTTTCGTAAAACGACCCGAGGGCACGCAAATCGAGGAAACTAGAATCGAGTAGTACCCGTAATTAAATGGGGATGAGACAAGAATAAACTTGCCCCACCCCCACATGGGACGGCCAAGTATAAGCCACAACACACCTCATGTGTCAAGCTTACATAGTAAGCTAGGACACTTGTCCTAGTTACTTACACCAAACAACTAGCAACTAAAACTACTAACACTAAACCATTCCACATTATTCTCACATGAAAAACAACTCATCTCTCTCTCAAACTCCCTCCTTGAGCCGTCCATATCACCACAAAGCACCATGATTTGATCAAGTTTCTACCACAAATCTTGTGTTTAAACTTGATCAAGAAGAAAACCCATTGAAGATGTATTGATTGGAGGTGATCTTAACAACTAAAAAGGAGTTTCTATGGAGTCTTGGGGCTGATTTTCCACAAGGAGTTCTTGAAGATAGGTGATCTTGAAGTTGATATTGGTGTACCACAGGTTTTGCCAACAAAAGTCAAGATTGATCTTAACTTTCATAATCTTGGTGGTAACAAGATCATCCTTCCCATTTACTTGTTATTTTGTGAATGTAAATTGTATTTTCTTTCTTTGTGTATAGGTATATGATGATATATGATGATAAAAATGTTGTGTGGGGATCATGTGTTGATAAACTTGGTTAAAAATATTAAAAACTACATGTAAAAGTGGTAAAATCTTGCTTAAATAAGTAGGTTGTATAAAACAGTAAAGAAACTTATGTTAATTTGTTAAAATGGCATAGATGAATTAATATACAGTAAGTTATAAGACTTGTACACATGTGAGAGTTGGCAATACAATGAAATCTTTATAATGAGTGAGATATGATCAAAACAATATTGAAGTACAAATCTGAGTAGTTTGTTTTGGACGGACTGTTAGGGACATTTAGAATAGATTGAGAAAGATCTAAAGCTGATTTAATTGTAGCACATAATATGTAGTTTATGTCACCCAGAAATGATCTTTTATCTCCTTGTAGAACTCAAGATATAGTAAAAATGGTGAAAGTGAAAATAATAATCAGATTTGTAAAATAAAAGTATATAGTATAATATTAGCACTCAAGTAAATATAATATAAAATGTATACTTAAAACCCACTAACTTATATATTACATATAAATAAATATGTACATTAATAAATAAATTAGACATTTTATAAAAATCTCATTTTGATAAGTTTTATAAGTTATAACACTATAAACACGAGTTTTACGTCTTTTTCGGCTACAACCGTAAAATTAACGTTTTCGTCAATTAAAACTTAGATGGTCGGACCCGTCTAATGTAAACTTTTTATAACTCATAGAATGATGTATAAGTACATACTACAAGTAAAAACCGATAAAACCCGAGCCTTATAACATATGGACATTAACGGGCCAAATTAGCCTTATTATACTATTAATCCAACTAATTTGGCTAAACTCTAATGGATTTACTCATTGGGCTTAACCCACTTGGGCCCAACATGCAAGTATAAGGCTGAGGTTAAAAGTATAAAATTGTACTCATAGAATGTAATGGGCTTATAATGGGCTTATTGGGCCTTAACATGAAACAAGTAAACTAGTGAAACTAGTCAAAAAATTTACCAACACATCACACTATAATGAGTGAATAAACATGTATTATCCCATTTGATCATCATCATACTTATAATATAATCATATATATACATAGTCATTGTTTTTATAAAGTCATTGGACAAGAGTCTAAGACAAGTATTATTTGTCTAGGTTTCCGTGATTGAAGCACGTACCGTACATCCAAATCGCCGATAACCGCCTTTCCCAATCAACGTGAGTTCCTAACCTCGCACTCTTTTAAATGTTTTATGAAATTTTTTATAAACCCGCGAGGGAGATAACATGTTAGTTTTAATAAAATAGGACACCAGTTGTCCCGATTGTTTGTTTATTCATTTGGACCCGAATGATTATATGACCCGGTGAATGATTATATGACCCGATGAACGAAATGAAATGGATTATTATTAGTTAGGTTATGTCACTAAAAGTTCCATTAGCATGAATTATGAACTATCGGGATTTGGTAGAAGCTTATGCATATAATAGTACTATTTGGGGAAGATCACCCCAGTTCACGCCTTGACGGTTGATCCCCCTCGTGCCACATTGATTAGTAAGCGAATTTATGTATGAGAAGATTTATATAAACGTGATTATTGTGAAGACACGCTGTTTTAGATGGGAAAATGAGTTTCGGGTTAGCTACCCCTTGTTTGTTATAGTAAGGTAGGAATGTCATGCAGCTTATAATAATCCAATAACGAAAATACTGCTATACGCATTGAATTACAATATATTGCCTGACTAAAAATACGGGGTCTTATTATTGATATTATGTTCGTGTTTTGGTTTTACATAACCATATTCATATAACGATTTTTATTTAACTCTATACAACGTTATAGGACGTATTGTATGATGTTTTTACGATATTGGTTCGTATAATGGTTTTGAAGGCAAAAGCCTATAGTATGACTTACAACAAAGATTTTTATAAAATGTCTTTGGCCTATTTTATGGCCTACAACAAAGATTTGTACAAAATGATTTTTGGTAATAAATATATACCGATGATATATTAATGGTTTTCATTAAACTCTATGAATTCACTCGGCGTTTTCGCTGGCCTTTTCTTTTAACATGTTATATTTCAGGTACTTGAAGGTAATTCTTGGGAAGACGACAAGAATTTATGCCCCGCACTTAAATAACAATTTCCATTCAAATGTTTTGTAAAGTTGTATGAAATATTGTGACTTGGTATGTAAATTTGTATATTAATGAATGGAAAATGCTTTATTATTAAACGACGCGATTATTATGCGTTGTCTATGATTTGATTAATGTGCTATCCCGTAAAACCAACGACTCTCCGCTGAACTAAAGTACGAATATTTGGGGGTGTTACATTTTCAATACTTTTGACCTTCGTTTTTCAATACTTTCAGGTTATTCGAACTTTTGCTCTCTATGATGTTGTTATGATCGATGTTGTGAACTTTTGCACTCATTAAAAGGGAATTCTTATATAAAAGCGTTTCCTTAATGTTGTTTTTGATTAAATATTTTCTGTATGGAAACTAATTGAATCAATGGTTGCAGTTCCTGGTATCTTTGACCCTGTCTTCTTTGCTGATAAACAGGGTTCATGTGCTGCCAACGTGATTAGTGTGGTAATTTGCTGGTGCAATTTATTTATCTATAAAAAATCTAAGGTCTTTTGACTTATTAAATTTAGATGTATTCATGCTTTATTGATAACATATATAGGGTTATAAGTATTCAGAAGTTTTAAAATTAAGTTTATGAAACTAAGTTAGTGAGTTAGTGCCCTCTTACATTCTCCCCTGGTAGGTTTTCAGTTTACGTGACTTTTGTCTTAAGATTTTAGAGATGTATTGTATTCTAGGACATATACAGATAGAAAACAGGACACTCTCAAAGAGTTTTCAGGCTAATTAGTGATGCAGCATCACTATCTTATAAAGTGAATCTAAGAATTGTGCACGCACAAAAAAATGTTAAAGCAAAAACTATTGCGCTCAACATTCACATCTCTGGTAAACAACAAGCTAAGATCTTAACTGGCGTATGAACGTTTTTGTCTGCAGACGAGAGGTTTTCTTGTTGGACAATGAGATTGTATTTGATTCGGCTATTATCAAGGAAAGTGAAAAGGAATCCAAGAAATTTATAACCAAATAGGTGAGGTATATGTGATATTCAAAGATCTTGCGGTTTTGGTTCAGGAGCAAGGAGAAATAAGACAAATGTATTCAAGCACCTATGACACAACTTCAAATGTTAAAATAGCTTTCAAAAGTTTGTACTCACAAAGCTTAACAAAAGTCGGTCATATGAATTTTTTTACAGCCATAAGCGAATTTAAATGTGATTAATGATTTGACTTTTCTCTATAATGTGTTAGGTACCGTGGGCTGGCTAGCCAAGTTGATGATGCACTAGGATCCATAGTTGTTGTTGGTCTTACAAGTGATCATCCTATAATGACCACCACAGATTTATGAACAACACTTGATTGTTTTCACTTAACTTATGAGCAATCTCTTACTCGATTAGAATCAACTTCTGGCTTATGCTTTGACTACTCAGCTCATATCCTTTGGGCTGGTGAGAGACATGTTAACTGGATGGTGCCCACGTAGAGTTCTTAAGAGGAATCACAAACCCAATTGGAATTAAGGTATTTCTTTGCTTTGTATTAAAATTATTTTCCTATTGTGCTTTTCAGAAATCGATGTTTCTCTATAAGAAAAAGAAGAAGGGTTCGCTCAAAAAACATGGAGAAGATATCCGGTCCCATTACAACCAGTCCTGAGTTTGTTTCACCATCTAATGAAGAGAAAGGTGGTTCAGATGTTGATAGTAAACCAGTGAAGGAGGGAGCTGGTGAGGTCATAGTTATAGAGACTTATAGAAAAGGATGACCCGTCTATTTAAAAGCTTGATGAAGATCTTGTGAATCAAGCCAAAATGATTGATTAGCCAAAAAAACCCAAGGAAGTGATTGGTATGCATATAGATCATGCTGTTGTAAAGCCAGTGGAAGAGCCTAACTTAAATGTGGAGGAGAAAACTTATGCACAATCGGCTGATGGCTTATTGTTGTATAAGGTTGAATAGGTTGACGAGTCTAGTAATGATTACATTGGTGATTCTTCATAGGTGTTACCTTAGATCTAAATCGAGTCTTCTTTTTTAGGTTGCTACTATGAAAAATCTGCAGTTCAGGAGGGATCTGTTGCCGTAGTGAAGACGTTAATACAACGGTATATATATTTCCTCTCTTGATTACATTTATATACGTGTTGTATGAATATAGTTCTTATATGAAATCTGACTCATAACTCGGCTTATAGGGTATCCATGGGTAATTTTCAATATTAGAAGAAATCCAAAGAATTTACTACTGACCACAATGGTGAAATGTTGGTCAAGGAAACCTAAAGTAGCCCTCACATGATGTTGTCAATAAAAATATGTATGTAAATGTTATCTATTTTATTTTGTTATGTGTTAGTGCGGTTTTAACCTGACTAAATAAGGAAACAGTAGTATCTAAGTGGGTTGGAACCAAGTTATTGCTGATGATGAAGTTGTTTTGCAAAAACACCGTTTGTTCAGAGATATGTGTATGCTCCTACTTGCAGGTGGCTATTCCAATGTTAATTAACTTTATTCTAACAATTATACGCTTATACGTGTCTATCGTTCGAAGCGGTTATTGGATCCAGAATAAGTCTATTCGGTTTTGTAAAAATCCGATTGTTCACTAATGATGAAATCAATGTTCAGTTGTAGAGACCATGCAAGGTGGTGTCTAAACTAAATTAAAGTACCAAGGTTGCACGTTGAACAAGGAAGACGGCTGGCATGAATTCAAGAATTATAAGAATTATTTAACAGTTTCTTGATATAATAATTTCAAACCTCTGTATAACGATTGTTACATGTTTATGGGTCAACTAAACCGTCTTATTCTGACACGTACTAGCTGGCCCATTACAGAAAGATCAGTTTAGATAGTGAGGTTTACGCTTAGATACTATAGTAGAAGTCTAGCAATAGTTAAAATGAGACAAGTAGAGCAATAGTTTTAATAGAAGTGCTAAAAGTTTAAAATAAAAGAAGTTATGGCTGTAATACTGATAGTACCTGAACTCAAGAGTTTCACCTGTAGCAGTTAAGTATTTGCCTACTCTTCCATCCAGGTAAGGCGTCAAAATATCAGGGGTACAGTTCTGACTAAAATTTAACAAAGAAGAAGCAACATGTACCTACACATCAGCAAATTGGGCAGTGGGGTGAATGGAACGTATAGCCTTGATGCTAATCAACATCGTAACGACATGTTATAATCGGTCAATTCTTCAATATAAAAAGGGGTTATTTACTGCTTTAATTTGGTATTTTGTGCTTAAAATTATGTCATCTTAAATGTTTATGTAAAATGACTTAAACAGAACAAAAATAAATGCAAGAGAAGAATCCCTAACCCCCAACGCGGATGACTGCCGAAGCAGACTGTTAAAAGGAAGTACAAGCATTACAAGTTATAAAAAATCTCAAAACGAAAGACATGCATTGTAGGTTTTGTGTGTGTGTGTGTGTGTGAGCGTGAGTAATTGATTTTTGACACAATTCTTATTTCGCTTTTGTACTTTTCTTTTTGTAGCAGGTGAAAATGTAATGATAATTTTTTAAACCCAATTTACAGACCATACATAGAAATAAAAGCTGATTGCGGGTATTCTTCTTTTACCAATTTTAAGGAATTTATTTTTTGGTAGCTCATTATTTTTCAAAAACATCATTGCAACACATTTTGTATGCTAAACATAAATCTGCTTGTTTTCACAGGGAGATTTGGAATAGGCCTTTCCTAACATCAGTGAAATGCACGTTTCATCTTTTTAAAGGTACAATATTTTAAGGGGTATTTGGTTTGGCTTATAAAATATAAGCCCATTTCGGCTTATATTACATAACCTCCAATTTTGTGGCATATTTGGAGACTTATGCACTTGTATTAGTTTATTATGATATAATAAACCTATATTAGCCCCTGACTATGAAAATAAATCACAAATTGGAACTAATGATATAATAAGCCAAAAATAAGTCACAAATAACCAATAAAATTAAGGCTAATCTGTGACACCCCGGGTAGGGACAAATATGCGGAATTATCAACGGAGATGTCACAAGGGTGGATCGATAGCACATAGTTCATAGAGCATAAGATAAGAAATTATTCAAAAACAGTTTACATGATTGTTATACAAATTTATAAAAATTGTCTTCAATATGATAAAAGTAGATAGTTTATGTTTCCCAAATAAAACCCCTGACGAGTCCTACAATGCAGCTTACAATGATGCTTGAGACCATGCACATATCACGTACTAACTTCAGTTCCCTGAAAAAAACATGCTTAGAGGGTCAACATAAAGTTGGTGAATTTACAGGTTTAACAATAATTAGTTTGGACATAAATTAATCATAGAAATAACAATGCACAAAGAATTCTTACTAAAAACTAGATTACATTTGCAATTACTCGAAACTGAAGCTTAACCTTCCATAGTCCTCAACAGATGAGGACGTAGTGTCTTACAAAAAGACACACAAACCCAGTTCCAACATGGTATACATTTGTTGTCCCGGCCAAGGCACAGTGAGCAAGACTTACCCAGATGGGGATGGTCAATCCCTAATAGATCTATTTATAACATTTGGGCGGTTTACAACAATTTAACAGTTTCTATAATAGTCAATCATAGTCAAGTTTATACAGTTCTGTTATGTCCATTAAAAGTAGTT
Source organism: Glebionis coronaria (assembly GCA_025667525.1). Classification (NCBI taxonomy): domain Eukaryota; kingdom Viridiplantae; phylum Streptophyta; class Magnoliopsida; order Asterales; family Asteraceae; genus Glebionis; species Glebionis coronaria. Next base: position 414,744 of record JANFOE010001327.1, read on the forward strand.
GCATGTTTTCTCCCCAGTAGAGGAAAAGTTTATCAATAATTTATATGGGGCTATAAACTCACCTGGGAGTTGGCAATAGCTTTATAACACGAATATCCAAATATTGCTCTCGCTAAAATTTATGCCTAATCAAATAGTACAGTCTTAATATATAGTACAAAGAACATATGTGTATGCTTATATAGATTTTTAATCAGTTTATTAATGCTACAGTATTTATCTAAATAACTGTAGTACAAGTATTAACAATATCCATTTAAACTTGTATATAAGTTTCATTTCTAAGTAAACAGAAAATGTCTTACTTATAATATTAGTTTGTATTCGTTGTACATGTATTAATAATAACCATTCAAACTTACAATTAAGTTTCCTATTTAAGTAGACATAAGATGTCTTACTTATAGTATTAGTTTACGTTCGCATTTCATGTATTATTAACATCCATTTAAACTTACCATTAAGTTTCATATTTAAGTAAACACTAAAATGTTCTACTTAAAATATTAGTTTACGTTCGTAGTACATGTATTAGTAATAACCATTTAAACTTACAATTAAGTTTCATATTTTAAGTAAACATAAGATGTTCTACTTATAATATTAGTATTCAATTTATTTAACGTTCATATAATTTTATTTCCTAAAAGTATATGAGTGCATGTATTAATAATACATATCCATATTGTTAATACAATTTATTTCATAAAGCAAAAATATAAATATTTTTATTTTTGAAAAATAAAAATATAATATTTTATTTAACTTTAAGGTTCCCATAAATTATTTAACATTTATAAAATAATTTATCATCTACAAGTTTAAGAATTTGTACATTAATCCTTATGGTTTAGGGTTTAATTAAGTTTTACTTAATTTAAAATGGAACTAGGGTTAGGGCTTGTTAAAGTTTCAGAACATGGCAAAACTAGTCCCTCCATATTTTAAACAAAGTAAACTTTCGGATTTTACACATTTGGTACCTAGGGCTTGTTAAACTTTCGGGTTATGACAGTTTTAGTCCTCCTAGTTATATTTAGGTTTTTATAGCTTTCATAAAATGACAAAACAGTCCCTAGGGCTTCTTTTAGTTTTAGATTCTTACAAAAATGGTCCTTAGGGTTATAAAATGACAAAACAACTTTTAGAAACTTCCCAAAATGGTCCCTAGGGTTTAATATGCCATGGTGGGTATTTATTAAACCCTAGACCTTAGAATAATTACATTTTCAGTCCTTGTGTTTACTAATTTATCAAAACAAGTTTCATAAGTCACGGTTTTAGTCTTTAAGTTTCATAAATTGTCATTTTAGTCCAAAAGTTTTTATAAGTTATAGTTTATTATAAAAACTTTTATTTAAACATTCAAAACATTATATGGGCTCATTAAATGGGCTAAAATATCTAATGGGCCATTTAGTGGGACAAAATATATTTTAAGTCCACTAATTTGTTAAATGGGCCTTTAAAACATTTATTGGGCTTAAATACATTTTTAAGTCCATTAATTAATTAAATGGGCCTAAGTATATTCTTAAGTCCATTAAGATACTAAGATTTGTAAAATGGGCTTATTGGGTTCATTAAGTCTTGGGCTAATGTTGCATGGGCTTGATTAGTCCATGAATACTACTTTTTTCATTTCATGTAAGTATTAATCTAGGATTTTCATATAAGCTTATTATTAGCTTATCCATATTTAGTTTAAACCTTAATAAAAGAATAAAACTCATAGTTTATTTTATTTTATGTACCAAATGAGATATAGATGTGTTACAAGGTTGCATGCAAGTCATAAACTTTAATATGAGCTTATAACTCAAGGAGAAGCATAAGGAGTATACCTTTCTTGCATAAAGTTACCAAGGAAGATCTAGATGACAAAGGAGATTAGAGATCTAATCTTGATGATTAAAACCCTAAATATAAACCAAACCGTGACCCTTAAGGTTTCAGCTAGGGTTTGTTAGAATGATTCCAAAGGTGATGATGCTATTAAATGATTAGTAGTTAAGATGAGACAAAGATCTAGTGGATTCAATGCAATATTGGATGTATATGGCTTAATGCCGAATCATTTGAGACAGAAAGGTGAAGAGAGAAGTGAGATTTGATTTTTGCATGAGAGAATGTGAAGAGTGTATGTGTATGTTTTCGGCTTATAGGAGAAAGAGAAATCCAAGGCAAAAGGCGCCTTGGTAATAGTATTTGTGCCATGTGTTAGCTTTTCCAAAACCAAGACAACCCTTCTTCTTCCACATAGTGGGGTGCCGTGTCATGCTTAACCAAAAAGGGAGATGGGCTTGTTGTGGGCTTATGTTGGGCTAGCACACAAAGATAAAGGATCTTGGGCTAGTCCAAGATGTGTATGTATACCTATGGTGTACACATATATATATACGGCATAAATACTTAATACAACATATTTCCCAATTTTTGTTTAGTGTTGTGTATACATAGTTTGTTATACATTTCATTACTTGTTCTCCTAGTCTTAGGTACAAGGTTTAAGTTATGTAACTTATTACAATAGAAAATGATTATAGAAGTATAAGTACATAATGGATAAGTTTACACACAACTCATTGAAATATATCATATAAGTGAATGTTCTTAAGATCATTGGGTGAAACTTTATTACAATAATTTATGGTAATATCATGGATTTTACAGCACCACCCCGTTATTTTAGCTTTGTCCTCAAAGCTATTTAAAACGTAGTTATCTTTTAAGTGAAAAGATGTGGGTACTTGGCTTCGAAGATGTCTTCTCGTTCCCAGGTGTACTCGGGGCCTCTCTTCGAGTCCCATCGCACTTTGAGCAACGGGATACGGCAACGTTTAAATTCTTGGTTGTTGTCTCCATGATTTCCATTGGTTTCTCCGTGAATTGGAGTTTATCATCGATCTGGACTCCTTCTAAGGGCATAACCAAAGGTTCCTTAGCGTAGCACTTTTTCAAATTAGATACATGGAAGGTGGGGTGTATCCGACTTAGTTGTGGTGGCAACTCCAAACGGTAAGCCACTTCTCCGACCTTGGCTACCACTTTGAAAGGACCCACATATCGTGGATTTTACTTTCCACTCTTTCCAAATCGTATAACTCCCTTCCATGGTCACACTTTTAGCATGACGTGATCTCCTACTTTGAATTGCACCGGTCTGCGTTTTTGATTCGCGTAGCTCTTTTATCGATCGCGAGCAGCTTACAGTCTCTGCTTTATGAGGACGATTCTGTCTGTAGTCTCCTGAATCAATTCAGGCCCAGTGAGTTGGAACTCACCTACCTCTACACAGCATACAAGAGAGCGAAATTTCCTTCCATAAAGGGATTCAAAAGGGGCGACCTTGATACTGGCGTGATAGCTATTTTTGTAGGAGAATTCGACCAAGGGTATATGCTCGACCCAACCATTTCCAAAATAAATTACACATGCTCTTAGCATGTCCTCTAGGGTCTGGATGGTTCGCTCACTTTGACCATCTGTTTGTGGATGATATGCGGTGCTCATATCCAGTTGGGTACCCAGGACTCGTTGGAGAGCCCTTCAGAAGTTTGAAGTGAATCTACTTTCCCGATCACAAATTATTGAGACTGGTACTCCATGTTTGGTCACAATCTCCTTAAGGTAGGTCCCTGCCAACATGGATAGGAAGTCAGATTCTTTGATAGGTATGAAATGAGCAAACTTGGTGAGTCGGTCGACTATCACCCAGATGGCGTTATATCTGCGTGATGATTTTGGGATTTTGGTAACGAAGTCTATGGTGATATTTTCCCATTTCCATTCAGGTATCTCAGGTTGTACTAGTAAACCTGAGGGTTTTTGCTGTTCTGTTTTGACAAGTGCACATGTCAAACATTTCTGGACGTAAGTGGCGATGTCAGCTTTCATGTTTGGCCATAAGTATAATTTCCTCATATCTTGATACATCTTTTCCGATCCAGGATGTATGGAATATTTGGATTTATGTGACTCGTGCATGACTACGTCCCTCAAATTCCCATAACGGGGTAGCCAACTCCTCCCGTGTAAGCACAGTATTCCATCCGTCCTTGGTTCTAGTTTTTCTTTGGAAAGGTCGGTTTGAAACATTCTTCCAAAATCTTCTTTCCAGAGGTTTTCGGGTCTCTGTGCTTGAGTTTGCGCTTCAAGAATTTGCTTGGGCAGGTCTAGATTGATGGTCATGGTTAAAGCTCGAACCCTCATGGGTGGATCTTTATCCTTACGGCATAATGCATCAGCAACTACGCTGCCTCATATTAAGCTCTTTCTGATCCAGTATATGTTGCAGACTCTTGTGGTCGGTGTACACTGTACACTTTGTTCCGTAAAGGTAATGCCTCCAAATTTTTAAGGCAGAGACTACAACTCCAAGTTCTAAATCGTGAGTAGTGTGGTTCTTCTCATGCTTCTTTAATTGCCTAGAAGCGTAGGCAATTACCTTCTTTCTTTGCATCAATACTACTCCCAATCCTTTATATGATGCATCACAATATACTTCAAAGTCATCGTTGCGCTCAGGCAAAGATAAGAGAGACGTACTGCATAGCTTCTGTTTTATCAACTAGAAAGTTGATTCCTCTTTTTTTCCCCAATTAAATTTTACTCCTTTCTGAGTGAGTTTGGTCATTGGTTTGGCTATCTTGGAGAAGTCTTCGATGAATCGACGATAGTATCCGGCAAGGCCTAAGAATTAGCGGATCTTTGTCGATGATTTAGGAGATGCCCAACTCTTGACGGACTCGACCTTCGCAGGATCAACTTGGATACCATCGTTGTCAATGACATGACCTAGGAAGTGGACTCTAGATATCCAGAACTCACATTTGGAAAATTTTGCATACAACTGCTCTTCCTTGAGTACTTTCAATACTTGTGCTAGGTGATCCGCATGGTCTTTCTTGTTCTTGGAGTAGACAAGTATATCATCGATGAAAACTATCACGAACTTTTCCAGATAGGATTTACACACCCGGTTCATGAGGTCCATGAATATTGATGGTGCGTTTGTTAACCCAAACGGCATAACTCGGAATTCGAAATGACTGTAACGAGTTCTGAAAGCTGTCTTAGGAATATCTTCTTCCCGGACTCTCAGTTGGTGATATCCAGATCTCAGATCAATCTTAGAATACATACTCGATCCTTGGAGTTGATCGAATAAGTCGTCCATGCGAGGTAATGGATAACGATTCTTTACCGTTAGTTTATTCAATTCCCGGTAATCGATACACATCCGAAAAGATCCGTCTTTCTTCTTGAAAAACAGAACAGGAGCTCCCCATGGAGAGGAGCTAGGCCTAATGAATCCTTTTTCTGATAGTTCCTGGAGTTTTTTCGCTGGTTCCTTCAATTCCGATGGTGCTAACTGGTAGGGGGCCTTAGCTACAGGTGCAGCCCCAGGAATCAAATCAATTTGGAATTCTATTTGTCGCACTGGAGGCATACTCGACAATTCATCAGGAAATACTTCAGGGAAGTCTCGGACAATTGGTACGTCCTCAATCTATTTTTCCTCGGGTTTGTCTTCTTCATCGATTCTGGAGATGTATGCTAGGAAGATGGGGCATCCTTTGACCAAGTATTTCTGGGCTTTGGTTCAAGAAATGACACTAAGTCTAGTGTTGATTATATCGGGGTTACCGTCCCCTCGTATAATCAAGGTTTCATCTCCCCAAGGTATACGAACCAGTTTTTGATCACATATGATAACTGCATGATACTTTGCTAGCCAATCCATGCCAATGATGACGTCAAAGCTACCAAGATTTACTGGAATTAGATCGATGTTAAACGGGTGATTGGAAAGGTTTAAGGTACAACCTCGAATGATGATGTCAACCGTCAGAACTTTTTCGTCGGCTAGTTTTACAGTTGAGTAGGGGTCTAAAACTGATGGAGTGATTTCCAATACTTTACTAAATTTAGTAGATATAAAGCTTCGGTCTGCCCCGGTGTCAAACAAGACAGATGCATATCGTTGGTTTAGTAAAAACGTACCGGTGATGACGTTGGAATCGGGATTAGATTAGGCATTGCCAACCATGTACACTTGTGATGAAATTCCCTTGTTTTCCTTCTTCTGGTTGTCCAAATTGGGACAGTTGGGTCTCACGTGTCCAGGGGTTACACATTCGCAACATACTACAACTCTCTTTGGTCCATTGTTGCCTCCACCTGTGGGGTTTCGGTTTCCCTGTTGCCCACTTCCGCTCCCACGAGCATTGAACTTGCCTTTGTTGCTGTTTACGGGGTTGTTATTGGGTCGAACCGGGGTAACAACATTTGCTTGACATTCACGAGCAAAATGGCCTTGTTGTTCGCACTTGTAGCATCCCTGGCATTGTCCTCCAGCAACATGATGATAGTTACACTTTGAACACTTAGGCTTGGATCCTGAATAGTTCTTGGTGCGGGTTGTGGGAGTTGTATCATAAGCTTGCCCAACGTTTTGCCTTTTGGAATGCTGCTGGTGCTGGCTACGAGAGCTTTCATCTGACTTTCTCTTGTTATCCGTTTGCTTTTCAGACAGATTGCGGGCTCGCTTGTTGATCAGCTCTGTCGCAAATTACATAGCACCTTCAAAGGTAGTGGGTCGTGAGGCTAGCACACTGTCATGGATGTTGTTAGGGATTCCGCTCACATACTTCTCAATCTTGTCGCTCCTTTGAGGGAACATTCTGGTGCACATCAAGCTTAACTCTTGAAATCTTTGGTTGTACCAAAGGATGTCATTGTTCTTGCATTTTAGATCCCAGAGCTCTATTTCCAACTTCTTCATTTCTCTTCTAGGATAGTATTTCTCAGTCATCCTCTCCTTGAGGTTGGCCCAAGTGAGAGTATAAGCAGTGTCATGTCCAAGGGTAGCGACCACAGAGTTCCACCAGGTGAGGGCGCTCTCGAGTAGTGTGCATGTGGAAAACTTAACTATGTTCTCATCAACACAACCGTTGATGCGGAAAACTGTCTCTAGTCTTTCAAACCATTACATCAATTCAACAACTCCTTCTTTTCCTCGGTAGTATGAGGGTTTGCACTTCAAGAAGTTAGGGTAAGAACAACCCCTATTGGGGTTGTTTCTGTGCATATTGAGGTTTGGATCATTGTTTTCATTTGGATCTGCTCCTCTGGCTGCCATAGCTGCTATAATGCCCTCACTTATCATTTCCCTGAGTTGTGCAGTGGTGACATTTTGAGTAGCTTCTGGAAATTCAGTATTAGTAGTGTTTGAAGTGGTTGCATTATTGGGATTTGATTGCGTAATCACCATTTTTCTATAATCATACACAAAATGAGATTATTAGTTCAAACGTTAGTACAGTTTTTATACTATTTGTATGGAGAAAATTCATGCATTGATTTCATAACAAATTTGGATAACCTGTCAAGATCTCATAATATAATACATTGTACAACAAATATAATAAAGAAACTGATTACATGCTATTTCCATAAGAAATTTAACATCCATCTAGCATAACAAAATCTAAGTCATAGGCCTGTCAAGCTTTGTCTAGGGTAGTGATACACACAGTCTTTAATACATTACATCCCAAAATATATGTCCAAAAAGAAAAGATACAGTACAGGATTACATCACCAAAAGCTGAAAAGAAATAAAAGTACAAAAGTCCTATACCATGATAGCTAGGGTACAACCCATAAGCTGATCATGATGTACAAGATATCTAGTACATCTACTCAACTACTGCCTAGAAGGTCTGCTAGTTGAGGCTGGGGCTGGTGGGGCTGACGAAGCTGCAGATGCTCTCCTGGTATTCCACAAAGTCCGAACTGTCGCTCGGGCCTCCTTGAGCATGCGAAATGCTGTCAGCAGCTGGGTCCTAAGTCTGTCAACGGCCCCTCGAAGATAAGTCATCTCTGGAGTAACCCCATCGTGTCGGACGGTAGCAAGGAGGAAGAAAATAGACAGGGACTGCTCATGAGCAGATAGAGCAGCATGGGTCTGGTGCTGGAGATACTTCATGGTCTGGATATGCTGGTGGAGATGATAGTTATCCTCTTATAGCCACTGCAATGCCTCGTCAGTCTTAGCCTGAACACTTTTGTCTGCATGTGCCTCTCCCCTTATAGTATGAGTGAGAGAGTCGATACGCTCATGGATGGCAGTGTAGCCCAGTTGACCAGCTGTCAACAGGCTACGACGGTTGGATATCTCCCACTCCTGGCGTGCGGCCAGTGCGGCAATCTGGGCCTGGACAAAACTTGCATGTCCCGCCCCGATCCCTCCCCGATCACGAAAGTGGAGCTGGGTATAGACTCGGGAAAATATCCCAATGGTAAAGATGAAGGAACAGAAGATGGTAGGTATGGAGATACCCGGTCCTCCTCCATAGAGGTGGGGACCAGTATGGATGATGCTGGAGCAGAAAAAGGGTCCTCAGGAAGTACAGCTTCGATAGTCTGATCATCCTTTGAGTTCGAGGCTGATAACCATCCACACTATACAGATCGTGGAGATGAACGGGTAGCTGGAGCAGGTGCTAATACTGGTAGAAAAGTCGAAGGTGCGGTAGGCGAAGTCATGATGCTCTGAAAATAATATTATTTTAAATTTGAAGTAAGTATTAGCTTACAAACAAAGGAAAAATATTATTTTTGGTTACAAGTTTTATGAAGTATATCCCTTTTAAACAATCATCGTAATGTTTTAAGGTTATATATATATATTAATACTTATATATATATATATATATATATATATATATATATATATATATATATATATATATATATATATATATATATATATATATATATATATATATATATATATATATATATATATATATATATATATATATATCTATATATATATATATATATAATCATTTAACCAGTTTATTTAACAATGAGTATACACTTAGTTCACATAGCACAAAATGCCCTACGATCTAAATGCTTAACTAATACGGTCCCATAAAAATTCCAAAAATATTTTTATAAAGTTATAGTCCAGTTTTAAATAAAAGAAAACTTTACTTTATTTTTATTTTATTTAAAAATTTACCTGGTTCTCTATAACTAATGCTCTTATACCATTCTCTGTGACACCCCGGGTAGGGTCAGAATATGCTGAATTATCATAGATGTCACAAGGGTGTATCGATAGCTCATAGTTCATAGAGCATAAGATAAGAAATTATTCAAAAACAGTTTACATGATTGTTATACAAATTTATAAAAATTGTCTTCAACATGATAAAAGTAGATAGTTTATGTTTCCCAAATAGAACCCCTGACGAGTCCTACAATACAGATTACAATGATGCTTGAGTCCATGCACATATCACGTACTAACTTCATTTCCCTGAGAAAAACATGCTTAGAGGGTCAACATGAAGTTGGTGAATTTACAGGTTTAACAATAATTAGTTTGGACATACATTAATCATATAAGTAACGACGCACAAAGCATTCTTACTAAAAAGTAGATTACATTTGCTATTACTCGAAACTGAAGCTTAACCTTCCATAGTCCTCAACAGATGAGGACGTAGTGTCTTACAAAAAGACACCCAAACCCAGTTCCAACATGGTATACATCTGTTGTCCCGGCCAAGGCACAGTGAGCATGACTCACCCAGATGGGGATGGTCAATCCCTAATAGATCTATTTATAACATTCGGGCGATTTACAACAATTTAACAATTTCTATAATAGTCAATCATAGTAAAGTTTTTACAATTCTGTTATGTCCATTAAAAGTAGTTGCATGTTTTCTCCCTCGTAGAGGAAAATTTTATCAATAGTTTATATGGGGCTGTAAACTCACCTAGGAGTTGGCAATGGCTGTATAACACGAATATCCAAATATTGCTCACGACAAAAGTTATGCCTAATCAAATAGTACAGTCTTAATAGATAGTACAAAGAACATATGTGAATGCTTATACATGTTTTTAATCAGTTTATTAATGCTACATTATTTATCTAAATAACCGTAGTACAAGTATTAACAATATCCATTTAAACTTGTATATAAGTTTCATTTCTAAGTAAACATAAAATGTCTTACTTATAATATTAGTTTGCATTCGTAGTACATGTATTAATAATAACCATTCAAACATACAATTAAGTTTCCTATTTAAGTAGACATAAAAGGTCTTACTTATAGTATTAGTTTACGTTCGCAGTTCATGTATTATTAACATCCATTTAAACTTACAATTAAGTTTCATATTTAAGTAAACACAAAAATGTTCTACTTAAAATATTGGTTTACGTTCGTACTACATGTATGAGTAATAACCATTTAAACTTACAATTAAGTTTCATATTTTAAGTAAACATAAGATGTTCTACTTATAATATTAGTATTCAATTTATTTAACGTTCAAATAATTTTATTTCCTAAAAGTATATGAGTTCATGTATTAATAATACATATCCATATTGTTTATACAATTTATTTCATAAAGCAAAAATGTAAATATTTTTATTTTTGAAAAATAAAAATATAATATTTTATTTAACTTTAAAGTTCCCATAAATTATTTAACATTTATAAAATAATTTATCATACAAGTTTAAGAATTTATACATTAATCCTTCTGGTTTAGGGTTTAATTAAGTTTTACTTAATTAAAAATGGAATTAGGGTTAGGGCTTGTTAAAGTTTCGGAACATGGCAAAACTAGTCCCTCCATATTTTAAACAAAGTAAACTTTCGAATTTTACACATTTGGTACCTAGGGCTTGTTAAACTTTCGGGTTATGACAGTTTTAGTCCTCCTAGTTATATTTAGGTTTTTATAACTTTCATAAAATGACAAAACAGTCCCTAGGGCTTCTTTAAGTTTCGGATTATTACAGAAATGGTCCTTAGGGTTATAAAATGACAAAACAACTTATAGAAACATCCCAAAATGGTCTCTAGGGTTTAATATGCAACGGATGGCATTTATTAAACCCTAGACCTTCAGATAATTACATTTTCGGTCCTTGTGTTTAAAAATTTATCAAAACAAGTTTCATAAGTCACGGTTTTAGTCCTTAAATTTCATAAATTGTCATTTTAGTCCAAAAGTTTTTATAAGTTATATTTTATTAGAAAAACTTTTATTTAAACATTCAAAACATTATATGGGCTCACTAAATGGGCTAAAATATCTAATGGGCCATTTAGTGGGCCTAAATATATTTTAAGTCCACTGACTTGTTAAATGGGCCTTTAAAATATTTATTGGGCTTAAATATATTTCTAAGTCCATTAATTAATTAAATGGGCCTAAGTATATTCTTAAGTCCATTAAGATACTAAGATTCTTTAAATGGGCTTATTGGGTTCATTAAGTCTTGGGCTAATGTTGCATGGGCTTGATTAGTCCATGAATACTAATTTTTCATTTCATGTAAGTATTAATCTAGGATTTTCTTATAAGCTTACTATTATCTTATCCATATTTAGTTTTAACTTATTTAGATGAGTCAAAACTTGTTTTAAGGTTGCATGTACTTATAAGTGTCCCCAAAATAAGATCTAGCTATGTACAAACCAAGAAACCAAATCATAAGTCCGTACATACATACATATAGCCCACGGCCATAATTTTAATCTTGGTGTTTCCAAGATGATCTTTTTAGCTAATTTTATGTCTTGTAAATATTTATAAAATATAACATAATTATCTAGGCTTATTGCATGTTTCCAATGTTACCATAATTCTAAGAAAACCACATATTTCTCACGGCTATATTGTTTTCCCCCAAATGTTCCCATAAGATCTTTAAGCTAGTTTTATGTTTATCATGTTAAGTTTAACTCTTAACACTAGATCTAGGTTTTATATAAGCATGCATAAACATTTAAAACCCATTTAAGGTTATATATAACCCATGGCTATATATATATATATATATATATATATATATATATATATATATATATATATATATATATATATATATATATATATATATATATATATATATATATATATATATATATATATATATATATATAAATAAATAAATAAAGTGTTTTAGTGATTTTTAGAAGTCCATTTTACATGTAATAACACATATTCCATCACTTAAAAATTAGTACATAAATCATAGATACATCATTCATTTATGCCATGAAATTTAAGGTCATGGTTTTTCATGGTTTTTCAGTTACACAAATTCACTTATGAGATCTATGATTATTATTTAACCAAAACCCAAAAGAGTGAGATTTGTAACCCATGTCTTCATTTAAATTCATAAAATGATTCTTATGATTTTTAATCAAGATAAAACATAGATTACTAGTCATAGGTTTCTTTATTAAAAAGTTTTTAACCATTACTATTGGTATTCAAATATATGCCGTGACCTAGATGGTCAAGGTTTTATCAAATCTTGATTTTTAGCAAAGTTGGTTACATGTGTTTATAGATGGATGATGATGCATGTAAGTAAAAATGGAGAAGCATAAGGAGTATACATTTCTTGCTTAAAGTTACCAAGGAAGATCTAGATGACAAAGGAGATTAGAGATCTAATCTTGATGATGAAAGCCCTAACTATAAACCAAGTCGTGACCCTTAAGGTTTCGGGTAGGGTATGTTAGAATGATTCCAAAGGTGATGATGCTACTAAATAATTAGTAGTTAAGATGAGACAAAGATCTAGTGGATTCAATGCACAATCTTAGATGTATATGGCTTAAAGCCGAATCATTTGAGAGAGAAAGGTGAAGAGAGAAGTGAGATTTGATTTTTGCATGAGAGAATGTGAAGATTGTATGTGTGTGTTTTTTAGCTTAAAGGAGAAAGAGAAAGCCAAGGCAAAAGGTATATTGCCTTGGTAAGAGTATTTGTGCCATGTGTTAGCTTTTCAAAAACCAATACAACCCTTCTTCTACCACATAGTGGGGTGTCGTGTCATGCTTAACCAAAAAGGGAGATGGGCTTGTTGTGGGCTTATGTTGGGCTAGCACACAAAGATAAAGTATCTTGGGCTAGTCCAAGATGCGTATGTATGCCTATGGTGTACACACATAATATACGACATAAATACTTAATACAACATATTTCCCAAGTTTTGTTAAGTGTTGTGTATACATAGTTTTTTATACATTTCATTACTTGTTCTCCTAGTCTTAGGTACAAGGTTTAAGTTATGTAACTTATTACAATAGAAAATGATTGTATAAGTATAAGTACATAATGGACAAGTTTACACACAACTCATTGAAATATATCATATCTAACACCCACAATTTACATTGCGTAGCGGAAATACACAATTGGGTGCTAGACACAAGCATCATCACACAAGATATATTGAATGACTCAAAAATGAGACGTTTACACATAAATATAAACATGATTTTCATAAATGTTCTAAAGCATAGATTTCAACCCAACTTGTTGATAGGTGTATAAACACCCATCTTTTCTACCACTTAATTACAATAATAACCGGACCTAAACGTGTATTTTATGTCTTTTATGTCGGAATTATGCGTGGTTTGTGTTTTTGTTGTATTTTAGGATGAAATTATGAAAAGTGGAGAAAACACGAGAATTCACGGGCATTTACGGCTTTTATTGAAGAAAAAGATGAAAGACGGAGTCGAGAAATCAAGAGTGGAAAAAGAACGGAAGTCCAAGACCAATTCTGAAGATTTATCGAAGAAAAAGTCAAAAGACGGAAGTTTATCAAAAGCCGAGAAACTCAAGTCTATTTTATTGAAGAAATTAAAGACGAGTTCAAAAGATATCCCGAGCCACAAGCCCTTAAAGTCCAAACTTAAAAGAAAGATGAGAAGAAAAGGACTAATGACGCAATTAATGAAGATTAAATGAAGGAAGGACTTAATCTTGCAATTAACAAGAAATGAAGGAGGGGAGGAAGCTTCCTAATCCTCCCCTATATATAGATTAGATTAGTTATCATTTGTTTTGTTGGCTAACTTGACAAATTAGCTCTTCCATTTTTAATTACCTTACACCTTTATTTACTTGTCCAATTTAATTACCTTGTCTTGCACTTAATTACCATTTAATTCAAGTAAGTTTTTCTTTTAAATTCTTGTCAAGTTTTATCTTTATCTTGTTAATCTCATTCTTCCTTTCTTAATCTTTGTGTTGATTTGTTTATGTTCATGTTCTTTATTTTTGTTGATTTATTTAAGTGGGTTTTGATTATTTTGATTAAGTCTTGTGAGTTTGATTGATTTGGATTGATTGTTTATGCTTAATAGTTGCTTATTTGTTTGTTGGATCTAATCTTGTGTTTGATTTGGCTTTGTTTTTAATTGATTCGTGCTTTTTTTTAGCTTTCCTTGTTCTTCGGATCTATTACTGTTCTTTCCCTGAAATTCGTCCCCAGCAAACATTCCGAATAGGAGTGGAATTTTGTGTTCTATACGGAATATTTAATATTCCGCATAGAGGTTTTATTCCGAGTAACACTTTTGTTGAAATCACTTATTCGGAATACTCAGTTATTCCGCATAGGGGTTTTTGTAAAATTGCTATTCGGAATATCCGGTATTCCGCATAGGAAGATCTTTCCGCATAGGTTTGGTTATTCCGAACGGGCACAAGTTTTCCGCATAGACCCTGATTTTCCGAATAGAGTATATATTCCGAATAGGAGAACATTCCGAATAGTGACAGTATTCCGAATAGGACCCATTATTCCGAGTAGGCACTTTATTCCGAATAGAGGATCTTTCCGCATAGGGCTGGACTTTCCGAATAGACCAACTTTCCGAATAGGGTAATCTTTCCGAATAAGTGACAGTTATTCCGAATAGGCCTAATATTCCGAATAGGGGATTTATTCCGGATAGGGAAATCTTAGTTTTCTTTTTCCCGCCTTTTTCCTTAATCGCACTTTAAGTTTATTTGCCTTAGTTTAAGTTTTAGTTTTAGTTGCATTTTAAGTTTGCCTTAGTTAGATTTAAGTTTGCGTTATTTACTTTATTGCCCTTTAATTTTAGTTGCGCTTTTAAATACTTGCACTTTACTTTAACTAGACTTAGATTTATTTTAATTGCACCTTTACTTTAATTGTTTTGCACCTTTTATTTTCAAAACTACAACGACACATCTTTATTCCACCAAAGTTCAACTGAGTCACACATTAAACTCAAGTTTTTCAATTCGAAGAGACATACTTTAACGAACTTAATTTTTATACGGGCAAAAGCCTTGTATCAAATGGCGCCGCTGCCGGCTCTTTTCGTAAAGATCAACAGTTTTTTGTGAGAGACACGTTGCTTTTTGGGATCCGTTCACTTGTGAGCGTTATTTTTCTTGCATAAAAATTTCAAAAAAATCATAAAAATTAAAAAATTCATAAACACCATAAAAATTAAAAATTTCAAAAATCCAAAAAGATTTTATCTTTATTGTGTATATATATTGTCTTTGTGTTTGGTTTTGTTTTCTTTTGCATTTTCAGGTGTATGCGTACTAGATCTTCTAATTATCAAGAGCCCGAGCCTCAAGAAGATTTAGATATGGCAGGAGTTAACAACAATAATCAACTACCGCACCTCAATAATAATAATAATAACAACAATGCTCCTCCACAGCCCGATCTTCGGACCATGGAGGAACTTTGTCAACCAACAATGTTTGGACGAGGAGGACCGATTGCGCCGATGCAAATCAACGCTCCTGAGTTTTCGTTGAAGCACCACATGATTCAGCAAGTGCAAACAAACCCATTTAGAGGATTGCCTGATGATGATGCCAACAAACACCTCGACAAGTTCATTACAATCACCCAAAGCATGAAGTTGCCTGGGGCCACAATGGATGTTCTCCGCCTACAACTCTTCCCGCATACTTTATCACATCATGCCGAGAAATGGTTTGATCGTCTTCCGAAGAATTCTATTCACACTTGGGATGACATGACTCAACGCTTTCTTTCGCGCTACTTTCCACCATCCATGGTCACAAGCCTTCGCAATCAGATCAGCGGTTTCATGCAAGATCCTGATGAATCTCTTTTTGATGCATGGGAGAGATATAATGTCTTTATCGACCGTTGTCCAAACCACAACATGCTTCCGGTCACCTTGATCGATACTTTCTACAACGGATTGACTTTTCGAGATCGTGATACGATCAATGCAGCCGCCGGTGGCACATTCATGAAAAGGAGACCCGAGGAGTGTAGAGAGTTAATTGAAAACATGACTACTCATCATAAGAACTGGGATTCCTCTGCTTCTTCTAGAAACAACACGAGAGTCAATGTTTCCTCTACCTCAGCAAACCCTGAGATGACCGAACTCACCCGCATGATGGCTGAAATGAGCAAAAGTATTACGCTTCTCGCTTCCAACCAACAACAACACCAACAAGTTAAAGCGGTTGCTAATCCTTGTGAAACATGTGGCGGTCCTCACTCATACACCGATTGTCCTTCGACACAAGGAAATCCGGAAAATGTGTATGCAGCTTACGGTAATTATTCACCGGAAAATTACCAAGATAGACAACAAGGGGATAGAAATCTGCTGAGCTACCGTTCCAACAACTACCTTTCACCTGGTTTTTCTCGTCAAAACCAAAATTCCGCCAACAACTACAATAGAAGCAACCAAATCCCACCTCGTGCTTCTAACCCTTATCAACCACCCACCCAACAACACCCACCCATTAATCCAGATGTTGACACAATCATGAGAACTCAAGGTGAGCAAATCAAGAATCTGCAGAGCCAAATAATTAATTTGAAAGGAGATATCTTGAAGCAAGGCAATGACATCAGAACTGAGGTTCGTGATAATCTTCAATCCTCTTTCATCACTCAAACAACTGAATTGAAGAATCTGTTGGCTAGTTTCTTGCCTGAAGCTCAACCTTCTTCTTCTTCGGGTTCTCTACCTTCAAATACCGTCACCAATCCGCGAGCTAATGTGAGTGCTATAACTACGCGTAGTGGAACTACCATTGTCACTCCATCTACCCCACCACCATCATCTACACCTCCTCCACCACCATGTATCCCTACTCCTCCTACACCTAGTAATAGTGCACCATTACCGTCTCCGCCTCGTCATGACGATGTATCTCGGAAAAACCCGTCAACATCACAACCGTCACCACCTACACCTTCACCTAACCCTTATCAACCTAGAATTCCATACCCTTCTCGTATAGGCAAGACCAATGATCTAACAAAGGAGGACTCGCAAATAACGAAATATATCGGTAAGATTTCTCAAATGGGATTCAGCATTAGTTTTCTTGAAGCACTTGTCCACATGCCCAAATTTGCCAAAGCATTTAAGGACTTGCTTAACAAAAAAGAGAAGCTGATTGAACTCACCAACACACGCTTAAATGAAAACTGCTCTGCAGTTATTCTTAAAGAACTTCCGGAAAAACTAGGGGATCCCGGTCGTTTTGTGTTGCCTTGCGTGTTCAACAAAACTGAAGAATTTACTGCCCTTGCAGATCTCGGGGCTAGTATAAATCTTATGCCTTTGAGTGTTTGGAAAACACTCTCATTACCCGATCTCATTCCAACAAAGATGACTCTCGAACTTGCTAATCGCACTCTCGCTTACCCCATTGGTATAGCTGAAGACGTATTCATTCAAGTTGGCGCATTTACTTTCCCGGTCGATTTTGTCGTAGTTGATTATGCAATGGACCCTCGTATTCCTTTAATACTTGGTCGGCCATTTTTGAGATCCGGACGTGCTTTAGTAGATGTGGCCGAAGGAGAGTTAATCTTAAGAGTCGGGAATGCCTCACAAAATTTCAAAATGGGAGCACCTACAAACAAATCCTTTGGAGGCCGAGAATCAGTGAATATGATAAATGTGCTCGATGACTTTACCGTGTATGACAATCCTCTATTCGAGTCTTCCACTGATAATCCACTCTTTGAAGATAATGTGGATGATTCTCTCCCTACTTTGGACGCTTCTCCCATTTTTGATTCTCCACCGGTCTTTGATGCTTATGAAGATGATAATTCTAGCTCAGACTCGGATGATTTTGATTGTACTTCTGAGTATCCCGAGCTGCCTACATATGATGATTTTGATGAGGCCGATACTCTCTCGAGCGATTCTTCACATGATGAAGATCCTCCGCCATCACTCGATCCTACTTTGGATGATTACTCATTCGAGGAAGATTTCTCTGAATTTCTTAACACATACTTCCCTCATGAGAGTGATGCACCTCCTTTGGACTTTGACAATTATCGTCTTGATCCTACTTTGGATTTGAAGAGCATTTTGTCCAAGGAGAAGAAACCAGTTGACACCGATATCCGTTGCACTTATGATTTGACACCTCTTTGTCCCACTCCTGAGGACGAGGTTGTGCTTCTTTGCGGATCTTCTTCACACTCGGCTGAGCCAGAGTGCTATTTTCCCCTGAAGGAAAAGGTGTTCGATCCCGGTATTGAAGTCTTTAAGCCATCTCAGTATCCACCTGATGAAATAAAAGGAAAAATCTTTGCAAATTTGGAAGACATGCTTACACCGCTTCATACTTGCTTCTACTGTGCTCCATCACTGCTTAAGGGAACCTTGCCGCTTCTCTTTTGGCTTGCCTTGTTCGCCTTAAGCTCTTGCTTATTGATGGATGAAAACTATGTCTTTGATCCTGGTGGATTTGTTTCATGCTACTTCCGTTGATGATCAAGGTCGAGTCAGGCTCACGACTCGGTTAACAAAAACCAAGCGCTTCTTGGGAGGCAACCCATGCATCTATCTTTTCGCTTTCTTTATCATAAGTGTAGGGGGGACCCCTTTGGATTGCTATTTCCTCTCCTCACTTCTTAATCAGGGATTCGAGCTTCAATGATCCACTCTTAATGATTCTTGACGACCCGTGATTCCGTGCTCTACTTCTTCCCGGTTCTATCCTAAACTCTTTTCGATTCACTATTTTTATATTTTTTCTCAATATTAAAATAGGAATCTCTTTAGTTGTCTTTTCCTTAGCGAGATTTAAACAACGTGCACAATGTCCTAAGTGTGGGGGAGTTTACTCCCACATGCTTAAACATTGAGGACAATGTTTATCTTAAGTGTAGGGGGGACTTCTATCGAAGTTAAGTGGTCTTTTCCTTGTATTTGTCCTCATTTTAACCGGAAAATCAATTTTTCGACATTTTTCAAAATTTTTGATCTATTTTGGCCTATTAGTTTTTACCTGTGTATAGTTATTTTCTTTCTTTGCTAGAAAAAATGTTTAATAAGTGGTTTTAATTTTCTAACGTTGTGAATCTTTTGACTCAATCCGAGTTTACTCTAGCTAGTATCCTTAACGTGTTTAAGTCAAGTTTTGCTAGGCTTTTATATAGGGAGCTATAAAACACGAAAGTCTTAACTCTCACGGGTTAAGAACAAGAACTTTTCGCAAGTTCCTATAATTGATCCTAGAGAGTCGTTTATCAAGGGAACTTTAAGATGCGATTTCTAAACTTGAAAGAGTCTAAGAATTTACAAGATCCTATAGGCGACTCGAAAACCCAAAACTTTGATTTAATAGGCTAAGTATCCACGAGTCTCATTACTTGAGATTTTAAACTGTGGAGAACGAGAGATGATAGAGCCAATTATAAGTCGGTATTCTTTCGTGAATTTATGTGAGTTAATTATAAGCCTATTCTCCCATCGCTTGCTAATAAATTTATCTGCTAATAAATAAGGTTGTACGATTTGAAAAGTTACTTAGCTTCTAGCCCCAGATCATTTAAAAGTTGCTCGGTAATGACGAGAGTTCATAGCCAAGGCATAACTTATGAAGCGGGGCGCGAAGATTGGCGAGTCCGAAAAGGCCCTAACAAGGCATGAGGGCTATGTTTTGTTGCTAAAGATCCAAAGTGATGTGAAGAATCATTTATCGAAAATCAATATGAAGGATCGAGACACACGACGAAAAGCAAAAACTCCCCAAAAGTCATGGAGAAGTGTATCCGAAAAGACCCTAACAAGGTATGAGGATAAATAGATCCAAGTCAATAAAGGAGGCGGATCGTTGTAAATCAAAATCCAAAATAAAGATTGGAGAAAAATGAAGAAGTCGTGGTCCATATATGAAGAATCTCTCGTAAATTCCAAGTGAAGAAATTCCAATTATGAAGAGAAGACCATTATTTCATGAACGTCTCTCAAGATTTGAAGTATGAAGTCGCTGCCAAATATCGGCCCGAGAAAGGTCTCAAATCGCGAACCAAGTTATGCCAAGATATGAACTTTCTGATATCCCGAGAAGCAGTTTTAAAAGATTTGGTCCTTTAGCTAACTATTGATTAAATCGTGCACTTTATTTTCAGACTAAATAACTATCGAAATAAGTCAAACAATGCATCTTCATGATCATTCAAGACAAATAATAAAATATTAGAGATACACCTAGGAATAAGGGAGTCTAAGTGAATAATTGGCCCACATGAGTTCGTGTTAGTTTACTAACTTATAATAACAATGATCTCGTTTTTAAGCTTGGTTTGGAGAAAGTGAAAAGTTGAGGATGATGATTATTCATAACATTTTCAAAAACCCAAGGTATGCATTTAATTTCTTCGCTTTGCATTTTTATAATTTTCTATCTCTTTAATAAAGGCCAACGTGGATTAATTATGATGAAAAGTGTAAACATGCTTTGTAACTAATGCATTGCATGAGGACATTGCAATGGTCAAGTGTAGGGGATTTGATAGGTGTATAAACACCCATCTTTTCTACCACTTAATTACAATAATAACCGGACCTAAACGTGTATTTTATGTCTTTTATGTCGGAATTATGCGTGGTTTGTGTTTTTGTTGTATTTTAGGATGAAATTATGAAAAGTGGAGAAAACACGAGAATTCACGGGCATTTACGGCTTTTATTGAAGAAAAAGATGAAAGACGGAGTCGAGAAATCAAGAGTGGAAAAAGAACGGAAGTCCAAGACCAATTCTGAAGATTTATCGAAGAAAAAGTCAAAAGACGGAAGTTTATCAAAAGCCGAGAAACTCAAGTCTATTTTATTGAAGAAATTAAAGACGAGTTCAAAAGATATCCCGAGCCACAAGCCCTTAAAGTCCAAACTTAAAAGAAAGATGAGAAGAAAAGGACTAATGACGCAATTAATGAAGATTAAATGAAGGAAGGACTTAATCTTGCAATTAACAAGAAATGAAGGAGGGGAGGAAGCTTCCTAATCCTCCCCTATATATAGATTAGATTAGTTATCATTTGTTTTGTTGGCTAACTTGACAAATTAGCTCTTCCATTTTTAATTACCTTGCACCTTTATTTACTTGTCCAATTTAATTACCTTGTCTTGCACTTAATTACCATTTAATTCAAGTAAGTTTTTCTTTTAAATTCTTGTCAAGTTTTATCTTTATCTTGTTAATCTCATTCTTCCTTTCTTAATCTTTGTGTTGATTTGTTTATGTTCATGTTCTTTATTTTTGTTGATTTATTTAAGTGGGTTTTGATTATTTTGATTAAGTCTTGTGAGTTTGATTGATTTGGATTGATTGTTTATGCTTAATAGTTGCTTATTTGTTTGTTGGATCTAATCTTGTGTTTGATTTGGCTTTGTTTTTAATTGATTCGTGCTTTTTTTTAGCTTTCCTTGTTCTTCGGATCTATTACTGTTCTTTCCCTGAAATTCGTCCCCAGCAAACATTCCGAATAGGAGTGGAATTTTGTGTTCTATACGGAATATTTAATATTCCGCATAGAGGTTTTATTCCGAGTAACACTTTTGTTGAAATCACTTATTCGGAATACTCAGTTATTCCGCATAGGGGTTTTTGTAAAATTGCTATTCGGAATATCCGGTATTCCGCATAGGAAGATCTTTCCGCATAGGTTTGGTTATTCCGAACGGGCACAAGTTTTCCGCATAGACCCTGATTTTCCGAATAGAGTATATATTCCGAATAGGAGAACATTCCGAATAGTGACAGTATTCCGAATAGGACCCATTATTCCGAGTAGGCACTTTATTCCGAATAGAGGATCTTTCCGCATAGGGCTGGACTTTCCGAATAGACCAACTTTCCGAATAGGGTAATCTTTCCGAATAAGTGACAGTTATTCCGAATAGGCCTAATATTCCGAATAGGGGATTTATTCCGGATAGGGAAATCTTAGTTTTCTTTTTCCCGCCTTTTTCCTTAATCGCACTTTAAGTTTATTTGCCTTAGTTTAAGTTTTAGTTTTAGTTGCATTTTAAGTTTGCCTTAGTTAGATTTAAGTTTGCGTTATTTACTTTATTGCCCTTTAATTTTAGTTGCGCTTTTAAATACTTGCACTTTACTTTAACTAGACTTAGATTTATTTTAATTGCACCTTTACTTTAATTGTTTTGCACCTTTTATTTTCAAAACTACAACGACACATCTTTATTCCACCAAAGTTCAACTGAGTCACACATTAAACACAAGTTTTTCAATTCGAAGAGACATACTTTAACGAACTTAATTTTTATACGGGCAAAAGCCTTGTATCACTTGTACTGACACGATACCAGAGTAAAGTGTTTTGTCCCCATGGATCTCGACCAACAACCAACAAGTTTGGTACAGTACATCAACATAAAGTAAATTGTTCAAACATTAAAAGGTAAAAACAGTTTAGACCAACATTCTTCCAAAAGCCAAGCCACAACCTCCACAGCAAAGCTCCATGCTCCATCACTTCCTATTACCTGAAATACATGCATAAAACGGGTCAACAATAATGTTGAGCGAGACTATAGGTTTATCAAATCACATTTGAACACAAGAAGAAAATCAATCATAATCATTTATAGAATTGTCGTAGACACAATCTATATTCAAGGCAGTAATAATAATGATATTATTAAACAAACATTGTATTTAAGCTCATGACACTGACCCCTTGACCAAATAGTCATCCACGCCAAATGCCGGCATGACTAGAACAAAACCATTGCCTCTCTAGGGTATCAGTTGCTAGAATACCACAATCTTATTCACATAAAATTATTCTTCCCAGCGGGTTACTCAACGTAATGCCCTGGTCTCATATAGGGTGGTCAACCCAATAGTACTATCATTAGAATAAGCGGCTATTCCCGACTCACAACATCAAGTCAGAATATAGTTAATGGCTCATGAATTTAGGGTCTTTAGCAACAAGTTAGTCAATACAATGAAATCAACTTTAGGCAACATTCGGGTCCAACAATTACTCATGACTTGTGTTCATTTATTTTCGAATAGCATGTATCCCCTCGCAGGTATTAAAATCATTAAAACGAGTAGAAAGCGAGGCTATATACTCACCTTAGTATAAGAGATCTAGTGAGATGATCGTCGACGATAATGGATGCCTTTCAAACACGAGAACCGCTACCTATCAAATAAGGCGCGTTCATTAATAATGACTCGAGAAATAAATCATACATAACAACATCAAACTCAAACTCATAAAGTCACGATAAACTCGAGAGAAAACGATATAAATAACTTCATTATATTTTACTACACATTTACTTAACCATTTTACACTTTTAATAAAATCCGCCGGTACATACTACATGTACTAGCTTATTTACCCCTTTTTAATCTTGTCAACCGTTTATGAAACGACTTGATAAACTAACTTACTATATATTGAAAGTCCTCTTATAATTTTATCAAATGAAATTACTTTTAAAGTACTTTCCTCGACTCATTTTCAAACTACAAAATCCGAACAGATTGTGACAATCCATCAATTTATGGTTGATATTTTATTCTCAAGTATTATTTAAAAACATTATTTTAATGTTATATTATGAACTCACTCATTTTGGGAAAAAATTTGGGTTTACGTCTTGAAGTAGCATCGACTACGTCTAAACAGGAGGATTCTACGTTACGTGCTTACGTTTACATACATCGTTTTTGGTGACAGTCCGACACTTCAGGAAATAAATTTATCCGTGAATATTATTTTGGAATTTTATATTTGTGTTGGTTCATAAACTCACAAATTTACGAGAAGAGATTATTACTTACGTTCATAATTTAACGTAGTTTAAGATTAAACCGGAAACCCTAGGTTTACGTATTTACGTTTTTGAACTCCGTTTTTGATGAGACAATTTTTATTAGATTCGTTTTGTGTCGTTGATTCATAATTTATAAAAACTTTTTCGTAAAACGACCCGAGGGCACGCAAATCGAGGAAACTAGAATCGAGGAGTACCCGTAAATTAATAGGGATGAGACAAGTTTACACTTGCCCACCCCTATACAAGTGGCATCCAAGAGTACACAACACACTCTTGATGTGTCAAGTTTACTTAAGTAAACAAGGACACTTGTCCTTGTTTCTTTCCAAACCACTAGCAACACAAAACTAGCCAAGACTAAACCATTATCTCATTTACAACATGCAAACCACACACAAACTCTCTTGGCTCCCTATGAACGTCCACCATGCTCCCAAAACACCCCATTTGATCAAAAATTCAACCATGAATCATGTGTTTAACTTGCACAAGTTGAATATCCTTTGAAGTTATGGTGATTGGAGGTGTAACACCCCCAAATTTATACAACTCAGTACATCGGAAGACTAGTTGGTGTTACGGGATAGCACATTACTCACATCATAGACAACGCATAAAAATCGCGTCGTTTAATAATAAATCATTTCCATTCGTAAACATCAAAGTTACATCGGTCCCAATTCATTATATTTCATACAAAGTTTTACAAAGTATTTGAATGGAAAAATATTTTTTAAGTGCGGGCCATGAATTCTTGTCGTCTTCCCGAGAATTACCTTCAAGTACCTGAGATAAAACATGTTAAAAGAAAAGGTCAGCGATAACGTCGAGTGAATTCATAGAGTTTAATAAATTCCATCAATATAACTTTGGTATAAAATTAGTACCAAAAACCAATTCGTACAAATCATTGTAATAGGCCGTAAAATAGCCAAAATCATTTTATAAAAATCTTTGTAATAGGCCATAAAATAGCCAAAGTCATTTTATACAAATCCTTATCGAAAATCATAATATAGGCATTTGCCTTAAAAATTATTATACGAGCCAATGTCGTAAAAACATCATACAATACGTCTTATGACGTTGTATGAAACCAAAAACCGTTATATGAATATGGTTTATGAAAACCAAAACACAAACATAATATCAATAGTATGACCCTGTATTGCTAGTCAGGCAATACGTCGTAATTCTGAGCGTCTAGTAGTATTTCGTTAGTTTTGGATTATTATAAGCCGCATGACATTGTTACCTTACTAAACCAACAACGGGTAGCTAACCCGATACCAATTTTGCCCATCTAAAGTAGTGTGTCGTCACAAAGGTCACGCTATGGAAATCTTCTCATACATAAATTCGCTTACCAATCAATGTGGCACGACGGGGATCAACCGTTAAGGCGCGAACTGGGGTGATCGTCCCCAAATAGTACTATTAAATGCATAAGCGTCTACCAACTCCCGGTAGTTCACAATTCATGCTAATGGGACTTTTAGTGACATAAACTAACTTTAATAATCCATTTGATTTCATCTATCGGGTCCTTTAATCATTTATAGGGTCATACAATCGGGTCATTCAATCATTCGGGTCCAAAAATCAATAAACAAACAATTGGGACAAATGGTGTCCTATTTTATAAAAACTAACATGTTATCTCCCTCGCGGGTTTATAAAACATTTATAAAAAACATTTAAAAGAGTGCGAGGCTATGAACTCACGTTGATGTGGGAAGGCGGGTTATCGACAATTCGGACGTACGGTACGTGCTTCAATCACGGAAACCTAGACAAATAATAATCGGTCTTACACGTTTGTCCAATGACTTTATAAAAATAATAATTATGTATACATATGATGATTATATATATATATGATGATCAAGTGGGTTTACATATTCTCGTTTGCTCATTTTAGTGTTTACGTATTGGTAACTTCTTACCAGTTTACTAGTTTTACCTATTTACGTGTCTTAGGTCCAATAAACTTATTATAAGTTCTTTAACTTGTTTTAATCCATTTTATACTTATATTATCAGTATTTAAAGTTTACAAGTTGGGCCCAAATGGGTTAAGCCCAATAATAAGTTTATAAGTGTTTTAGTCCATTTTTGTTGTATTATTAGTCCAATAACGTTAATTTAGCTCGTTAATGTCCGTATGCCCTATAGTTCGGGTTTTATCGTTTTTTACTTGTTATACATGTCTATATATCATTATATAAGTTTTATAAAGTTTTCATTAGACGGGTCCAACCATCTAAGTTTTATTTAACAAAAACGTTAATTTTACGGCAATAGCCGAAAAAGTCATGAAAATCATGTTTATAGTTTTATAACTTATAAAACTTAACAAGTTACCATTTTTATAATTTATACACTTATTCCACCTTTTACATATTTATATAAATAGAATCCATAAGTTAGTGAGTTTTAATTTATATTTTATACATTAAAATTTTGAGTGCTTATATAATAGTATTATTCTTTAATTTCCAAAAATCTGATTTTTATCTTCACTTTCACCAAAACTGCCATATCTTGAGTTCTATATGGAGATAGAAGCTCAAATTTTTATCACATAAACTACATGATATGTGCTACATTTAACTCTAATATAGCTACTGTTTAATCATCTTCTAAATATTTTCTAAAAATCGTCCAAAACAGTGAACTCAGATTTATACCTTAAACTTGTTTTGATCATATCTCACTCATTACTTTGATTCCATTGCATGGCCAACTCTCACATGTGTACAAGACTCATAGCTTACTGTAAATCCATTATACTTCATCATTTTATCAGTTTACCATATGGTTCTTTACTGTTTTTATACAGCCTATTATTTAAACAAGATTTACCCATTTTTACTTATAGTTTTTCATCTTTTTATCCATGATTATCAACACCAAATCCCCACCTAATATTTTTATCATCATATAATCATCATATACATATACAATAGGAAATAAAATACATGTTTACATAATCAAAATAACAAGAAGATGAGGAGGACAATCTTTATACCACCATGATGATGTAGGTTGATCAAAACATGGATTTTTGATGGAGAAACTTGTGATGCACCAAGACCATCTTCATGACCACCATTCTTCATGAACTCCTTGAGGAAAATCAGCCTCAAGACACCATGAAAACTCCTCCTTGGATGTTATAAGCACCACCAATCAATAGGGTTTCAAAGGGGCTTCAACATATGTAGAAACAACATAAGGTTATGGTTAAAATTAGATCAAATGATGGTTATGGATGGTGAAGGGGACGGCACAAACAAGAGAAAGAGAGAGTTTTGAGAGAGTGGTTTGCATGTTGAATGAAGCTAGTTTGTTTAGGATAGATGGTTTTGGTGTAAACTTAGCTTACACATTAAGCTCAAGTGACAAGTGTTAGTTTTATTTGCTACCATTTGACACATAGGGAATGTGTTGGCCGTCCCATATATGGGGGTGGGGCAAAAGTTATTTTGTCTCATCCCCATTTATTTACGGGTACTCCTCGATTCTAGTTTCCTCGATTTGCGTGCCCTCGGGTCGTTTTACGAAAAACGTTTTTATAAATTATGAATCAACGTCACAAAACGAATCCAATAAAAATTTTTTCATCAAAAACGGAGCTCGAAAATGTAAATACGTAATCCTAAGGTTTCCGATTTAGTCGTAAAGGACGTTAAAATAAAATCGTAAGTCCTAATCTTTTCTCGTAAATTTGTGAGTTTATGAACCAACACAAATTTAAAACTCCAAAATAATATTCATGGATAAATTTATTTTCTGAATTGTCGGACTGTCACCAAAGATGGTGTATGTAAACGTAAGCACGTAACGTTGAATCCTCCGATTTAGACGTAGTCGACGCTACTTCAAGACGTAAATCCAAATTTCTTCCCAAGAATAAGTGAGTTCATATTGTAACATTAAAATAATGTTTTTAATTAATATTCGAGAATAAAATATCAACCATAAATTGACGGATTGTCACAGCATTTACCCCTAAACAGGATCTTTGTCCTCAAAGATCATCTTACCTTACTACTCGCTTCTTATAGAGTTAAAGCCATGTGGGTATTTCCTCCACATTCGGTCTTTTCTCACAAGTTTAATTCATTACAATACGCGAGTTTCATCAAACATAACTACGGGAATAAGATCAGGCTAAATGTTGACTTACTTTCTCTATCCATGATGTTCATGGGTTTCTGATGAATGCAACTTTTGCCGATCTAAGCTTTACTAAGAATAATCAGACTCTCATATGATAGATATTCCATCAAGTTCGATTTACGAAACATAATTCACGCGGTTCTTGAAGTCCTAGGGTAGATCCAGCTTATATGCCTTTCAATCCCAACTTTTACATCATCTCAATGGTCTCATACAACGGGGACTTATATCCCATGATTTGTCAGATCATGAATTCATTTTTCCAAGGTTAAAAATTTTGGCATAACTTCGCTACCCATTTGGCACTTCAAGATCTATATTTCATATTCACATAACCTCTTGCCCAATATCGGCAGTCAATAATCAAATCCTAATTTCAACAATCATTTCAGGTCTCGCGGGTCAGGTATTTTGTAAGGTTAGGTTCGCCATCATAGGAAACCTTAAACCTAAAAGACATGTCCAACTCACAATGGGTGTATGTCGGGTGTCTTTATCTCAACTCCTGCTTACAAATGCTCTAATATTTAGATCCTAACAAGATTCGATGTCAATCCTAATACGATGATTATCAATGATTATCTCTCCAAAGGAAAACGATTATACGGTTTATTACCAAAGGTCAATCATTCAAACATAAAACAACACTTATATTACTTTATATTGTTACTTTACCTCGTCCCTTCGATTTGGGGTGGTACATAGTACTCTCATCAAGGTTCGTTCTCAATGATTTCTGAGCAAATCTCTAGAAATTCGATGCGAAGCGAGGATCTTGATATAGATGTTCGATACAGGCACACTATGTTTACATAACTCTTTTGCATTTATCATTAACGAGAATGATATTAGCAGATTTGGTCAGTCTGTCGACGATGACCCAAATCGAATCAAATTCAGATGATGACCTTTGCAATAGCTAGACGTTTACTAATGTATGAGGTGATGTCTGCCTTCATAATTCGTCATCAGTACAACTTCTTCAGACAAAGATACTTTTAGTCAAAAATGACATACATATAATACTTATACTTACAAATTCCAACATAACTATATCTCATAATCCTCCATATTTAGACAATCACATGTGGTCTTTTATACATTTAACGCCATCGGCTTCTTAATTCTAATGGTTCACACTAGCCGTGAAACCTCTTTTATAATCTACATTATCCTTTTTACAAACATTGTTTATTTTTATATCGTTCGGCAATTTCTTTTGCACCTTCATTATTAAGGAAAATGTCCTAATTGGTTCTTTATCTTTTATACATAATGTGTAAGTAATTATGTTCGCTTTCCTGATGAAATAAATATCCTAACCGTATTTATTCAAAATTCTTTCTTCATATCTTTTCTATATTATGTGTCAGTATCTACATTCACTTCTCATGATGATATAATTATCATGTCCACAATTCACTCAGATATTCTTTCTATGTTTCAGTTTCGTCTCATCTATCATTTTTATCAGTTTTTCTCAATCCGGCGTCTAAAGCGTCGATAATTATTATATGTAAATTAACAATAATTATTTAATTTTTATGAAGCGTAAACGTTTAAAGTTTAAATTTCTTAGTTCGACCAATTATATAAAATGTTAAAAATAAATTTGAGTTTAATTAACAAGATTTTTGTTGATTTATCCAAAATATTTAATAAGATCCGTACTTGTTCGAAAAATCTTTGGTTTATACCTTGGTCAAAGTTTTCTTAGTTTGAAAAGCAAAAATTGTCGTTTTAAGTTTTCAGGTTATGGTATAAATGGTTTTACTCAGTCCTTCTTAAGTTATCTTGAGGTATACACAAACATTTACCCCTAAACAGAAGTTTAGTTAAATGGTTTGTGTATAAGGGAATAATCCCTTTAAAAATCCTTTGTTAAAACATATTTGTCAAAACATATTTCCATTTCTTTTTGGTAAAATCCAAAGTCTTAAAAGGGCTCTTAATTTTTGAAGAGTCTATATGCATACATCTTACCATTATTAATACAACGGTCATTTTATGTAAAGGATTAAGTTTTTAATCCCTAAGCGTTAATGGTTCTAATCTTTGAAAAGTCAATTTATATTCCATTATCTATTAATCACACGGTTAAATATTTAAGGTATAGGTTTTCATTGTTTAGCCAATTCAGGGCAATTTATAACTAATTATTAACTCCTTTCTATTCTTATAAATAAATAAATAGTTCTTAATGATCACGAGCATGAATTCATCAAACTACAGCCTACACACGTGATTCACCAAATTTATGAATGCTACATGTGTATTAGTCAATCCAAACGTCACCACGTGAAACTCATAATGTTCATTACAAGTACCGGATGTAGTGATTGGAATACATAATCTTTTTTGCGGGCGCGACGTTGATGATAACCATGTCGTGAGTCAAATCTTTAAAACATACGCTAGAACCTTGTAAATGATCGAACAAATCTTCCATTTCGAGTTATGGATATCGTTTTCGATTGTCAATTTACTCAGTCACGGTAATCTATAAATATAAGGAATGATAACACCATAGCTCTTCATGATGACAGGCTTGGTAGAATAAAATCTTTCTCCGACAACTCTCTCAGTTGTACGGTAATTCCTTAAATTCAGATGGTGCTGACGTACAGTGCACAAGCCACAAGTGCAGCACCGGAAATATAATCAATACCAATTTCAACTTGCCTTAATGGCGAAAGTCTAGGTAATTCATTAACAAATACTTACTAAAGTTTCAGATAACATAAACATCTTTTAATAAATTCATCTTAGGTTCTTTCTAGATTATAATATCTATGACTAATTCACAATCATTCACGGTATAATCTCAAGTCTAAAAGCAGGATACGGGCATCCGTCTAGAATTATTTAGATCAATTTTGATAATCAACATCTTATCTTTTAGGGGAATTCTATTCGGGTTCCCATCAATTAAGACAATGTCGTCATGTCATAATCAATCAATCCATTCTATTGGCACTATCAACTTTCTAGTTGCATTACCGTCGATAAGATGTGAACTTCTCAAAAGACTAATAATAACTCGTAATCCTTCACAAATTCAAGGATATATGGAGAAACAATTACCATTAAAAGAGTAAGATCAACGAATAATCTATGCGAGAGAATTTCAAATCAAATACAGACGAAAACATTTAACGAATATGAATATATCCCATGTTTTCATAATTTGAGTACGCATTCGAAATCTCCTCGGATCGTTACCCAGGTCATTCAAATGAAATCAAATCATAAGAAATGATAAGAACGTCAATACATCCAGTCGGGTATCAACACTCGGTAATCAAATATTTTTCCTAAGAATCTCACTACGGGAGAATTGGACAAGAAGGAATTGTCAATTGTCAAATAAGACAATTTCCACAGATGAGTAAGTTCAACTCAGAAGAATAGATGCTACAGGCACATATGTAGGTGTCCCTAACAATATGTCCCTATTTTGCACTTTTTGCAGATCTCATACAATTTAATCTTTCACAATCTTCAACGAAAATGTAGTGTTTATTCATTAGTTTTATGGTGACTACTAATCAGTCTTGCATAGTCCATTCCAAATTGTATGTAGGCGCGCAACTATATACAATTTCAAGATTAACGATGCAATACTCAGTTCGTCAAAATTTTATCATCCATGTTTGTAGTAAAAACATTTTCATGCTTAATTCTTAAATAAGAATCAAAGATAAATTAAATGTTTTCTTTGTTATGAAAACAATAAGGTTTTCCAAAGTGTTTTATAAACAACTTCATTTTGATATCAATCAATTATAAATCTCACTATGAATAATCCTTATAGTGATGAAAATTCAATTTTCTCAAAGGATACCGTTTTAACTTTATAAAAATAATGTGTGATCTGCAAAAGAGTGATGAAGAGTTGTTCACCAAGAACTAACTATAATATGATAAGATATCAGCTTAGCCAAATAATCATGGGGTTCATGACCTCGATGGCACTCACGAAGAATGATTCACAACGTAACTCAATTCGAGATGAGTACTCGTTCAATGGTTACATCACTAATGCGATCATTAGGATGAAGCAATAAAAGATAGATAACATCGATACATGTAGATTTTAGCAATCAAAGGTAGTCTTTTCATTAATCACAAACAAGTCAAATTGTACCGTAACACATTACGTGTCACTATGTCATACAATTTACAAAACTCATCCTACCAACTGATATCTCAGTTAAGTTAGGGATTTTTAAAAGATACCACAATGAATAATAATCTACAAGAGTCATTAGGTGTTCCACATGTCCCAGAAGATCCATCGGTTTCAATTCAGAAGAAGATTTCTTCAATTTATTTCTTGGACACTGGGCATCCTCATTAGTGGACAATGGCCTAGGAACAACACTTAACACGAATCAACAATCAATTAAAACCTTATAATCTAATCACAGAACTTAACGACTTCCTCTTATCAATCTCATATTCCATACGAGTTATATTTTACTTTATCAAGTTTCAACCAATTTTATACTCAATTCGATATCCTACCTCATTCTCCAATACTTTCAATTTTATTCTTAGGCCTTAATAGGGCAATAAAATCTCGATATGATCGACACTTAATTTCCAATCCTATTAGCTCTTACAACAATAATTATCAAATGAGTCACTAGTATGAAATGACTTAATCATTCAACTAGACTTCTCGGAAAGGTACTAGTGGCATGAGGCTTTTGGGTAATGGTTCCAATGACAGCCTCAAGTGCAACATTCACCCTTTCGATTTCAATTTAAGAATTGGATGACAACGAATCAGATGACATCTTTCTAGGTGGTAACGTTTTGTAAAACTCCACTCTATAAGAAAAGATCGTCATGACATCGATATCAGATTTAATCTCGCCAATTCTTTTTAATATCACGATCAACTAAAATCTACATTTCTACAAATATCAGCCATTTGTTGGGATCATAAAGATCCACAACTTGGTTTAGATCTAGGATAGCTAGAATTCCTACGAGAATAGCTTCGATTAATTTACTAGGGGATTTAGGGTTACTTGTGACAATCTACGTCGTATAAATACCTCGTATAAATATCAAAATAATCATCAAACAATCATGTAATAAAATTACATCGTATATATATAATCCAAGTTATATATATATTAACATAACACTTCTCAGTCTGGCCTTGTCGGTAACTCAGGAATTCTTCGGCACCGTTATAGTCAAAAGATTTTTAGACATTTTAAGAAAAATGTTTATTGTTAAAAGATTTTGAAATGTTTTATTCAAAACCTTGGTTTTAAAAATCTTTCGTTCTCTATAACGAGAGATCTGGTACCAAACTGTAACACCCCCAAATTTATACAACTCAGTACAGCGGAAGACTAGTTGGTGTTACGGGATAGCACATTACTCACATCATAGACAACGCATAAAAATCGCGTCGTTTAATAATAAATCATTTCCATTCATAAACATCAAAGTTACATCGGTCCCAAGTCATTATATTTCATACAAAGTTTTACAAAGTATTTGAATGGAAAAATATTGTTTAAGTGCGGGCCATGAATTCTTTCCCGAGAATTACCTTCAAGTACCTGAGATAAAACATGTTAAAAGAAAAGGTCAGCGATAACGCCGAGTGAATTCATAGAGTTCAATAAATTCCATCAATATAACTTTGGTATAAAATTAGTACCAAAAACCAATTCGTACAAATCATTGTAATAGGCCGTAAAATAGCCAAAATCATTTTATACAAATCTTTGTAATAGGCCATAAAATAGCCAAAGTCATTTTATACAAATCCTTATCGAAAATCATAATATATGCATTTGCCTTAAAAATTGTTATACGAGCCAATGTCGTAAAAACATCATACAATACGTCTTATGACGTTGTATGAAACCAAAAACCGTTATATGAATATGGTTTATGAAAACCAAAACAGAAACATAATATCAATAGTATGACCCTGTATTGCTAGTCAGGCAATACGTCGTAATTCTGAGCGTCTAGTAGTATTTCGTTAGTTTTGGATTATTATAAGCCGCATGACATTGTTACCTTACTAAACCAACAACGGGTAGCTAACCCGATACCAATTTTGCCCATCTAAAGTAGCGTGTCGTCACAAAGGTCACGCTATGGAAATCTTCTCATACATAAATTCGCTTACCAATCAATGTGGCACGACGGGGATCAACCGTCAAGGCGCGAACTGGGGTGATCGTCCCCAAATAGTACTATTAAATGCATAAGCGTCTACCAACTCCCGGTAGTTCACAATTCATGCTAATGGGACTTTTAGTGACATAACCTAACTTTAAGATCCCATTTGATTTCATCTATCGGGTCCTTTAATCATTTATAGGGTCATACAATCGGGTCATTCAATCATTCGGGTCCAAAAATCAATAAACAAACAATCGGGACAAATGGTGTCCTATTTGATAAAAAATAACATGTTATCTCCCTCGCGGGTTTATAAAACATTTATAAAAAAACATTTAAAAGAGTGTGAGGCTATGAACTCACGTTGATGTGGGAAGGCGGGTTATCGGCAATTCGGACGTACGGTACGTGCTTCAATCACGGAAACCTAGACAAATAATAATCGGTCTTAGACGTTTGTCCAATGACTTTATAAAAATAATAATTATGTATACATATGATGATTATATATATATGATGATCAAGTGGGTTTACATATTCTCGTTTGCTCATTTTAGTGTTTACGTATTGGTAACTTCTTACCAGTTTACTAGTTTTACCTATTTACGTGTCTTAGGTCCAATAAACTTATTATAAGTTCTTTAACTTGTTTTAATCCATTTTATACTTATATTATCAGTATTTAAAGTTTACAAGTTGGGCCCAAATGGGTTAAGCCCAATAATAAGTTTATAAGTGTTTTAGTCCATTTTTGTTGTATTATTAGTCCAATAACGTTAATTTAGCTCGTTAATGTCCGTATGCCCTATAGTTCGGGTTTTATCGGTTTTTACTTGTTATACTGTCTATATATTAGTATATAAGTTTTATAAAGTTTTCATTAGACGGGTCCAACCATCTAAGTTTTATTTAACAAAAACGTTAATTTTACGGCAATAGCCGAAAAAGTCGTAAAAATCATGTTTATAGTTTTATAACTTATAAAACTTAACAAGTTACCATTTTTATAATTCATACACTTATTCCACCTTTTACATATTTATATAAATAGAATCCATAAGTTAGTGGGTTTTAATTTATATTTTATACATTAAAATTTTGAGTGCTTA
Source organism: Glebionis coronaria (assembly GCA_025667525.1). NCBI lineage: Eukaryota > Viridiplantae > Streptophyta > Magnoliopsida > Asterales > Asteraceae > Glebionis > Glebionis coronaria. Next base: position 450,181 of record JANFOE010001327.1, read on the forward strand.
TATAATAGTATTATTCTTTAATTTCCAAAAATCTGATTTTTATCTTCACTTTCACCAAAACTGCCATATCTTGAGTTCTATATGGAGATAGAAGCTCAAATTTTTATCACATAAACTACATGATATGTTATACATTTAACTCTTCTATAGATACTGTTGAATCATCTTCTAAATATTTTCTAAAAATCGTCCAAAACAGTGAACTCAGATTTATACCTTAAACTTGTTTTGATCATATCTCACTCATTACTTTGATTCCATTGCATGGCCAACTCTCACATGTGTACAAGACTCATAGCTTACTGTAAATCCATTCTACTTCATCATTTTATCAGTTTACCATATGGTTCTTTACTGTTTTTATACAGCCTATCATTTAAACTAGATTTACCCATTTTTACTTATAGTTTTTCATCTTTTTATCCATGATTATCAACACCAAATCCCCACATAATATTTTTATCATCATATAATCATCATATAAATATACAATAGGAAATAAAATACATGTTTACATAATCAAAATAACAAGAAGATGAGGAGGACAATCTTTATACCACCATGATGATGTAGGTTGATCAAAACATGGATTTTTGATGGAGAAACTTGTGATGCACCAAGACCATCTTCATGACCACCATTCTTCATGAACTCCTTGAGGAAAATCAGCCTCAATACACCATGAAAACTCCTCCTTGGATGTTATAACCACCACCAATCAATAGGGTTTCAAAGGGGCTTCAACATATGTAGAAACAACATAAGGTTTATGGTTAAATTTAGATCAAATGATGGTTATGGATGGTGAAGGGGACGGCACAAACAAGAGGAAGAGAGAGTTTTGAGAGAGTGGTTTGCATGTTGAATGAAGCTAGTTTGTTTAGGATAGATGGTTTTGGTGTAAACTTAGCTTACACATTAAGCTCAAGTGACAAGTGTTAGTTTTATTTGCTACCATTTGACACATACGGAATGTGTTGGCCGTCCCATATATGGGGGTGGGGCAAAAGTTATTTTGTCTCATCCCCATTTACGGGTACTCCTCGATTCTAGTTTCCTCGATTTGCGTGCCCTCGGGTCGTTTTACGAAAAACGTTTTTATAAATTATGAATCAACGTCACAAAACGAATCCAATAAAAATTATTTCATCAAAAACGGAGTTCGAAAACGTAAATACGTAATCCTAAGGTTTCCGATTTAGTCGTAAAGGACGTTAAAATAAAATCGTAAGTCCTAATCTTTTCTCGTAAATTTGTGAGTTTATGAACCAACACAAAGTTAAAACTCCAAAATAATATTCATGGATAAATTTATTTTCTGAATTGTCGGACTGTCACCAAAGACGGTGTATGTAAACGTAAGCACGTAACGTTGAATCCTCCGGTTTAGACGTAGTCGACGCTACTTCGAGACGTAAATCTAAATTTCTTCCCAAAAATAAGTGAGTTCATATTGTAACATTAAAATAATGTTTTTAATTAATATTCGAAAATAAAATATCAACCATAAATTGACGGATTGTCACAGGAGGTGATTCTAACATCCAAAGAAGAGATTTCTTGGTGTCCTAGGGCTGATTTCCAACAAGGAAATTATAAAGATTGGTGGACTTGAAGATGATATTGGTTTATCACAAGTTTTTCCATCAAAATCCAAGCCTTGTTCATCAAAAACTCATCTTTTCATCACTAATGGTGGTATAGAGATTGTTTCTTCCTATCCTCTTGTTATTTTGATTATGTAATCTTGTATTTTCTTTATTTATGTATATGTATATGATGATGAATGATGATTAAAAATATTATGTGGGGATTTGGTGTTGATAAACATGGTTAAAAAGATGGAAAACCTTATGTAAAAAAATAAAATCTTGCTTAACAAGTTAGCTGTATAAAAACAGTAACTAACCATATGTTAAACTGATAAAATGGAAAAGTGGAATCAATATAAAGTAAGTATTTGGTCTTGTACACATGTGAGAGTTGGCCATGCAATGGAATCATTATAATGAGTGAGATATGATCAAAACAAAATTAGTCTATCAATCTGAATATTCTATTTTGTGAGGACTGTTAGAGATACTTAGTCTTGGATTGAGCAGTAGCTATAACTAAGTTATTTTTAATACATAATATGAAGTTTATGTCATCCAAAAATGAGCTTCTATCTCCGTATATAACTCAAGATATGATAAAAATGGTGAAAGTGAAACTAAAAATCAGATTTTGTGAAATTAAAGTTTAATAGTATTATATAAGCACTCAAAATAATATAGTATAAAATGTGAAATTAAAACCCACTAACTTATATATTTCATTTATATAAATATGTATAAGGATAAATAAATTGACATTATATAAAAATGGTAGTTTGGTAAGTTTTATAAGTTATAAAAACTATAAACATGATTTTTACGTCTTTTCGGCTAGTACCGTAAAATTAACGTTTTTCGTCAATTAAAACTTAGACAATCGGACCCGTCTAATGTAAACTTTTTAAATGTCATATACTGATATATAAGTACTTAATACAAGTAAAAACCGATAAAACTCGAACTATATAACATATGGACATTAACGATAAAACTCGAACTTATAATTTACTTATTGGGCTTAAACCACTTGGGCCTAACATGTAAAGTATAATAATGATATTAAAAGTGTAAAATTGATCAATATAAGGTAATGGAGTTATAATGGGCCTAATGGGCCTTGACAAGTAAAGAAGATGAACTAGTGCAACAAGTATAAAAGTTGTCAACACATAACACTAAAATGAGTAAATGAGAAGGTATAAACCTACTTGATCATCATCATATATATAATCATCATATGTATACATAATTGTTATTTTTATAAAGTCATTGTACAAGAGTCTAAGATGAGTATTATTTGTCTAGGTTTTCGTGATTGAAGCACGTACCGTACATCCACATCACCAATAACCGCCTTCCCACATCAACGTGAGTTCATAGCCTCACACTCTTTTAAATGTTTTTATGAAATTTTTTATAAACCCGCGAGGGAGATAACATGTTAGTTTTGATAAAATAGGACACCATTTGTCCCGATTGTTTGATTATTGATTTGGACCCGAATGATTGTATGACCTGATGAATGAATATACGACCCGATAAATGAAATAAAATGGATTATTAAAGTTAGGTTATGTCACTAAAAGTCCCATTAGCATGAATTGTGAACTACCGGGATTTGGTAGACGCTTATGCATATAACAGTACTATTTGGGGACGGTCACCCCAGTTCGCGCCTTGACGGTTGATCCCCGTCGTGCCACATTGATTGGTAAGCAAATTTATGTATGAGAAGATTTCCATAGCGTGATTTTTGTGACGACACGCTATTTTAGATGGGAAAATGAGTTTCGGGTTAGCTACCTGTGACACCCTAGAATCGAGGTCATTAACGTTACCCTAAATTACGCTAATTTTTGAAATTTTTAATAAATTTTAATTTCTATACTTATAAGTATTTTGGTTAAAGCCGATGTTCGAGGTTATAATTTTTACGTTTGACGTTTTAAGAAGGACGATGACGATTACGATCCCGAGGGATGCCCAATTTTATATAATTTTTGACGATTTATCGATAATGTAATTTTTCGAGAATTTTTCTTACGGTTCGTGTTAAGTTGAGTCGGGTGAGTTTTATAGCCTTCCGAGTACATTTAAAGTATCCCAAAAATATTTTGGAGCGTTCGGGAAGATTTTCGACTCCCGTAAAATTTTCAAAATTGACAAATGGGTCGAACCCGCAAAGTTTTGAGGACGTTTTCCACTTGAGGCCAAAAGAAACTAAATATTGCAAAAAGGTCCCTCCCAACCCACCAAAAAGGCCAAAAGTGACACACACACAAACACATACAATATTTTCACTAAAAATTAAACTCTCTCTCCCTCTCTTGCTTCCATAGCCGACGGACACCCCCAAACCACCAAGAAATTCACCAAAAATCTTTTTCCACTTGATTTTCCTAAAAACTAAGGTTAGACCACATCTAATTTGGTCATTCCCCACATTTTCATGTGCTCAAATCCCACATGCACTAACAAAAATTTTCCAAGATTTTTTAAGATGATCCAAATTCGTTTTTGTGGCTAAATGTTGTAATGCATGTTGATTTTATGAGTTATGGAAGTATAAACACCAAGAAAACCCACCAAAATCAATTTGGTTGTGGTGATTGGGGCACCCAAACCCCACGGCAATAGGGGTGTTTGGGGAGCCATGGTGGTTGTTGATTTTGAGTGTTATTCTTGTGTTTGGTTTAATGTTTTAGGATGTTTTACATAGGTTTATTTAGTTGCATGTTCATTTCTTTGAATTTTTGATTTTGAGATTGGTTGATCAATAGGGGTAGGACTGAAATTTGGTGTTAGGATATGTTTGGGAAGGCTTAGGATGATGTTTAGTGGTGGTTAGAAGGTTTGGAATCGAGTCTAAGTGCGTTTTTGGTATGGTCATTTTTAGGCAGAAACTTTAGGTCCATTTCATAAAAATTATTTTTTTCCAGGTCTTGAAAACTAAATGTAGTTATAGAGGGTCTTCCTAGCTTTAATTTGGTATAAGGTAGAGCCCGTGACTCAAAACGAGCTAAAAGTTATGACGTTTTAAAGATCGAGTACCGGGAGACGAGGACTTTCATAATCCGAATTTGTGCAAAGTTTTAGTCAAATCCCGAGGGTCACAAGTATAAATTGGTAAATGGTCAAGGGTCAAAATTTGGTCCCAAACCTGTGTAAATGAGTCTATATGTTGACTTAGGAGTCAAAGAAGTCAAAGGTACTTTTCATATAGGTCAAAGAGGTCAAAATTGGTCGAAGCGCAATTTCAGCCCGTAAAATGTAGTCGTGGAAAAGAGTTGCGTAACGGGTCGTAAAAGTAAAAACTTTTATTGGGCTTAAAAACATGTTATCTACAGGTCTTATAGGATTTTTGAAAATTTTGTCAAATTTTATAAGTGTTGTTAAATAAGGTAAAACAGCCCGTACTTTAGTCAAGTACCGGCGAGAATGAGTAAAAATGGACAACGTAAGTAATGAGAACGAATGGTATAAAATGAGTGATGCTTGTTATTTTGTTTTTGGCGTGAGTTATACTTGTCCTAAGTGACTAGTATATATGTATTTTATACAGTACCGTAAGTATTTAAATGAGATTACTCATTACGCGTTAATTGTGATAGGTGTTGATTTACCCGGGCATCCGTAACATCGTCAGTGATCATCCCTCGAACTACCGACTACTTAAGATATAAGGTGTGAATTTATAGCCTCGCTTATATTTATTTCAAATTGTTTTACCCGCGAGGGAAATGCATGCTAGTTTTTAAAAGGAACGTATATCATGAATGATTGTTAGACCCGAAAGTTGCCTTAGAAATTGTGTTGAGTACCAAAGTTGCAAAAGTCCCTAAAATCATGAACTATTAACTATTGTCCTGCCCTCGAGTAGGGGGAAATAGCCGCTTATGCAATTTGTAGTACTACGGGGTTAACGACCCAATGCTAGCCGAGAAGCTGTACTTTTAGTAAGTTCTGCGGTAGATTATTTTGTATGAGAAATAAGGTATAATTGCAACTGATGCCTTTAGAAGGGGCACTGGTTTCATCTGAATCATGCCGGTATTTATTACGCGGGTGATTGAGTTAACGGATTAGTGTCATGAGCTTAAACACAATTGTCAGTATCCTGATTATAGATTGTTTGATCGACAAGTCTATAAATGATCACGAATGGTTTTTATTATATATACGTTCAAATGGATTGTAAAACCTATGAATTCCACTCAACGTTTTCGTTGACCAAATTTTTGGCATGTGTTTCAGGTAACCGCTGAGGTGTAGGATGGAGCATGCATGGGATGGATGTTGTGTGTATGGCTTGGAGTCCGCTTGTTTTTCCCTCCTTTTCTACTTAAACAATTTTTAAGTTTAATGTCATGTTGTTGTAAAACTGAAATTCTTGGGTTAAGATTCATGGGGACCGAAAACGCTAAACTCTGTGTAACAAATTGGGGTTGGAAAAACTGTGGACATGTATCATCTAAAAATTTTAAATTGCAAGTTTTAAGTTGACGTCTTTTTAGCGTCGTTTGATATATCTTGTGTGCAATGAATACTGTGTAGCACCCATTGTTGTAGTTCCGCTGCGCATAGCAATTGTGGGGGTGTTACAGATTGGTAATCAGAGCCACGAGTTATAGAGAACTAGGTCGTTTTTGAAAATCCTAAACTATAACTTTTGGTGTCGTAAGAAAGGGTCCAAGCACACACAACTATCCTGCATGGCTCCGGTAAGATTTATTGTTGTATTTATGGCATTTGACGTATACTTTTGAGTAAAGTATATATGTGGGTAATTATTACGTAAGTATGGAATTACTATATGTAGACGTTGAATTTTACGTGAAATATCCGACATCGTAATTTTTGTATCAATCATGCATGAGCATCATATTATTACATTTCGGGCATATGTACCACCTTTGCATTGCATTTGCATGCATGTATTTATAATTATTGTATAATTACTTATGTACCCTCCGAAATTCGCTGTTATTGCAGGAATGGCCGAGGTACCGCCTAACGATAATGGGAACGATTACGTCGTAGGTCACGAAGGGGGACCGTTTCCTCCGAACCCGCCGGACAATAATAATGGATGGATCGCTCCAGAAGACGAAATAGGGCCGGAAAACGACAACGACGAAAGTGAGGTGGATAATTTCAGCATGAGTAGTGACGAGAGTGAGGATTCCGAAGAAGAGCCTGAGGAGCTAATGGATGATGGCATTCCCGAGGATGCCGTAGGCCAGACCGAACCCGATTTGTTTCAATCCCCGAATTCGCCGAAGGGTTATGAGGTACCACCGACCGGTCGTTATGAGCAGCAACCCTTTAATCGCCCGATGGAAAATTGTAAGGATTATTTGAGAACCGTGCCAGGATTGGTTAGAGTAAGTAATGGGAGCAGTGGAGAGTCCTGCAAGTCATCCAAGTCGCCATCGATTCATGAGAATATTGCAAGGGTCTACTTTCCGAGACCGAGACACTACTGGGATCCCGCAGGTCGTTTGGGGAGGATGGAAAGGTTGATGTATGAGTGGTTTGTAGTTGAGACTAGGGTGATTAAGAAGTTTGATAAGACTGAAAGGGAACACCAAAGACTGTTGGAAAGGACGGCAAGGATTGAGTATGATGGGAATGTGAATAAAAGTGACATCAACAGTTTAAGATCAATGGTTGCAAATTTAAGTGCTAGTCTTGACCGTGTGAGGGAAGATCAGATGAGGTTGTCGAGGATGCAGAGTTGAGAGCATCGTGTGAGAGATTCATTGCCCCCGGATTGGAGATTCGTGGACGATTTGGAGATGGAGGCGAACGACTTTATGATTCAGCCGCCTACTGGAGGTGCTGGTATTACGGTGGGAAATCAGGTAGTGATTGAGTGTGGATCCACATCAGGGACGAAAAAGGAAATGGAATGTGGGCCAAATGATAAGGGAAAAAGAAAAGTGGATGATGTGGATGAGGACGTTAGTGATGAGGAAACCGAGGAAGACGACGACGAGCCGCCATCCAAGAGGCCGTGTGGATCACCACATGCCTAGTTACTTGTTTTGTCTTTTCTTTGATCATTGTAATAGAACTATTTTGGACCTTTGTATGATGGTATTATGACGAGAAACTCAAGTACTTGAAGTTTTATGGTGAACGATTGTAGTGGCAATACTTGTCATGATTTTGGTTAATTATCAATACAATCTATGTTACCTTTCATGATCTGTGATATGTCTTAAATTTGATCTTTTGTGGTGTGAATTGATGAATATTAGTAACTCCGTAGTGATGTGTCGTTGTATGTATTTTATGTCTGGGAAACTTGATATGAATACTTACATTGTTTTTCTATTTTCCTTGTCTTGCAGAAAGAGATATTCGATAACACCATGCCTCCAAAGTTGACCGCCGATCGTGTTAACACCATGATTCAGGAAGCTATAGCAAATGCGTTGGAAGCGGACCGAGCTGGGAGAAATCAGGATCCGGGAAGGAACGCGGGGAGACAGCAAGCCCCGAGAGTGTGTACCTATTCTAGCTTTATGAAGTGCGGTCCCACGCAGTTCCGTGGAACGGGTGGAGCTTTAGAACTTAGACGATGGTTGGAAAAGGTTGAAAGTACGTTTGAAATCAGTGGTTGTGCAGAAGCGGATAAAGTAAAGTTTGCAGCTGCTACGTTTCTCGATGATGCGTTAAGTTGGTGGAATACCCAGGTAGCTACGGTTGGATTGGCTGTAGCAAATGCAAGGACGTGGAATGCGACAAAAGCTTTGTTGACTAAGAAGTTTTGCCCAGAGGAGGAATTGGGGCAATTGGAGGACGAATTGAGGCATTTGACCTTGAAGAACAACGATATAGCTGCTTACACCAGGAGATTCAATGAGTTAAGTCTTTTGTGTCCGGACATATTTGCCAATGATGCCAAGAAAATGAAGCAGTATATTAAGGGTTTATCTAGCAATATCAAAGGTGAAACAACTTCGTCAAAACCTGGAACGTTTGATGAAGCGGTTCAAATGGCTCACGCTTTGATGGACGTTAAGCTTCAGGACAAACAGAACTACATTGCTGAAGGCAACAAAAGGAAATGGGAAGCGGCACAAAGTAATCAATCCCAAGGCCAGAACCGAGGTGGAAATCGAAACAACCATGGGCCGAACCGTAATCAGCAGTTTAATCAGAAAAGGAACAAAGGGATGAGGGCAGTGACGAACCCTAGAGGTGTGAAAGTGAATCCCCATTGTGGTGAGTGCAATTTGTATCATGTTGGAAATTGCCCGCCGGCATGCGGCAAGTGTGGAAAGGCAGGTCATAGGACTTCTGGTTGTCGAACGGGAGGAGTAGCCACTGGGGCTAATGCTATTAGGATGAGGGGATGTTATAGTTTTGGAGAAAGGGGTCATGTGCAAGCGAATTGCCCGAAGGCAGGAAACAGGCGGGGAGGTAATAATGCGGCTGCTGTGTATCAAGTGGGAACTGCTGATAAACCACAGGGTCCTAATGTGGTTACCGGTACGTTTTTGCTAGACGCTTGTTATGCTAGTATTTTATTTGATTCTGGCTCCGACAAGAGTTTTGTAGACATTAGATTTAGTCGTCATATTGATAGAGAACCGGTGTTGTTAGCGACTAGTTATAATGTTGAATTAGCCGATGGAAAAATTATTAGTACGAATTCTATACTGAAAGGGTGTACCTTGAAGTTAGGAAATTACGCTTTTAAAATCGACTTGATGCCTATAGAGCTAGGATCGTTTGACGTGATTGTGGTAATGGATTGGCTAATGGCGCATAGTGCTACGATCGTCTGTGGTGAGAGATTGGTTCAGATTCCGTTGAGGAATAGAGTTTTGACGGTAAAGGGAGACGAATGCACTTCTCGTTTGAAGGTGATTTCCTGTTTGAAAATGATGAAGTACGTAGAGAGCGGATGCGATGTGTTTTTGGCACAAGTTTCGAGCGATGGTGATGTAGAGGCAAGGATCGAAGAGGTACCAGTTATTTGCGAGTATCCGGACGTTTTTCCAGACGAGTTGCCAGGTTTACCGCCTACCCGTGAGGTCGAGTTTCGAATTGATTTAGTGCCAGGAGTTGCGCCGGTTGCACGTGCACCTTATCGCTTAGCACCATCTGAGTTAAAGGAGTTAGCGGATCAATTGAAGGAATTGATGGACAAAGGATTTATTAGGCCGAGCTCATCACCTTGGGGAGCGCCAGTGTTGTTTGTGAAGAAGAAAGATGGTTCGTTTAGGATGTGTATCGACTATAGGGAACTCAATAAGCTGACGGTTAAGAATCGGTACCCATTGCCGAGGATTGACGATTTATTTGATCAATTGCAAGGTTCCAGTGTATACTCAAAGATCGATTTAAGATCAGGGTATCATCAACTGCGTGTAAGAGAGGAGGATATTCCTGTAACTGCCTTTCGTACGCGGTATGGACACTTTGAATTTCGAGTGATGCCATTTGGGTTGACGAACGCACCTGCTGTATTCATGGACCTTATGAATCGCGTGTGCAAGCCGTATCTAGATAATTTTGTTATTGTTTTCATCGATGATATACTTATTTACTCTAAAAGTAAGGAGGAGCACGAGAAGCACCTAAGAAAGATTTTGGAGTTGTTAAGGAAGGAGAAGCTGTATGCAAAATTCTCTAAGTGTGAGTTTTGGTTGGAATCAGTGCAGTTTCTAGGTCATGTGATTGATAGTGAGGGAGTTCGTGTAGATCCTGCTAAGATCGAAGCGATCAGGGAATGGTCAGCACCGACGACGCCGACTGAAGTTCGACAATTTCTGGGTTTAGCTGGGTATTATAGAAGGTTTATCGAAGGATTTTCGTTGATTGCAAAACCATTGACAAGGCTTACCGAAAAGAATAGGGTGTACGAATGGGGAATTGAGGAAGAACTTGCTTTCGAAACGCTCAAGGATAAGTTATGTTCCGCACCGATTTTATCATTTCCTGAAGGAACCGAAGACTTCGTAGTGTATTGTGATGCGTCTCGTAAGGGTTATGGAGCGGTATTAATGCAACGTGAAAAGGTGATAGCTTACGCGTCGAGGCAATTAAGAAAGAACGAGGAGAACTACACGACGCACGATTTGGAATTAGGAGCGGTAGTTTTTGCGTTGAAACTGTGGAGACACTATCTGTATGGGACAAAGTGTGTTGTATTCACTGACCACAAGAGTTTGCAGCACATTTTAGATCAAAAGGAGTTGAATATGCGACAGAGACGATGGGTTGAACTATTGAGTGATTATGACTGCGAAATTCGCTACCACCCTGGAAAGGCGAATGTTGTAGCGGATGCACTATGTAGGAAGGAACGGGAGAAACCTTTGAGGGTTAGAGCTTTAGTGATGAGTGAGAGCGTTGACTTAACCGAAACCATACTGAAGGCTCAGGAGAGAGGATTAATGAAAGGGAATGTTGAAGCCGAAAACTTGGGACGAATGTTGAAACCTCTTTTCGTGATTAGGTCTGACGGACTGAGATATTTTGAGAATCGAATTTGGTTACCACTGTGTTCATCTGAGGAAGGAAAGCCTGGAGTTCGAGAATTGGGTATGAATGAGTCGCATAAGTCGAAGTATTCGATACATCCTGGATCGGATAAGATGTACCACGACCTGAAGAAAGTCTATTGGTGGCCGAATATGAAGGCAGATATTGCTCGTTACGTTAGTAAGTGTTTGACTTGCGCGAAGGTTCAGGCAGAACATAAGAAACCATCTGGATTGTTGGTACAACCGGAGATCCCAGAATGGAAATGGGAGAAAATCGCAATGGATTTCGTGACGGGTTTACCTAGGACTCCTAGTGGATGCGATATGATATGGGTAATTGTGGATAGGTTGACGAAATCTGCTCATTTCTTACCTATGAAGAAGACGGACAGCATGGAAAAACTCGCCAGCGTGTACGTGAAGGAGATCGTCTGTAGACATGGAGTGCCGTTATCGATCATTTCGGATCGCGATAGTAGATTTACGTCGGAATTTTGGAAATCGCTTCAACGTGCGATGGGCACTGAACTGAGTTTAAGAACGGCTTATCACCCGGAAACTGACGGCCAGAGTGAACGAACGATTCAAACGATGGAGGACATGCTCCGAGCATGCGTGATTGATTTTGGAGGAAGTTGGGAACGCCACTTGCCTCTGGTGGAATTTTCGTACAATAATAGTTATCATGCGAGTATCAAAGCAGCACCGTTCGAAGCATTGTATGGAAGGAAGTGTAGATCGCCTGTGTGTTGGAGTGAAGTAGGGGAAAGTCAATTGACTGGACCCGAAATGGTTTTAGAAACGACAGAGAAGATCGTGCAGATCAAGAACCGACTACTTGCTGCGAGAAGCCGACAGAAGAGTTATGCCGATAACCGAAGGAAACCGTTGGAGTTTGAAGTTGGAGATATGGTGTAGATTTGTAAATCTATACTTATGTTTTTAGAGAGAGAAAGAGATAGAGAGATGGTGGATTTCACACTTCTAGAGAGAGAAAGTTAAGAACAACTATGTGTAAATTATGAAAACCACACCCTCTCCATCAAAGGAGAGGGTTTATATACCCAAGCCCTTGTCATGGGCTTGGGCTTACACGTTTGGGCCGGCCTACACAAGTTGTAGGCTTGGCTTGGACTTGTTTGATATATAAAGAGTGTTAACTAAACTACGAGCTATTACATGGAGTATCGTTGGAGTGACCGATCCTTCTTAATACGTAAAACGTATTTCCAACAATCTCCCCCTAAGGGAGGTCACTCCAAACAAGGGCGTTACCCAAGTTACAATAATGAAATAAACCTAGCATACTATGCTTGTCTTGAGCTCGTAGTCTTCGTCTTTCTTTTTCTTTTTCTTTTCTGGTGAACATGCTGATGTGATCTTTGATATCAATCTTGAGCATTAATCTCTTGCCTTGATCTTGTGCATCCATCACTTGTGATCTTCGCCTCTTCGTGACCTCACGTCCCACATACTTATACCTTTGTAATTCTTGAAAGCTTCAGAGTTCGATACAGCGGAAGACTTAACTTTTAGGCTTTCTTGAATTTGATGAGGTATTAAGTGCATAAAGTATAAGCATGCGGGGACGACTTCTTCTCGGATTCCGCAACGCCACCGTCTTCAAATGCCGCAACATAATTAGACACGAACGAAATGGCTTTGAACATTTCATTCTAATTCGGTAGCATTTTACCTCCGGTCGGTGAAGACCGTTGGACGATATTAGATATCGTACCCGTGACGGATAGTTTCAATTAAGTAACTTCCTGACAGGATTTCGCGGGTAAACCCGTTCTCTTTATTCGACCGTCCAAAGCTGACTGCGAACATAAAGAGTGAATCATTTGGATAATAATATCCGCATGATTTGAAGCCGTCAATTCATGTTCCTGGAACAAGTGAAATTCAATTAAGAACCGCACCATCGTTGCTTTCCAGTTGTCACGAGCTTGATTCGTATAGAATCTTGCAAGTTACCTACCAAGTGCTGTTTGAGGTTAACACTAGAAGGATTTCCACTCATCACCGTGAACACAAAGGTATCACTCTGAGTGTTCTGGCAAGATCACTGAGATATTGCGTAGAGGCCTGGAACGTGTTTAAATTCAGTTAAGAATTAAACAGCCGTTGCTTTCCAGTTATCACAAGTTTGATTCATAAAGAATCGCACAAGTCACCTACCATGAGCTTTTTGATATTCGCTCAAGAAGGATTTCCATCTTCATTGTAAATACTTTCGTATTACTCGGATGTTCAGGCAAGATCATGAAGATTTTGCGTAGGACTCTTAAAATCTTTCTTACTTTTCACAGTGTGTGAAGAAGCAAGGAAATATGAAAGTGTGTCCTAGTGAGATATTTGATGATCTCAAATGGCTCTAGACTCGATCGTGCATTTTGGATTTTAGTGATCGGAGGCTGGAGAGGAGTGCCACCTTTTCAATACCAATTTATTCGGAGTGAATAAATCAATAGATAATGTGTTGTCTCCGTGTGATTAAAACAAATACCTTTTAAGAGATATCTGAGTTAGCTGAGATGGGTTGTGCATTGCATCACTGGGTCCATGATGTCTGTCTTCAATATCGAGCATCATTAAAATGATCTCAATAGCATATGTGTTGACCCGGTTTCTGCCTAAAGTTGTAAGGAGGGCTTCTTTCTTTACACCCTTTATCTTTACAATTCTTTTTCATTCTTCAACCCCTTCAATGCTTACCAATACGTCATAACTAGCACCTTGTTGTGATTGTTCCAGTGCTAACTTAAGTACTTGGTCGGCATTCAGCTACGTTCACATTCTTTCTCCATCTTTCCTAAGGACTACTATTTCTAGCTATGGAATGTCCTTGGGAAGATTCCTCCGGTTCTGGAAGAATCATAGGACTTTGCCTATCCTACCATCCTTATGTCACCACAATCTTCATCGTCGTGAAATAGATGGGTTTTGGGTAAGTATGAATCACCATGAAACCTATTTTTGATATGCAAATCCATTTTGCTCCCCCTTAACATATGCCACGATATTCGAAAACATTTCGCATATGTCGGGATGAGCCAGCACATTAAGTCAAACCATTTGTGATAATGTCCCATATTAAATCACATTTTCTCCCCCATATTAAAAATATTAACCCAATCGATGTTTTTAATATCAATTGATTTAATGAATGTTTAACAAAGGTTTTGGGAAGAAAAATGCAAGTCCGTTTTACCTTCATGATATCAAACGCATGAGATATGATACCGATTTGTAACATGATCACATATTCACCATATTAGAAGAGAATTGACAAGGTTGGACCTGATAGATGAGAACATCATATGATAAGATCAAATGGTTCTTGTCTGCATATGTTGGTCGCCTCGTCACGTCTGAAGTCATCTCTTGACACCACATGTACGATTGGTATTGTTGTCTTGACACCAACTTGTGAACTTGGCACGTTCGGCATCGAAGAATCTGAATGCTTGACAGTTGCTCCCCCTCAATTGTTGACCCGTGGTCTATCGAAAGAGCTGTAGTCGTCAGTTGAGTAGTCGCATCGTCGAGTATGTAGATACCAATTGTAGATAGCATGGTTGTAGAGATGATAGCTTCATAAAAACAAGACTTCTCTTGTTTTAACAAATAAATGCACTGAAACGTACATGTATTTGTGTTAGACCAAGTTATAAAGTAAACTTGATCCCTTACAAGGTTTTAAAGTAAACCTTGCCCGAGAAAATTAATTCCCGTTGTTAGCCATAGCTTCCATAAGAAATACCTGACTTTAATGTGAAAACCGGGTTGCAGTCAGAAATAACTACAAGCCATTTAGGCATGTTTTATGAAATATTTACAACTTTTGTACGAACTCTATTTATGGCGCCGTGTCGATGTTAATCAACATTTCTAAGGCCGTAAATATTATCGTACCAAAAGACATGCCTTTGAAAAATAAAGTAAAAATATTTTTGGATTTTTCTGAATTTTTCAATTTTTATGGTTTTTATATGGTTTTATATTTTTGTATTTTGCTTTTGAGGATAAAAATATAAACAATATATACAAATGATCACCAAGGATACGGAGAATAGTTTTACCACCACTATTCTTTCGCTTCATCTGCTAGTTCCTTAAGAGTCTCAGGCGAGAAGGTTCTCATTCCTAGCTTGTCGGCCAAAAATTCAATTCGAGCGCGATCTAAAGCCTTCGTGAAAATATCCGCCAATTGATACTCAGATCGGACAAAGTAAAGCTCGATTACTCCATTTTCCACTTGCTCCTTGATGAAATGGTAGCGAATGTCAATATGCTTCGACCGGGAGAATTGAACATTGTTGCAGCATAAGGCAATTGCACTTTTGTTGTCACAGTACATCGGAATTTTGTTGAAACCTAGACCATAGTCGGTTAATTGCGATCTCATCCAAAGAATTTGAGCACAGCAACCGGACATAGCTATGTATTCTGCTTCCGTACTTGAAATTGCAGCGCTTTTCTGCCTTTTTGATGCCCAACTGATTAGTCGATCTCCTAGTAGTTGCAAAGTTCCACTCGTGCTACGCCTGGTATCTTGACAACCCGCGTGATCCGCATCTGCATATGCCATTAGTGCAATAGAAGAGTCCTTCGAATACCAAAGTCCCCGATTAATGGTTCCTTTAAGATATCGAAAGATCCTTTTAACAGTAGCTAAGTGTAATTCAGTAGGCCTAGTTTGATACCTGGCACACATACATATAGCAAACTGAAGATCAGGTCGACTGGCTGTGATATACAGAAGAGTACCGATCATTCCACGATAAAGTGTCGGATCAACGGCAACTCCATGTGGATCTGCATCAAGCTTAGTTTTCTCCACCATTGGAGTGTCCACGGGGTCGCAAGATTCCATCTTATATTTCTTAAGCGATTCAAGGGCATATTTGGATTGATTAATAAAGATGCCTCTGGGACTCTGAGATATCTGAAGACCTAAGAAGAATGATACCTTGCCCATCATTGACATCTTAAACTTGGAAGACATGAGTGTCCCAAACTCATCCGATAAGGTTTGGGTCGAGGCTGCAAATATAATATCATCAACATATATTTGTACCATAATCATATCTTTACCTCGTTTCTGAATGAACAGCGTGGGATCCACCTTGCCTTTTGCGAAGCCTTGAGTAATGAGGAATTGTGACAATAGATCATACCATGCGCGTGGAGCTTGCTTCAACCCATAAAGAGCCTTCTTAAGCTTGTACACATGATTAGGATAATTAGGATCACAAAACCATCCGGTTGTTGAACATAGACCTCTTCCATGAGTTCACCATTAAGAAATGCCGTCTTCACATCCATCTGATAGACGACCATATTCATATGGGCTGCATAAGCGAGGAATAGTCTAATAGCTTCCAAACGGGCAACAGGTGCAAAGGATTCCATAAAGTCGACGCCCAATAATTGCTTGTATCCACGAGCTACTAGTCGAGCTTTGTTTTTCAATATTCCGCCTAACTCATCGAGTTTCACCTTGTAAACCCATTTCAAAGTGAGTAACTGCACCTGATCCGGGCATGGGACAAGTTCCCAAACATCAAGACGTATGAATTCGTTAAGTTCTTCTTGCATAGCTTCTATCCAACAGGATTGAGTAAAAGCTTGTTGCCATGTCTTAGGTTCAACTTCAGTGAGAAAGGCATCAAAGTGACAAAACAGTGCACTTTCTTGTAACTGACTTCGTGTGGATACCGGACGATTAGGGTCACCAATAATAGAATCTATAGGATGATCCTTTGTCCACTTGCTGTCATGTTCACGAATCCGTGGATTGGAGTAAACTGTAGAAGGAGCTTCCTCTGAGGTGGACGACCCGGCTTGATTAGGGTCGGGAATAGATACACCAAAGAATGGAAGTTCACGCATTTGAGCGAATTCCAAATCGTGATCATCATCATCCTCTTCATCATCAATAGGCATGACATGGGTAGTTGAAACATGTGTTGGTTGAGAATTACTCGTTGAAGGTATATCTTGACCAATTGTAGGTGCAGATGTGTCTGATTGTGCTTCGGTTGCTGGAGCGACAACTTCGGTTACCGGAGCTATTACCTCAGGTTCTGGAGCAACAATACTTGGAGGAGTAAAGAATTCATCAAAGAACGGTTGAAACAACGTATCCCATTCCTTCCTAGTAGGTGGTGTAAATGATGATGAAGTAGGGTTGTTTGGGACAAGACCAGAACTAATATTACTGGGTCCCATTTCATGAAGTGCGGGTTCAGAGCTGCTTTGCTCAGAAGCCATTGCTGTCAGCTCATCAAAATCAACATTCATAGTTTCAAGGATTTTGCGAGAGTTACGGTTGTAGATTCGGTATGCCTTCTTTGCGGGTGCGTAACCAATGAAAATACCAATATCAGCCTTTGGTTGAAGTTTTCCCAAATTGTCACCATCATTATTTGGATAGCAAAGAGAACCAAATACATGAAGATATGATAGATCTGGTACTTTTCCATGGAGAAGCTCATAAGGTGTTTTACCATGGCGTTTACGAATTAGTGACCGGTTTTGGGTGTACACTGCTGTAGATACTGCTTCTGCCCATAAAAACAATGGAGCCTTTGCGTAAATTAACATCGTTCGAGCAGCTTCCATAAGTGTGCGATTTCGCCTTTCAACGACACCATTTTGTTGTGGAGTGCGTGCAACGGATGTTTCATGAGATATGCCAACTTCTTCATAATAATCACGCAAAATTTGATTCACAAATTCGGTTCCATTATCTGTACGAATGCGTCGGACAGTAGTGTTGAGACGCACTTGAATCATCTTGAGAAATCTGATGATGAATTTAGGTGCCTCATTTTTTGCTTTAAGAAATTTCACCCATGTAAACCGAGAGTAATCATCGACAATGACGAGGATGTACTTTTTGCCACTAAGACTTTCAACACGCATTGGTCCACAAAGATCCATATGCAACAGATAAAGTTTCTCTTGGTTGGTGTCTTCAGTCTTGGGTTTGTAAGACTTCTTAGTGCTTTTCCCCATTGTACACGCGGAACACAAATGATCCTTGTGAAATGATAGTTTAGGAAGACCACGAACAAGTTCGTTTTTCGCCAAGTGATTAATAGCGTCAAAGTTAAGATGAGATAACCGTCGATGCCATAACCAAGACTTAGTCTTCGATGCTTTGGAGAGAAGACATACGGGAGAAGCGGCCATCATGTCTTGTAGAGACAAAGTATACAAATTATTCCCTCGAGTACCTTTCAATAAATCAACCCCTTCCAAATTACGAATGAAGCAGGTATGCTCTCGAAAAGCAACTTCTAGGTTTGCATCACAAAATTGTCCCACAGAAAATAAGTTGTGACCGAGACCTTCCACGTAATACACTCTTGAAATTATAACATTCCCAATATGATATTCACCATAACCCATTATCTTTGCAATATGATCATTACCAAATCGAACCGTACCAAGAAACTTGCTGACGAAATTTCTGAGCTGAGAGCGATCTCCGGTCATATGCTTGGAGCAACCAGAGTCCAAATACCAGAGAACAATTTGGACCACCTGTTTTCAATCACAACAGTAGACAATGCATTGGAAACTATTGGTTCCGGAGTGTTAGCAGATACAGATATGTTATTATCAGAATTGCTAACATTTTTGTTATCCTTAGATTTCCTGCATTTTCTAATGTGAGTTTTAGCATTTACAGGTTTTACTGTTCCAATTTTCTTAGGTTTTGGATTATTCGTGGGCACTACAGTGGGAGTAGACCTATTTAAAGGGCACTTGGTTCCTACAGTAGTGTCGGTGTTCCTAGTTAAAGGACACACTTGTGTCTTGGTAGCCTTGGTACTCCTAGTTAAAGGGCACGCTTTCTTCGCTGTAGTGGGAGTGATCCTAGTCAAAGGGCACATATTTCCTACTATAGTGAAAGTCCTACCAGTGGGGCGCCACGTCCAACCAACTTGGGTTAACACTTTCCCAGTCGGTTTCCATTCTAATCCATTTTTCCGGGCCTGCATCTCATTCACATGGTCAATAAGGCAAGAATCATGACGACTAGAAAACATACATTCATTGCAATTCCAACATTTTAAATTAGAATTCACAGTAGGCTTAGAACGCTGCACAACCGCAGAGCCTTTAGGTTTAGCTACATGATTCTTCTTATTCAAAACAGAAATAACATTCCTAGGATGGGCTTCTACTTTCTTCTTCACTTGACTACTAGATGGGGGCAAGATCCTATCATTCTTCTTGTTTCTTTTAAGCTTAGATCTTTGAGCCTTAGTAGTGGTGCTTACTCCTGTAGAAGGCAACACGGGAATATTAGAAGCTGGTTTTGATTCCGCCTTATCTTTATTGACCAAAGTTTGAGATGGTTTAGTCCTAGGGCCCTTGTTAAGTGGTGTGACGGCAATAAGGGTTCTTTTGATTGCACTAGAGGACGATGCTGAGATAGTGGCTGCGTTATCCACAACATTCTTACCTTTTAGAGTTCGAAGTGTTTCCTTTAACTCAGCCAAGACTAGATTCTTATCACAAATTTGTTCCCTCAAATCAGATATTTCCACCGACTTTTGATTCAATTGTTCAATCAATGATTGATTCTGTGCAGTGGTATGAGCACATGCTGGCTGTACTGAATCGAAAAGTCGTGTATTTTTCTGTTTTAAGTTATCAACTTTGGACAATATCTTGGAAACTCGATTATCTAGATCAAGTTTAAAATTCTCAGCGGCCTCAAGTACGTTCACACAGTTAAGCTCCTTAGATTTCTCTATTTCTATCGGCAAAGAGTTAGCAACTTTGTCACTTGGCTGACGCTGTTTTGATTGTAAATTCAATCGAAAATTCTTTTCAAAATTTGCATCATCGATATTAACACCTTCGAATGACGTTTCAAAGATTTCTTGAATAAATTGTTGCTTGCATTCAAGCGAAATACAATGTGTTTGAATCTCATCAAAACGTTTTGAAAGCGAAGAATATGAATCTTGAAGCTTTAAAAATTCAGCGTCAGATTCGTGACAAGTACTATCTACCACAGTATCCACAGATTCAACATTATGCACAATAGAATCATTATCAACACTTGTATTCACACAGACAGAAACTATATCATGAGACATCACTTGCTTCAGAAGCAGATCATTTTGGCGTGAAACCCGTTCTATTTCAAGTAAACTGTTTTCGTAAGCATCATCCATTTCATTGAAAACACGTCTAACTTCGTCTAATTCCAAAGATAAATCTTGATCAAGATTACTCAGACAAGCCTTAACATTCTTTACAAACGGAACAATTTCATCTCGAAACGCAGCTCTAGTGTGCTCAAAGTTCCATTCACCTTCCGTTATGGCTGTGGCCGTCGTACGTTCCACAATGACCTTGTCAAAATCGGCTAAGTGTTGGTGAACCGCATTTAAGTTAACGGACGCCTTACTTACCGGGGGAATTAACTTCGTTAAATCCTTTTTGACGAGTGTAGGAGACGTACTAGGAAGGTTTTCATTTGACAAACTTTGGGGCACAAGAACTGTTAATTCTGCTAATTCCTTTTGTAAGCGAATGCGTGTCTTTTTCGAAAATTGATCCTTGTTATGTTGATCATAATCAATTGTATGGAATTTTGAAAGCATTTTAGAATGAGTTTCATCCGCAAGTGATTGTGTCTCCTCAGAACTACGAACATAAGGTGCTTCTTTCGATTTGCCAATTATGGTCAGATCATAAAGACCGGGAATATATTCCTGAGCTTGTTTTGCATAACCGGGATTAGGTGGTAAATCTTGAAGACGCTTAAGTTCAAATTCTTTAAATGATTTAGTCAAAAGATGAACCTTTTCTGTGGAAGCGTATTGTTTTAAAAGCTGTTGTTCCTTGAATTTAAGAAGTTTGGTAGCATTAATTTCTGATTCAACCTTTTTAGACTCGAGAGTTTCGAAATCCATTTTAAGTTTCTGAAAATCATTGACAACCGACTCCTTTTCTTTTAATTCATTGGAAAGATTAGCTTTTAATGATTCTATTTCTTTCAAGTGTTCAATCTTTTCAAAACGAAATTGGTCAAATTCAGAACATGTTATTTTCTCTTCTTGAGGGACCATTTCAAAAGTTTTGACCTTTTCTTTATGCAACGCAAGCTCAGCAGTTAGGGTGGAATTCGTATCTACGGATTGTCTGAGGGCCATATGCATTTGATCAATAATATGTTTAGGCACCATGACCAAATCATGTGGAGCATAAGATTCCATACCCGTCGTAGCATTTGGTTGAGGTTCACTCAAATGTGTAGGATTGGGTACCACATCATTTGAGTTACTAGTTCCCGAATGCTGTTCAAGGTTGTCATTTTCATGCCCAACTTGATGTTGGTTATCATCAATATTATTAGATGTGGTTGGTACCTCACTGATGACATCAGAACCGTAGTGAGAAAGATTAGCAACGAGAGCAGCTTGGGCAGAGTGAATGTCATCACAATCCGAATCGTATGCATCAAGATCGTCCGCTTGATAAGCTGCATTAGAAGTAGAAACGACTGCAATGCCTTCAGTATCTGCTGCCCCTGGGTCTGCCAGAAATGCTAACTCCTCTGAATCCAAAATCTTCCCCTTAGACTGAGCATCAACCAAATACATCTTCTCACGAAACCATGCATCATCCCTTCTCCTTTTCGGCTGAGTGCATTCCCTAGCCATATGACCTTGTCCTCGGCAATTGTAGCAAGTCACGACCTTCTTAGGACCAATAGGACTCCCATTTCCACTAGCTTGAGCATTCACAGCTTGATTGTTCCCAGTCCTTGTAGGAGGTCCATATGAAGTTTGCCTTCCCTGAATAGGTTGCACCGTCACTTGACCATCTTGAACAGTGGCTTGTTGTCGAGGATTTGATGAGGTGCGGAGCTGATTGTTTGTTGGTGGAAATCCTCTAGTTGCAACAAGTTTTGACAAGTAGGCGGTGAGATGGTTTAAAACATCAGCTGGCGTATCATTTGGAGTAAAGACCGGTGCTTGGATTGGTGGAAGTTCATTAGAGTAGAAAGCTTGTGCTGGTTGTGCTTCAATTGGAAAATATCCTTGCTGAGGAGTATAGCCCAATGGAGAAGTGTTGGCTTGTGATGGTGATGTTTGATATGGTGGTTGTTGTTGAAAAGATTGTTGATGAACACTTTGTTGATATTCTTGCTGTGGCATCATTGGTGGTTGATAAGATGGTTGTTGTGGTTGCTGATAGATGTGTGGTGGTGGCTGCTGCAAGTATGATGGTTGTTGATAAGTATAAGCCATGTTTTGTTGAGAAGCATACATTGCAAGTGGATCATGAACTTGAGGTGTAGACAACCGAGCCTCGATCACATGGCATTCGTGTTGTTGAAGAAAAGCTTGAAGTTGATCCACATTGGTGTTATGCAAGTCCTTAGCCAATTTAACATCCGTCACGTATTTTTTCCATTCTGGAGGAAGAGTGTTCAAATACTTGGTGTTCAATTGAAAGGTAGGAATTGCCATGCCATAGATGTTAAGCTCATTCAACAATAGGGTAAATCTCAGATAGTAATCATTGAGAGTTTCCCCTGGCACATAGGCAAACTTATCAAAAGTATCATAAAGCTTACACTCTCGTTCTTGTTTAGTTAACGAGGTGCCTTGCATTAGAACACGAATTCTATCCCATAACTCTTTGGCAACTTTATGTTTGCTGACGAGTTTGTAGACATCTGGAGGAAGAGCTTGGAGAATGATATTTGTAGCATACTTATCACATTTATCTTGAATCTTCATATCTCCAGTCAACTCACCCGTTGTGCGAGGACGAGTGGTCGTACCTTCCGTCACAGTACCATAATCTAATGGTCCATTGAGCACCGATGCCCAAATTAGATGTCCATTCTCCTTGTTCAACATATAAAGTTCCATTCGGGAAGCCCATTCCTCATACATAGTCTTCACCAACATTGGTGGACGATTATCCGTACCCGAGAGGATGGACTTATCCGTAAGAGATGTATACTCCATTTCAATAAGTTAAGATTTACAAAGTTGATCGAACAATGAAATAAGGTTAAGTATTTTGTGTTGTTGTGAGTTAAAACCGAGAAACAATGTTAAAATCCCCTAAAATATGTTCTCGATAAACCAAAAATTCCAAGTCAAAATTACACACGATCCCACAAACTGCAAGTTTGTTCGAAATTTTTTTATGGAAAAAAATTGTGATTATCGGAATGCCAGATCGGAATGTCAGATCGTAATACTTGATCGGAATGTCAGATCGTAAAACCAGATCGGAATGTCAGATCGTAACACCAGATCGGAATGTCAGATCGTAATACCAGATCGGAATATAGCCCTGTCGAAATGTTGTTGGTATCGGAATGTTCAGATCGCAAAGACCTATCGGAAAGTTCAGATCGCAAAGCCCTATCGGAATGTTCAGATCGCAAAGTGGCTGACAAAATTTAAGCAGAGTAACGACTTAACAAACTTCCTTATACCCGTCGGAATCTCAGATCGCAATAGCTATCGGAATGATTCAGATCGGAATAAGTGATAAAAATCCCATGATCGCAATGTAGAAACCAAACCCTTTCCGATGGGAGGTTATTGCGATGGAAGCCCAAGTACAATTTGTACTTTCCGATGGATGTTTCTGCTTAAATTTCGGAATGATAGAACACAACCTTTTTGCACTTTTGATCCAAAAAATTGATGTTTTAATGAAAAACCAAGATACCAAGAACACTTTTAAGCACAAAATCCTATGTTTCACTACTTGATACTACGATCAAAGCAAAAATTTTTGAAGATTTCGGCAAAACACACTTATACTATACGAATTGTTTTAGAAAACAATACGCAGCACAAACACAAACCTATATTTCATCCCAAGCTCTTGATACCATTTGTAGATTTGTAAATCTATACTTATGTTTTTAGAGAGAGAAAGAGATAGAGAGATGGTGGATTTCACACTTCTAGAGAGAGAAAGTTAAGAACAACTATGTGTAAATTATGAAAACCACACCCTCTCCATCAAAGGAGAGGGTTTATATACCCAAGCCCTTGTCATGGGCTTGGGCTTACACGTTTGGGCCGGCCTACACAAGTTGTAGGCTTGGCTTGGACTTGTTTGATATATAAAGAGTGTTAACTAAACTACGAGCTATTACATGGCGTATCGTTGGAGTGACCGATCCTTCTTAATACGTAAAACGTATTTCCAACATATGGTTATGCTCAAGGTATCGCCGTGGAAGGGTGTAATTCGTTTTGGAAAGAAAGGAAAGTTGAGTCCGCAGTATATTGGACCGTTTAAGATCGTTGAACGAATTGGACCGGTAGCGTACAAGTTAGAATTGCCGACCGAGCTTAGTGCTATTCATGACACGTTTCACGTATCGAACCTGAAGAAGAGTTTGGCGTATAAGGAATTGGTGATTCCTTTGGACGAGATTCGACTAGACGACAAAATGCACTTTGTGGAAGAACCTATGGAAATAATGGACCGAGAGGTCAAGCGGTTGAAGCGTAGTAGGATTCCTGTTGTGAAAGTCCGATGGAATTCTAAGCGTGGACCGGAATACACCTGGGAACGTGAGGACTTTTTCAAGGAAAGGTATCCTCATCTGTTCCAGTAGAACGAAATGTGAGTACAAGAAGAGGCGAGCGCCGGGACGTCGCTCTCTTTAAGGAGGGGTGGATGTGACACCCTAGAATCGAGGTCATTAACGTTACCCTAAATTACGCTAATTTTTGAAATTTTTAATAAATTTTAATTTCTATACTTATAAGTATTTTGGTTAAAGCCGATGTTCGAGGTTATAATTTTTACGTTTGACGTTTTAAGAAGGACGATGACGATTACGATCCCGAGGGATGCCCAATTTTATATAATTTTTGACGATTTATCGATAATGTAATTTTTCGAGAATTTTACTTACGGTTCGTGTTAAGTTGAGTCGGGTGAGTTTTATAGCCTTCCGAGTACATTTAAAGTATCCCAAAAATATTTTGGAGCGTTCGGGAAGATTTTCGACTCCCGTAAAATTTTCAAAATTGACAAATGGGTCGAACCCGCAAAGTTTTGAGGACGTTTTCCACTTGAGGCCAAAAGAAACTAAATATTGCAAAAAGGTCCCTCCCAACCCACCAAAAAGGCCAAAAGTGACACACACAAACACATACAATATTTTCACCAAAAATTAAACTCTCTCTCCCTCTCTTGCTTCCATAGCCGACGGACACCCCCAAACCACCAAGAAATTCACCAAAAATCTTTTTCCACTTGATTTTCCTAAAAACTAAGGTTAGACCACATCTAATTTGGTCATTCCCCACATTTTCATGTGCTCAAATCCCACATGCACTAACAAAAATTTTTCAAGATTTTTCAAGATGATCCAAATTCGTTTTTGTGGCTAAATGTTGTAATGCATGTTGATTTTATGAGTTATGGAAGTATAAACACCAAGAAAACCCACCAAAATCAATTTGGTTGTGGTGATTGGGGCACCCAAACCCCACGGCAATAGGGGTGTTTGGGGAGCCATGGTGGTTGTTGATTTTGAGTGTTATTCTTGTGTTTGGTTTAATGTTTTAGGATGTTTTACATAGGTTTATTTAGTTGCATGTTCATTTCTTTGAATTTTTGATTTTGAGATTGGTTGATCAATAGGGGTAGGACTGAAATTTGGTGTTAGGATATGTTTGGGAAGGCTTAGGATGATGTTTAGTGGTGGTTAGAAGGTTTGGAATCGAGTCTAAGTGCGTTTTTGGTATGGTCATTTTTAGGCAGAAACTTTAGGTCCATTTCATAAAAATTATTTTTTTTCCAGGTCTTGAAAACTAAATGTAGTTATAGAGGGTCTTCCTAGCTTTAATTTGGTATAAGGTAGAGCCCGTGACTCAAAACGAGCTAAAAGTTATGACGTTTTAAAGATCGAGTACCGGGAGACGAGGACTTTCATAATCCGAATTTGTGCAAAGTTTTAGTCAAATCCCGAGGGTCACAAGTATAAATTGGTAAATGGTCAAGGGTCAAAATTTGGTCCCAAACCTGTGTAAATGAGTCTATATGTTGACTTAGGAGTCAAAGAAGTCAAAGGTACTTTTCATATAGGTCAAAGAGGTCAAAATTGGTCGAAGCGCAATTTCAGCCCGTAAAATGTAGTCGTGGAAAAGAGTTGCGTAACGGGTCGTAAAAGTAAAAACTTTTATTGGGCTTAAAAACATGTTATCTACAGGTCTTATAGGATTTTTGAAAATTTTGTCAAATTTTATAAGTGTTGTTAAATAAGGTAAAACAGCCCGTACTTTAGTCAAGTACCGGCGAGAATGAGTAAAAATGGACAACGTAAGTAATGAGAACGAATGGTATAAAATGAGTGATGCTTGTTATTTTGTTTTTGGCGTGAGTTATACTTGTCCTAAGTGACTAGTATATATGTATTTTATACAGTACCGTAAGTATTTAAATGAGATTACTCATTACGCGTTAATTGTGATAGGTGTTGATTTACCCGGGCATCCGTAACATCGTCAGTGATCATCCCTCGAACTACCGACTACTTAAGATATAAGGTGTGAATTTATAGCCTCGCTTATATTTATTTCAAATTGTTTTACCCGCGAGGGAAATGCATGCTAGTTTTTAAAAGGAACGTATATCATGAATGATTGTTAGACCCGAAAGTTGCCTTAGAAATTGTGTTGAGTACCAAAGTTGCAAAAGTCCCTAAAATCATGAACTATTAACTATTGTCCTGCCCTCGAGTAGGGGGAAATAGCCGCTTATGCAATTTGTAGTACTACGGGGTTAACGACCCAATGCTAGCCGAGAAGCTGTACTTTTAGTAAGTTCTGCGGTAGATTATTTTGTATGAGAAATAAGGTATAATTGCAACTGATGCCTTTAGAAGGGGCACTGGTTTCATCTGAATCATGCCGGTATTTATTACGCGGGTGATTGAGTTAACGGATTAGTGTCATGAGCTTAAACACAATTGTCAGTATCCTGATTATAGATTGTTTGATCGACAAGTCTATAAATGATCACGAATGGTTTTTATTATATATACGTTCAAATGGATTGTAAAACCTATGAATTCCACTCAACGTTTTCGTTGACCAAATTTTTGGCATGTGTTTCAGGTAACCGCTGAGGTGTAGGATGGAGCATGCATGGGATGGATGTTGTGTGTATGGCTTGGAGTCCGCTTGTTTTTCCCTCCTTTTCTACTTAAACAATTTTTAAGTTTAATGTCATGTTGTTGTAAAACTGAAATTCTTGGGTTAAGATTCATGGGGACCGAAAACGCTAAACTCTGTGTAACAAATTGGGGTTGGAAAAACTGTGGACATGTATCATCTAAAAATTTTAAATTGCAAGTTTTAAGTTGACGTCTTTTTAGCGTCGTTTGATATATCTTGTGTGCAATGAATACTGTGTAGCACCCATTGTTGTAGTTCCGCTGCGCATAGCAATTGTGGGGGTGTTACACTACCCGTTGTTTGTTGTAGTAAGGTAACAATGTCATGCGGCTTATAATAATCTAAATAACGAAATTACTGCTATATGCATTGAATTACAATATATTGCTTGACTAGAAATACGGGGTCTTATTATTGATATTATGTCCGTGTTTTGGTTTTACATAACCATATTCATATAATGGTTTTATTTAACTCTATACAACGTTATAAAACGTATTGTATGATGTTTTTACGACACTGGTTCGTA
Organism: Glebionis coronaria; assembly: GCA_025667525.1. NCBI lineage: Eukaryota > Viridiplantae > Streptophyta > Magnoliopsida > Asterales > Asteraceae > Glebionis > Glebionis coronaria. Next base: position 478,025 of record JANFOE010001327.1, read on the forward strand.
TAATGGTTTTGAAGGCAAAAGCCTATATTATGATTTTGACAAATATTTGTATAAAATGTTTTTGGCTTATTTTATGGCCTACGACTAGGAATTGTATAAAATGAGTTTCGGTAACAATTATATTTACCAATGATATGTTAATGGTTTTAATAAACTCTATGAATTCACTCCGCGTTTTCGCTGACCTTTTCTTTTAACATGTGTTGTCTCAGGTACTTGAAGGTAATTCTCGGGGAAACAACAAGAATTCATGGCCCGCACTTAAATAATAATTTCCATTCAAACGCTTTGTAAAACTTGTACGAAATACTATGACTTGGGACCTATGTAAATTTGATATTTATGAATGGAAATGCTTTATTATTAAACGACGCGATTTTTAGGCGTTGTCTATGATGTGAGTAATGTGCTATCCCGTAACACCAACGACTCTTCCGCTGTATTGAATTGTGTAAATTTGGGGGTGTTACAGTTTGGTACCAGAGCTCTCGTTATAGAGAACGAAAGATTTTTAGAACCAAGGTTTTGAATAAAACATTTCAAAATCTTTTAACTATAAACATTTTTCTCAAAATGTCTAAAAATATTTTGACTATAACGGTGCCGAAGAATTCCCGAGTTACCGACAAGGCCAGACTGAGAATTGTTATTTTAATATATATATAACTTGGATTATATATATATGATGTAATTTGATTACATGATTGTTTGATGATTATTTTAATATTTATAGGAGGTAATTTGATTCCCGTAGGAATTCTAGCTATCCTAGATCTAAACCAAGTTGTGGATGTTCATAATCCCAACAAAATGGTTGATATTCGTAGAAACATTAATATTAGTTGATTGTAATCTTGAAGAAGAATTGGCGAGATTAAATATGATATCGATGTCATGACGATCTTTCCTTATAGAGTGGAGTTTGACAAAACGTTACCACCTGGAAAGATGTCATCTGATTCATTGTCACCCAATTCTTAAATTGAAATCGAAAGGGTGAATGTTGCACTTGAGGCTGTCAATAGAACCATTACCCAAAAGCCTCATGCCACTAGTACCTTTCCGAGAAGTCTAACTGAATGATCGAGTCATTTCATACTAGTGACTCATTTGATAACTATTGTTGTAAGAGATATAGGATTGGAAATTAAGTGTTGATACTATCGAACTTTTATTGCCCTTTCAAGGTGTAAGAATAAGGATGAAAGTATTGGATAATGAAGTAGGATATCGCATTGAGTATAAGTTGGTTGAAACTTAAATAAAGTAAAATTTAACTTTTATGGAATATGAGATTGATAAGAGGAAGTAGTTAAGTCCTGTGGTAGAATTATTAGGTTTTAAATGATTGTTGGTTCGTGTTAAGGGTTGTTCCTAGACCATTGTCCACTAACGAGGATGCCTAGTGTCCAAGAAACAAATTGAAGAAATCTTCTTCTAAACTGGGACCGATGGATCTTCCGGGACAGGTGGAACCCCCATGACTCTTGTCGATTAGTATTCATTGTGGTATCTTTTAAAAATCCCTAACTTAAATGAGACATCAATTGGTAGGATGAGTTCTTGGAATTTTATGACATAGTGACACGTAATGTGTTACGGTACAATCTTGACTTGTTTGTGATTAATGAAAAGACTACCTTTGATTGCTAAATTTAAAATGTATCGATGTTATCTATCTTTTATTGTTTCATCCTAATGTTCGCATTAGTGATGCAATCATTGAACAAGTACTCATCTCGATTTGAGTTACGTTATGGATTATTCTCTTTTGAGTGCCATAGAGGTCATGAACCTCATGATTAATTGGCTAAGCTCATTTCTTGATATATTGTTGTTAGTTCTTGGTGAACAATTTTTCATCACTCCTTTGCAGAGCACTCATTGTTTTTATAAGATAAAACAGTATCCTTGAGAAAAATTGAATTTTCATCACCATATGGATTAGTTAAAGTGAGACTTATAAATAATCGTTATCAAAATAAAGTTGTTTATGATACACTTTGTAAAACTTAATTGTTTCCGTAACAAAGAACATCTTTGTAAATATATTTTGATTCTTATTCAAGAATTAAGCATGAAAATATTTTTATTTTAAACATGATGATAAAATTTTGACGAACTGAGTATTGCATCGTTAATCTTAAAATTGAATATAGTTGCGCGCCTCCATACAATTTGGAAGGGACCATGCAAGATTGATTAGTAGTCACCATGAAATTGTTAATAAACACTAAATTTTCTTTGAAGATTGTGAAAGATTAAATTTTATGAGATCTGCAAGAAGTGAAAAATAGGGACATATTGATAGGGACACCTACATATGTGCCCGTACAATTTATTCTTTTGAGTCAAATTAACTCATTTGTGGAACTTGTCTTATTTGACAATTGATATCCCCTTTCTTTTCCAATTCTCCCGTAGTGAGATTCTTTGGAAAAGTATCTGATTACCGAGTGTTGATACCCGACTGGATATATCGACGTTCCTATCATTTCTATTGATTAGATTTTATTTGAATGACCTGGATAACGATCCGAGGAGCTTTCGAATGCGTACTCAATTTATGAAAACATGGGATATATTCATATTCGTTAATGTTTTCGTCTGTATCTGATTTGAAATTCTCTCGCGTAGATTATGCGTTGACCTTACTCTTTTAAGGTTAGTTATGTCTCCTGATATCCTTGAATTTGTGAAGGATTACGAGTTATTATTAGTCCTTTGAGAAGTTCACATCTTATCTACGGTAACGAAACTGGAAAGTTGATAATGCCAGTAGAATGGATTGATTAATTATGACATGACGACATAGTCTTAATTGATGGGAACTCGAGTAGAATTCCCCTAAAAGATAAGATGTTTATTATCAAAAGTGATCTAAATAATTCCCGATGGATAACCATATCCAGCATTAATACTTGAAATTATACCGTGAATGGTTATAAACTAACCATAGATCTTGTAATCTAAAAGAACTTAAAGTAAATGTATTAAAAGATGTTTCCGTTATCTGAAACTTTAGGAGGTATTTGTTGGTAAATTACCTAGACTTTCCCCATTAAGGCAAGTTGAACTTGGTATTAATTATATTCCCGGTGCTGCACCTGTGACATGTGCACTGTACATCAGCACCATCTGAATCGAAAGAATTACCTTGCAACTGAGAGAGTTATCGGAGAAAGCTTTTATTCTACAGAGCTCGTCATCGTGAAGAGCTATGGTGTTATCATTCCTTATATTTGTTGATTACCGTGAACTAGGTAAATTGACGATCAAAATCTAGATCCACCACCCAAGATGATAGATTTGTTCGATCATTTACAAGATTCTAGCGTATATTCAAGATTTGATCCACGGCATGGTTATCATCAACTTCGCGTCCGCGAAAAAGATTATCTATTCCAATCACTACATTCAGAACTTGTAATGACCATTATGAGTTTCATGTTATGTCGTTTGGATTGACTAATACACATGTAGTATTCGTAAATTTGATGAATCACGTGTGTAGGCTGTAATTTGATAAATTCATGCTCGTGATCACTAAGGACCATTTGTTTGTTTATAAGTATACGAATGAGTTAATAAATATTTATAGACTGCCCTGAATTGGCCGAATAATGAAAACCTATACCTTGAGTATTTAACATGTGAATAAAGGCATAATCCTTTACAGTATTTGACCGTGTGATTAATAAATAATGGAATCTGTATTGAATTTTAAAAGATTAGAGCCATTTAAGACTTTGGGCTTTACCAAAAATAAAGTGCAAATATGTTTTCACAAATATTTTATCAAAAGAATTTTTAAGGAATCATTCCCTTAAACCCAGAACATTTAACTAAACTCCTGTTTAGGGGTAAATGTTTGTGTATACCTCAAGACAACCTAAGAGGGATTGAGGAAACCATTTAAACCAAGACTTGAGATTTGAAACGACAATTTTTTATTTTCAACTAAGAAAATTTTGACCAAAGTATAAACAAATATTTTTCGAACATTTACGGATCTTATTACTTATTTTCGATAAATCAACAAAAATCGTGTTAATTAAATATAAATTTATTTTGAACATTTTCCTATAATTAGACGAACTGAGGAATTTAAAATTTTTACGTTTACATTTCATAAAAAATAAATATTTATTATTTAATTACTTGTAATAGTCATCGACGTTTTAGACGTCAGGTTGATCAAAACTGATAAAAATGATAGTTGAGACGAACCTAAAAATTAGAGAATATGAAGAAAGAAATTTTGAATGAATACGGTCATGATAATTATTTCATCAGGGAAGGTGAATGTAGATACTGACACATTATGTAGAAATGATAAAGAATCAATTAGGATGTGTTCCTTAATAATGATTGTGCAAAATAAATTGCCGAGCAATTTAAAATATAGCTGATGCTTGTAAAAAGGATAATATAAATAATAAGAAGGGTTCGCGGATAATGTGAACCATTAGAATTGAGAACCTATGGCGTTAAATGTTTTAAAAGGCCACTTGTGGTTGCCTAAATACCGAGATTCTGAGATTTGGTCATACTAGAATCTCATAAGTATATGTATTCTATTCATGCTATTCCTGATTAAATGTAACTTATCTGAAGAAGTTGGACTAATGGCAAATTATGAAGGCAGACATCGCCTCATACATTATTAAACCTATAACTATTGCAAAGGTCATCATCAGAATTTGATTCGATTTGGGTCATCGTCGACAGACTGACCAAATCTGCTAATATCATTCCTATTAATGATAGATTCTTGATGAAGAAATTGACTCTTTTATATTGAAAGGAGTTGTGTAAACATAGTGTGCATGTATCGATCATCTCTATCAAGATCCTCGCTTTGCATCGAATTTCTAGAGATTTGCTCAGAAGTCATTGGGAACCAACCTTGATGAGAGTACTGTTTACCACCCCCAATCGAAGGGACGAGGTAAAGTAGCGATACAAAACACTAGAAGTGTTGTTTTATGCTTGAATGATTGACCTTTCGTAATGAACCGTATAATCAGTTTTCCTTTGGAAAGTTTATCATTGATAATTATCGTATTAGGATCGAGATCGAATCTTGTTAGGATCTATATATGAGAGCATCTGTAAGCAGGAGTTGGGATGAAGACACCCGACATACACCCATTGTGAGTTGGACATGTCTTTTAGGTTTAAGGTTGCCTATGATGCCAAATCTAACCTTACAAAATACCCGACCCGCGAGACTTGAAATGATTGTTGAAATTAAGATCTGATTATTGACTGCCGGTAGTGGGCAGGAGGTTTTATGAATATTAAGTGTAGATCTTGAAGTGTAGGATGGGTAGCGAAGTTATGCCAAAAATTTTCACCATGGAAAAATAAATTGATGATCTAAAAGATCATGGGAATTAAGTCCCCGTTGTATGGGACCATTGAGATAATGTAAAAGATTGGTTTGAAAGGCATATAAGCTGGATCTACCATAGGACTTCAAGGGTTGCGTGAATTATGTTTCGTATATCGAACTTGATAAAATGTCTATCAAGTGAAAATCTGATTACTTCTTGATGAACTTTGGATCGGCAAAAAGTTGCTTTCATCAAAAACCCGTGAACATCATGGATAGAGAAAGTAAGTCAACATTAAGCCTGCTCGTATTCCCGTAGTAATGTTTGATGAAACTCGCGTATTGTATTGAATTACATTGTCAGAAAAGACCGAATGTGGAGGAAATACCCACTGGCTTTAACTCTAAAAGAAGCGAGTAGTAAGATAAATCGATCTTTGAGGACAAAGATCCTGTTTAGGGGTAAATGCTGTGACAATCAGTCAATTTATGGTTGATATTTTATTCTCAAGTATTATTTAAAAACATTATTTTAATGTTATATTATGAACTCACTCATTTTGGGAAGAAATTTGGGTTTACGTCTTGAAGTAGCATCGACTACGTCTAAACCGGAGGATTCTACGTTACGTGCTTACGTTTACATACACCGTTCTTGGTGACAGTCCGACACTTCAGGAAATAAATTTATCCGTGAATATTATTTTGGAATTTTATATTTGTGTTGGTTCATAAACACACAAATTTACGAGAAGAGATTAGGACTTACGTTCATAATTTAACGCCCTTTACGATTAAACCGGAAACCCTAGGTTTACGTATTTACGTCTTTGAACTCCGTTTTTGATGAGACAATTTTTATTAGATTCGTTTTGTGCCGTTGATTCATAATTTATAAAAACGTTTTTCGTAAAACGACCCGAGGGCACGCAAATCGAGGAAACTAGAATCGAGGAGTACCCGTAAATTAATTGGGATGGGACAAGTTTACACTTGCCCACCCCTATACAAGTGGCATCCAAGAGTACACAACACACTCTTGATGTGTCAAGTTTACTTAAGTAAACAAGGACACTTGTCCTTGTTTCTTTCCAAACCACTAGCAACACAAAACTAGCCAAGACTAAACCATTATATTTAAAACATGCAAACCACACACAAACTCTCTTGGCTCCCTATGAACGTCCACCATGCTCCCAAAACACCCCATTTGATCAAAAGTTCAACCTTGAATCATGTGTTTAACTTGCACAAGTTGAATATCCTTTGATGTTATGGAGATTGGAAGTGATTCTAACATCTAAAGAGGAGATTTCTTGGTGTCCTAGGGCTGATTTCCCACAAGGAAATTATAAAGATTGGTGGACTTGAAGATGATATTGGTTTATCACAAGTTTTGCCATCAAAATCCAAGCCTTGTTCATCAAAAACTCATCTTTTCATCACTAATGGTGGTATAGAGATTGTTTCTTCCTATCCTCTTGTTATTTTGATTATGTAATCTTGTATTTTCTTTATTTATGTATATGTATATGATGATGAATGATGATTAAAAATATTATGTGGGGATTTGGTCTTGATAAACATGGTTAAAAAGATGGAAAACCTTATGAAAAAAAGTTAAAATATTGCTTAATAAGTTAGTTGTATAAAAACAGTAACTAACCATATGTTAAACTGATAAAATGGAAAAGTGGAATCAATATACAGTAAGTATTAGGTCTTGTACACATGTGAGAGTTGGCCATGCAATGTAATCATTATAATGAGTGAGATATGATCAAAACAAAATTAGTGTATCAATCTGAATAGTCTATTTTGTGAGCACTATTAGAGATACTTTGGATTGAGCAGTAGCTATAACTAAGTTATTTTTAATACATAATATAAAGTTTATGTCATCCAAAAATGAGCTTCTATCTCCCTATAGAACTCAAGATATGATAAAAATGGTGAAACTGAAACTAAAAATCAGATTTTGTGAAATTAAAGTTTAATAGTATTATATAAGCACTCAAAATAATATAGTATAAAATGTGAAATTAAAACCCACTAACTTATATATTTCATTTATATAAATATGTATAAGGATAAATAAATGGACATTATATAAAAATGGTAGTTTGTTAAATTTATAATTTATAAAAACTATAAACATGATTTTTACGTCTTTTCGGCTAGTACCTTAAAATGTAAACTTTTTAATTGTCATATACTGATATATAAGTACTTAATACATGTAAAAACCGATAAAACCCGAACTATATAACATATGGACATTAACGGGCTAAGTTAGCATTATTGGACTAATAATCCAACTAAATGGGCTAAACACTTATAAATTTACTTATTGGGCTTAACCCACTTGGGCCTAACATGTAAAGTATAATACTGATATTAAAAGTGTAAAATGGATCAATATAAGGTAATGGACTTATAATGGGCCTAATGGGCCTTGACAAGTAAAGAAGATGAACTAGTGAAACAAGTATAAAAGTTGTCATCACATAACACTAAAATGAGTAAATGAGAACGTATAAACCTACTTGATCATCATCATATATAAAATCATCATATGTATACATAATTGTTATTTTTATAAAGTCATTGGACAAGAATCTAAGACGGGTATTATTTGTCTAGGTTTCCGTGACTGAAGCACGTACCGTACATCCAAATCACCGATAACCGCCTTCCCACATCAAGGTGAGTTCATAGCCTCGCACTCTTTTAAATGTTTTTATGAAATGTTTTATAAACCCGCGAGGGAGATAACATGTTAGTTTTGATAAAATAGGACACCATTTGTCCCGATTGTTTGATTATTGATTTGGACCCGAATGATTGTATGACCCGATGAATGAATATACGACCCGATAAATGAAATAATATGGATTATTAAAGTTAGGTTATGTCACTAAAAGTCCCATTAGCATGAACTGTGAACTACCGGGATTTGGTAGACGCTTATGCATATAATAGTACTATTTGGGGACGATCACCCCAGTTCGCGCCTTGACGGTTGATCCCCGTCGTGCCACATTGATTGGTAAGCGAATTTATGTATTAGAAGATTTCCATAGCGTGATTTTTGTGACGACACGCTAATTTAGATGGGCAAATGAGTTTCGGGTTAGCTACCCGTTGTTTGTTGTAGTTAGGTAACAATGTCATGCGGCTTATAATAATCTAAATAACGAAATTACTGCTATACGTATTAAATTACAATATATTGCCTGACTAGCAATACGGGGTCTTATTATTGATATTATGTCCGTGTTTTGGTTTTACATAACCATATTCATATAATGGTTTTATTTAACTCTATACAACGTTATAAAACGTATTGTATGATGTTTTTACGACATTGGTTCGTATAATGGTTTTGAAGGCAAAAGCCTATATTATGATTTTGACAAATATTTGTATAAAATGTTTTTGGCTTATTTTATGTCCTATGACAAAGAATTGTATAAAATGATTTTCGGTAACAATTATATTTACCGATGATATGTTAATGGTTTTAATAAACTCTATGAATTCACTCGGCGTTTTCGCAGACCTTTTCTTTTAACATGTGTTGTCTCAGGTACTTGAAGGTAATTCTCAGGAAGACAACAAGAATTCATGGCCCGCACTTAAATAATAATTTCCATTTAAACGCTTTGTAAAACTTGTACGAAATACTATGACTTGGGACCTATGTAAATTTGATATTTATGAATGGAAATGCTTTATTATTAAACGACGCGATTATTAGGCGTTGTCTATAATGTGAGTAATGTGCTATCCCGTAACACCAACGACTCTTCCGCTGTATTGAATTGTGTAAATTTGGGGGTGTTACACAGATTTACGTTAATTTTTCATACAACCGTTTTAACTTCTTTAAACGACTCCGTTTACAAAACCGACACTCGGGTTTTAAAGTAAACTCAACCTAATAAGTAAACACCTCATTATCAGTAGGTTAAAATTTTCAAAACATCCATTTAGAGTCCTCGAGATTTGATCCAAATATCGACAACAACTATTTGTAGTGCCGATACTCGTCTCCCGGTACACGATCATTCAAAACATCATAACTTCGCGCTCGTTTTGAGCTAGAAGCTCTACCTTATATCAAATTGAAGCTAAGAAAAATATCTACAACCCTAGGCTATAAGCTAAGCCATTTTCAAAACATAAAAATTCGGATTTTACACTTTACTTACTGTTGTAAAATGACTATAAAAATCTTGTACAAAATCAACTTTTTGATAAAAACCAACCATGAAAATGATCATTACTATACTCTAATATCATCATACATCAACCATAACATCAAAATCATAATCAAAATAAAAATCTTAAGATCAAAATGAAGTTTCTAATAAGATTTTCTAGCAAGAACACCATGGATCATCATGAAAATGCCATGCATGATCATAACTCCTACCTACCAACATAAAAAAAATGTGCTTGCATGTAAGGATTTCTTACACCAAAATAATCCTTATGTAAATATAAGATTGGGTATATGCTTGGTTTAGCTTGAATCAACCTCAAACTCAAGATAATTTGAAGTTTGAATGTGTTTTGGGGTTGTGGTGGGTTTCGGCAAACACAAGAGAAAAAGAGAGAGAAGATGAAAATTTTCAAATGAAAAATATGGAAGTGTGTGTTTGTTTGTGGTTTATCTATAGTGGGGTAGGGACCAAAGTTAAAATTTGGCAATAGTTGTGGCTAAAAATGTAAATAGTTAGCTAAAAAGCGCGAAATAACTATTAGTAAATTTTCAAAATATTTATGGTGCTCGGGTATCATAAAGATACTTTTAAAAATTTAAAGTGTACCTCAAAAATAATAATATAGACTCTCAACTCGACTTAACACGTCATTTAAAATAAAACCTCAAAAATGACATAAATCGAACAACCGAAAATAAAACGTAAAATATTTGGCATCCATCGACATCACGCTTGCTAATACTCCTTATACTTAATAAATATTAAATATAGACCTTCCAACATCGGTTTAAACTTAAACCTCCAAAAATGAATATCGTTCAAACTCATCCAAAAAATTTAAAAATAATCGTAAAATAAGATTAAGCAATGACCTCGGTTTTGGGTTGTCACATCCCCCCTTCTTAAAAGAAGCAACGTCCGCGGCACTTAATCCTTCCTAAACAGATGAGGATACTTGTCCTTAAAGAAATCCTCACGTTCCCACGTAAACTCTGGCCCACGTCTAGAGTTCCATCTCACCTTCCCAATCAGAATTCTACTATGCTTCAACTTCTTAACTTCCCTATCCATTATCTCTACAGGTTCCTCTATAAAATGCAACTTATCATCGAGTTGAATTTCCTCCAATGGAATCACCACATCCCTTTTAGCTAAACACTTCTTCAAATAAGATACATGAAAAGTATTATGAATAGCCTTAAGCTCATCAGGCAATTCTAACTTATAAGCCACCAGTCTAATCCTTTGGATAATCTTAAACGGTCCAATATATCTCGGGCTCAACTTTACTCTCTTTCCAAAACGTATTACTCGTTTCCATAGAGATACTTTCAACATCACCATGTCTCCTACTTCAAATTCCAACGGTTTCCTTATGTTATCAGCATAACTCTTTTGTCTACTGGCAGATAACAAACGCTTCTTAATTTGCACAATCTTTTCATTCATCTCAAATATCATTTCAGGCCCAGTCAATTGACTTTCTCCTACCTCACTCCAACATACTGGAGATCTACACTTACGTCCATACAAAGCTTCAAATGGAGCGACTTTAATACTAGCATGATAACTATTATTGTACGAAAATTCAACCAATGGCAAATGCTTATCCCAACCATTTCCAAAATCAATCACACATGCAAGAAGCATATCCTCTAACGTTTGAATCGTTCTTTCACTTTGTCCATCAGTTTCTGGATGATATGCTGTACTCAAACATAACTCCGTTCACATCGCTTTCTACAAAGACTTCCAAAATTTTTGAAGTAAACCTACTATCACGATCAGAAATTATCGACAAAGGAACACCATGTCGACAAACAATCTCCTTCACATACACTGTTTTTAATCTCTCCATACTATCTGTCTTCTTCATTGGCAAAAAGTGAGCAGACTTAGTCAATCTATCTACAATCACCCATATCATATCACTACCATTTACAGTCCTTGGCAAACCTGTCACAAAATCCATAGTAATCTTCTCCCATTTCCACTCAGGAATCTCAGGTTGCACTAATAACCCAGACGGTTTCTTATGTTCAGCCTTCACCTTCGCACAAGTTAAACACTTATTAACATATTGTGCTATATCTGCCTTCATATTCGGCCACCAATAAACTTTCTTAAGATCTTGATACATCTTGTCCGATCCAGGATGTATTGAATACTTTGACTTATGAGATTCATTCATCACCAAATCTCGCACCCCTAACGAATCTTCCTCAGACGGACACAACGGTAATCAAATCCTATTCTTAAAATACCTCAATCCATTCGACCTTACTTCAAACAATGGTTTCAACGTTCTACCCAAATTTTCTGCCTCAACATTCTCTTTCTTCAATCCATTAGTTTGGGCTTTCAATATATCTCTTCTGTCAGATCAACACTTTCCAACATCGTCAAAGCTCTAACTCTTATAGACTTATCTCTTTCCTTTCTAATAAGTGCATCAGCTACCACATTCGCTTTACCAGGATGGTAACGAATCTTGCAGTCATTATCACTCAGCAACTCAACCCATCTCCTTTGCCTCATATTCAATTCCTTTTGATCCAAAATATACTGCAAACTCTTATGATCAGTGAAAACCACACACTTGGTTCCATACAAGTAGTGTGTCCACATCTTCAAAGAAAAAATAATAGCCCCAAGTTCTAAATCATGCGTAGTGTAAATCTCTTCATGCTTCCTTAATTGTCTCGACGCATACGCTATTACTTTCTCCCTTTGCATCAACACAACTCCAAATCCTTTATGAGACGCGTCACAGTACACTACAAAATCCTCAGATCCTTCTCGCAAAGACAATATCGGCGCAGAACACAACTTATCCTTCAACATACTAAATGCAGATTACTCTTCCAATCCCCATTCAAACACTCGATTCTTTTCCGTAAGCTTAGTCAACGGCTTAGCAATTAACGAAAACTTCTCAATAAACCTTCTATAATACCCAGCCAAACCAAGAAATTGGCGAACTTCAGTCGGCGTCTTCGGCACTGACCAATCCTTAATTGCATCAATCTTAGCAGGATCCACACGAGCACCTTCACTATCAATCACGTGCCCCAAAAATTGCACTGATTTCAACCAAAATTCACACTTAGAGAATTTCGCATACAACTTCTCCTTCTTCAACAATTCCAAAATTGTTCTCAAATGCTTCTCATGTTCCTCTTCACTATTGGAATAAACGAGAATATCATCAATGAATACGATAACAAACTCATCCAAATACGGCTTACATACACGATTTATCAAATCCATAAATACAGCAGGCGCATTTGTTAACCCAAAAGGCATCACTTGAAATTCGAAATGTCCATATCGAGTACGGAAAGCTGTTATAGGAATATCTTCTTCCCTAACTCTCAGTTGATGATACCCAGATCTCAAATCAATCTTCGAGTATACACTAGATCCTTGCAACTGATCAAACAAATCATCAATCCTCGGCAGTGGATACCGATTCTTGACAGTCAATTTGTTAAGCTCTCTGTAATCAATACACATTCTAAAAGAACCATCTTTCTTCCTAACAAATAAAACAGGCGCACCCCACGGCGACGAACTTGGTCTAATAAATCCCTTATCCATCAATTCCTTCAATTGATCAGATAATTCTTTCATCTCAAATGGAGCTAAACGATACGGTGCATGAGCAACTAGCGCAGCACCCGGTACTAAATCAATACGAAACTCTACTTCACGATGCGGCGGTAATCCTGGCAATTCCTTAGGGAAAACCTCAGGATACTCTCTAATCACAGGCACATCCTCCAATTTCCTTTCATTCACACCATCATTACTTATCTGTGCAAGAATCACATCACAACCTGCTTCTATATACCTCATCATCTTTAAACAAGAAACAACTCTCAAACGAGACGTACATTCATCACCTTTCACAGTCAATACCCTATTCCTTAGCGGTATCTGAACTAATCTTTCTCCACAAACAATTACTGCACCATTACCAACTAACCAGTCCATTCCAACAATCACGTCAAAAGATCCCAACTCTATGGGCATCAAATCAATACTAAACACATCATTAGCTAACTTCAAGGAACAACCTTTTAGTATAGAACTAGTGCTTACAACCTTACCATCAGCTAACTCCACATTATAACTAGTTGTCAATCTCATTGGTTCTCTATCCAATAGCTGACTGAATCTAACATCTACGAAACTTCTATCGGATCAAGAATCAAATAACACACTAGCATAACAAGCATCAAGTAAGAACGTATCAGTCACCACGTTCGGCCCTTGAGGTTTGTTAGCATCTCCCACGACATAGGCTGGAGCAGCAATCCCAGCAGCAACAGTAGCAACATTGCCTCCCTGTCGTATGCCAACCCTCAGACAGTTCCCTTGCTTATGTCCACGGCCTCCACATCCAGAATAGTAAACTACCTTAACAGCATTAGCCCCAGTGGCTACACCCTTGTTTCTACAATCTGCCATCTTATGTCCGGCCTTCCCACACTTGTTGCAAGCAGGTGGACAATTTCCAACATGATACAGATTACACCGACCACACTTCGGATTCACTTTGTTATCTTGATTTCCTGTAGCAGCACGAACACCATCATTCCTTCTTAAATTGTATTGTTGATTCCTATTCGGTCCTTGGTTATTGTTATTACGATAACCACCTCAATTCTGCCCTTGACTTGAGTGTGCAGCTTCCCACTTTCTCTTATTCCCTTCAGCAATAATATCCTTTCGATCCTGCAGCTTTACATCCATTAAAGCATGAGCCATTTGAACAGCTTCATCAAATGACTTGGGTTTCGACGAAGTAGTTTCTCCCTTGATATTACTAGATAAACCCCTAATATACTGCTTCATCTTCTTACGGTCATCAGCAAACGCATCAGGACACAACAAACATAAATTAGAAAATCTCCTTGTATAAGCTACAATATAATTGTTCCTCAGCAACAAATGCCTCAATTCATCTTCCAACTGACCTAACTCTTCCTCAGGACAAAACTTAGCGGTCAACAGTCCCTTGGTCACAGTCCATGTTCTAGCATTAGCTTCAACCAATCCTACGGTAGCTACTTGACTATTCCACCAACTCAACGCATCATCCTGAAAAGTAGCTGCAGCAAATTTTACCTACTAGCTTCTGAACATCCACTGATTTCAAAAGTACTTTCAATCTTCTCAATCCACCTCCTTAATTCCAATGCACCACCAGTACCACGAAATCGGGTAGGTCCACATTTCATGAAACTAGCATAAGAACATTCCTTCTGAACCTGCTGAACAGCAGCATTACCTCCAACTTGTCCCGCAGCATTTCCTTCTGCTTGTTCATCAGCATTACCTCCAACCTGATTGTAACACCCCCACAAAATGCTATGCGCAGCGGAACTACAACATTTGGGTGCTACTCGGTTATCATTACACACAAGATATATCGAACGACTCTAAAGAGACGTCAACTTAAAACTTGAATTAAAAATTGTTAAATGATACATGTCCACGGTTTTTCCAACCCCACTTGGTACAACAGAGTTTAGCGTTTTCGGTCCCCATGAATCTCGACCCAAGAATTTCAGTTTCACAACAACATAACATTAAAATTAAAAATGTTTAAGTAGGAAAGGGAGGAAAAACAAGCAGACTCCAAGCCATACACACAACATCCATCCCATGCACGCTCCATGCTACACTTCAGCGGTTACCTGAAACACATGCCAAAATTTGGTCAACGAAAACGTTGAGTGGAATTCATAGGTTTTACAATTCATTTTGAACGTATATGAAATAAAAACCATTCACGATCATTCATAGACTTGTCGATCAAACAATCTATATTCAAGATACTGACAATTGTGTTTAAGCTCATGACACTAAACCGTTAACTCAATCACCCGCGTAATAATTACCGGCGTGATTCAGATGAAACCATGGCCCCTAATAAGGCATCAGTTGCAATTATGCCTTGTCTCTTATCACAAATTATCCGTCCGCAGGGGGTATCAACGTACTAGCCCTCGTCTCGGATAGGGTAGTCAACCCCATAGTACTATCACTTTGTATAAGCGGCTATTTCCCCCTTCGCAAGGGCAAGACAATAGTTAATAGTTCATGAAATTAGGGTCTTTTGCAACTAGGTACTCAACACAATTTCTAAGGCAACATTCGGGACTAACAATCATTCATGACATACGTTCATTTTAAAAACTAGCATGCATTTCCCTCGCGGGTAAAACAGTTTGAAATAATAGTAAGCGAGGCTATAAATTCACACCTTATATATTAAGTAGTCGGTAGTTCGAGAGATGATCACTGACGATGATACGGATGCCCGGGTAATTCAACACCTATCAACCAAATAACGCGTAATGAGTAATCTCATTTTAAAACCTTATGGTACTGTATAAAATACATAGATACTAGTCACTTAGGACAATTACAACTCACGCCAAAACAAAACAACAAGCATCACTCATTTTACACCATTTGTTCTTATTATTTACGTCATCCATTTTTACTCATTTTCGCCGGTACTTACCGAAAGTACGGGCTGTTTTACTATATTTAACCATTCTTATAAAATTTGACAAAATTCTCAAAAATACTATAAGACCTGTAGATAACACATTTTTAATCCCAATAAAAGTTTTTACTTCTACGACCCGTTACTCAACGCTTTTCCAAAATCTACATTTTTCGGACTGAATTTGTACTTCGACCAACTTGGACTTCTTTGACCTATTTGAAATGCACCCTTGACTTCTTTGACTCCTAAGTCCACTTATAGACTCAATTACACAGGTTTGTGACCAAAATTTGACCTTTGACCTTTTACCAATTCATACTTGTGGTCCTCGGGATTTGGCTAAAACTAAACATAAATTCGGATTATGAAAGTTCTCGTCTCCCGGTACACGATCTTTAAAACCTCATAACTTTTGGCTCGTTTGGAGTCACGAGCTCTACCTTATACCAAATTAAAGCTAAGAAGGCCCTCTATGACTACATTTAGCTATCTAGACCTGTAGGAAAAATTATTTTTATGAAAAGGTCTTAAACTTTCTGCCTAAATTTAACCATACCAAAATCACACTTACGCTCGATTCCAAACCTATTTATCATTACTAGGCTTCATCCTAAGCATTCTCAATCATAACCAAACACAAATTTCAGTCCCTAAACCCTATTGATCAACAACCTCATAAGCTAAAAATCTAAAAACTAACATGCAAACACTTGTATCCATCTAGAACATCAATAAACACAAAACCAAACACAAAACCAATGCTCAAAACATCAATCACCATGGCTCCCCAAACACCCCCTTTAGCCGTGGGGTTTGGGTGACCAAATCACCACAACCAAATCAATTTTGGTGGGTTTGATTAGTGATTATACCCTCATTTCACATGAATTTAACATGCATTATCCAATTAACCTCAAAAACGAGTTTAAATGATCTTGAAAATTTTTGGAAAAATAATTTGAATGCATGTGGGATTTGAGTACATAGAAAGGTGGGGAATGATAAGATTAGAGGTGGTCTAACCTTAGTTTCAATGAAAATCAAGTAGAAAAAATTTTTAATGGTGGTTTTGGTGGGTTTGGGGGTGACCGTCGGCTTTAGGAGAAGAGAGGGAGAGAACCAAAAAATTTTCCAAGTGTTTTTGTGAAGTGTGTGTGTTCTTTCCCCTTTTTGTAAATTTGGAAGGACCCATTGTGCAATTAAAGCTTTCTTTTGGCCTCAAGTAAAAACGTCACTAAAACTTTGCGGGATTGACTCACTAGTCATTTTAGAAAAATTTACGGGAGTCGGAAATTATCCCAAACACTCCAAAATACTTTTGGGATACTTTAAATGTACTCGGAAAGCTATAAAACTCACCCGACTCAACTTAACACGAACCGTAAGCAAAATTCTCGAAAAATTACATTATCGATAAATCGTCAATAATTATAGAAATTTGGGCATCCATCGGGATCGTATTCGTCATCGTCCTTCTTGAATCGTCAATCGTAAAAATTATAACCTCGAACATCGGCTTTAACCAAAATACTTATATATATAGAAATTAAAATTTATTAAAAATTTCAAAAATTAGCGTAATTTAGGGTAACGTTAATGACCTCGGTTCTAGGGTGTCACATCCACCCCTCCTTAAAGAGAGCGACGTCCCGGCGCTCGCCTCTTCTTGTACTCACATTTTGTTCTGCTGGAACAGATGAGGATACCTTTCCTTGAAAAAGTCCTCACGTTCCCAAGTGTATTCCGGTCCACGTTTAGAATTCCATCGAACCTTCACAATAGGAATTCTACTACGCTTCAGCCTCTTGACCTCTCGGTCCATAATTTCCACAGGTTCTTCCACAAAATGCATTTTGTCGTCCAGTCGAATCTCGTCCAAAGGAATCACCAATTCCTTATCCGCCAGACTCTTCTTCAGGTTCGATACGTGAAACGTGTCGTGAATAGCACTAAGCTCGTTCGGCAATTCTAACTTGTACGCTACTGGTCCAATTCGTTCAGCGATCTTAAATGGTCCAATATACCTCGGACTCAACTTTCCCTTCTTCCCAAAACGAATTACACCCTTTTACGGCGATACCTTGAGCATAACCATATCTCCGACTTCAAACTCCAACGGTTTCCTTCTGTTATCGGCATAACTCTTCTGTCGACTTCTCGCAGCTAGTAGTCGGTTCTTGATTTGCACAATCTTCTCTGTCGTTTCTAAAACCATTTCGGGTCCAGTCAATTGACTTTCTCCTACTTCACTCCAACACACAGGTGATCTACACTTCCTTCCATACAATGCTTCGAACGGTGCTGCCTTGATACTCGCATGATAACTATTATTATACGAAAACTCCACTAGAGGCAAGTGGCGTTCCCAACTTCCTCCAAAATCAATCACGCATGCTCGGAGCATGTCCTCCATCGTCTGAATAGTTCGTTCACTCTGGCCATCAGTTTCCGGGTGATAAGCCGTACTTAAATTCAATTCAGTGCCCATCGCACGTTGAAGCGATTTCCAAAATTCCGAAGTAAATCTACTGTCGCGATCCGAAATGATCGATAACGGCACTCCATGTCTGCAGACGATCTCTTTCACGTACACACTGGCTAGCTTTTCCATGCTGTCCGTCTTCTTCATAGGTAAGAAATGAGCAGATTTCGTTAACCTATCCACTATTACCCATATCATATCACATCCACTAGGAGTTCTAGGTAAACCCGTCACGAAATCCATAGCGATTTTCTCCCATTTCCATTCCGGGATCTCTGGTTGTACCAACAATCCAGACGGTTTCTTATGTTCTGCTTGAACCTTCGCGCAAGTCAAACACTTACTAACGTAACGAGCAATATCCGCCTTCATATTCGGCCACCAATAAACTTTCTTCAGGTCGTGATACATTTTGTCCGATCCAGGATGTATCGAATATTTCGACTTATGCGACTCGTTCATAACCAATTCTCGTACTCCAGGCTTTCCTTCCTCAGATGAACACAATGGTAACCAAATCCGATTCTCAAAATATCTCAGTCCGTCTGACCTAATCACGAAAAGAGGTTTCAACATTCTTCCCAAGTTCTCAGCTTCAACATTCCCTTTCATTAGTCCCCTCTCTTGAGCCTTCAGTATAGTTTCGGTTAAGTCAACGCTCTCAGTCATCACCAAAGCTCTGACTCTCAAAGGTTTCTCTCGTTCCTTCCTACTCAGTGCATCTGCTACAACATTCGCCTTGCCAGGGTGGTAGCGAATTTCGCAGTCGTAATCATTTAGTAGTTCAACCCATCGTCTCTGTCGCATGTTCAACTCCTTTTGATCTAAAATGTGTTGCAAACTCTTGTGGTCAGTGAATACAACACACTTCGTCCCATACAAATAATGTCTCCACAACTTCAACACAAAAACTAAAGCTCCTAATTCCAAATCGTGCGTCGTGTAGTTCTCCTCATTCTTCCTCAGTTG
This sequence comes from Glebionis coronaria, assembly GCA_025667525.1. Taxonomy (NCBI): domain Eukaryota; kingdom Viridiplantae; phylum Streptophyta; class Magnoliopsida; order Asterales; family Asteraceae; genus Glebionis; species Glebionis coronaria. Next base: position 497,569 of record JANFOE010001327.1, read on the forward strand.
CCTCGATGCGTAAGCTATCACCTTTTCACGTTGCATCAATACCGCTCCATAACCCTTACGAGATGCATCACAATACACTACAAAATCTTCGGTTCCTTCAGGCAATGACAATATCGGTGCGGAACATAACTTGTCCTTGAGCGTTTTGAAAGCGAGTTCTTCCTCATTTCCCCATTCATACACCCTATTCTTTTCGGTAAGCTTTGTCAATGGTTTTGCAATCAACGAAAATCCTTCAATGAACCTTCGATAATACCCAGCTAAACCAAGGAATTGTCGAACTTCAGTCGGCGTTGTCGGTGCCGACCATTCCCTGATCGCTTCGACCTTGGCAGGATCCACGCGAACTCCCTTGCTATCAATCACGTGACCTAGGAATTGCACGGATTCTAACCAAAACTCACACTTCGAGAACTTCGCATACAGCTTCTCCTTCTTTAACAACTCCAAAATCTTCCTCAGGTGCTTCTCGTGCTCCTCCTTACTCTTAGAGTAAATAAGTATATCATCGATGAAAACAATAACAAACTTATCTAGATACGGCTTGCACACGCGATTCATAAGGTCCATGAATACAGCAGGCGCGTTCGTCAACCCAAACGGCATCACTCGAAATTCAAAGTGTCCATACCGCGTACGAAAGGCAGTTATAGGAATATCCTCCTCTCTTACACGTAGTTGATGATACCCTGATCTTAAGTCGATCTTTGAGTATATACTGGAACCTTGCAATTGATCAAACAAATCGTCAATCCTCGGCAATGGGTACCGATTCTTAACCGTCAGCTTGTTGAGTTCCCTATAGTCAATACACATCCGAAATGAACCATCTTTCTTCTTCACAAACAACACTGGCGCTCCCTATGGTGATGAACTCGACCTAATAAATCCCTTGTCCATCAATTCCTTCAGTTGATCCGATAATTCCTTTAACTCGGATGGCGCTAAGCGATAAGGTGCACGCGCAACCGGCGCAGCTCCTGGCACCAAATCAATTCGAAACTCGACCTCACGGGTGGGTGGTAAACCCGGCAACTCGTTTGGAAAAACTTCCGGATATTCGCAGATAACAGGTACCTCTTCAATCCTCGCCTCTAAATCACCATCACTCGAAACCTGTGCCAAAAACACATCGCATCCGCTCTCTACATACTTCATCATTTTCAAACAGGAAATCACTTTCAAACGAGAAGTGCATTCGTCTCCCTTCACAGTCAATACTTTATTCCTCAACGGAATCTGAACTAATCTCTCGCCACAGACGATCATAGCACTGTGCGCCATTAGCCAATCCATTCCCACAATCACGTCGAACGATCCTAGCTCTATAGGCATCAAGTCGATTTTAAAAGCGTAATTTCCTAACTTCAAGGTACACCCTTTCAGTATAGAATTCGTACTAACAATTTTTCCATCGGCTAACTCAACGTTATAACTAGTCGCTAACAACACCGGTTTTCTATCGATATGACGACTAAATTTAACATCTACAAAACTCTTGTCAGAGCCAGAATCAAACAAAATACTAGCATAACAAGCGTCTAGCAAAAACGTACCGGTAACCACGTTAGGACCCTGTGGTTTATCAGCCGTCCCTACTTGATACACGGCAGCAGCGTTGTTACCTCCCCGCTTGTTTCCTGCCTTCGGGCAATTCACTTGCATATGGCCTCTCTCTCCACATCCAAAACATCCCCTCATTCTGATAGCATTCGCCCCAGTGGCTACTCCTCCCGCTCGGCAACCAGACGTCCTGTGACCTGCTTTTCCACATTTTCCGCATGCAGGCGGGCAATTCCCGACATGGTACAAGTTGCACCTACCACAGTGGGGATTCACTTTTACTCCTCTGGGGTTTGTCACAGCCCTCATCCCTTCATTCCTTCGTTGGTTAAACTGCTGATTGCGGTTCTGACCATGGTTGTTTCGATTTCCACTTCGGTTTTGGCCCTGGGATTGATTGCTTTGTGCCGCTTCCCATTTCCTCTTATTTCCTTCAGAAATGAAGTTCTTCTTGTCCTGGAGCTTGACGTCCATCAATGCGTGAGCCATCTGGACCGCTTCATCAAACAACCCAGGTTTAGACGAAGTCGTCTCACCTTTGATATTGCTGGATAAACCTTTGATGTACTGTTTCATCTTCTTGGCATCATTGGCAAAAATGTCTGGACACAAAAGGCTTAGTTCATTAAACCTCCTGGTGTAAGCAGCGATATCATTGTTCTTCAAGGTCAGGTGCCTCAACTCATCTTCCAATTGACCCAATTCCTCTTCCGGGCAGAACTTCTTGGTCAAAAGAGCTTTTGTCGCAGTCCATGTTCTTGCATTTGCTACAGCCAATCCAACAGTGGCTACTTGGGTGTTCCACCAACTTAATGCATCGTCAAGAAACGTAGCAGCCGCAAACTTAACCTTGTCCGCTTCTGAACAACCGCTGATCTCGAAAGTACTTTCAACCTTTTCCAACCATCTTCTAAGTTCTAGAGCTCCACCAGTTCCACGAAATTGCGTGGACCGCATTTCATAAAACTAGAATAGGTACACACTCTCGGGGCTTGCTGTCTCCCCACGTTTCTACCCTGGTCCTGATTTCTCCCGGCTCGATCTGCTTCTAGCGCATTTGCTATAGCTTCCTGAATCATTGTGTTTACACGATCGGCGGTTAGCTTTGGAGGCATGGTGTTATCGAATATCTCTTTCTGCAAGACAGGGAAAATAGAAAAACAATGTAAGTATACACATCAAGATTAAGATGGATTTCTCTTTCAAGACATAATATACATACAACGACACATCACTACAGAGTTACTAATATTCATCAATTCACATCACAAAAGATCAAATTTAAGACATATCACAAATCATGAAAGGTAAACATGGATTGTATTGATAATTCACCAAAATTGTGACAAGTATTGCCACTACAATCATTCACCATAAAACTTAAGTCCTCAAGTTTTTCGTCATAATACCATCATACAAAAGTCTAAAACAGTTCTATTACAACGATCAAAGATAAAATACAAGACAAGCAACTAGGCATGTGGTGATCCACATGGCCTCTTGGATGGCGGTTCGTCATCATCTTCCTCGGGTTCCTCTTCGCTATCATCCTTGTCCACATCATCCATTTTTCTCTTTCCTTTGTCGTTCGGCCCACATTCAGTCTCCTTTTTCGTCCCTGATGTAGACCCACACTCAATTGCTACCTGATTTCCCACAGTAATACAAGCACCTCTAGTAGGCGGCTGAATCATGAAGTCATTAGCCTCCATCTCCAAATCGTCCACGAATCTCCAATCTGGGGGCAATGATGCTCTCACTCGATGCTCCCAACTCTGCATCCTTGACAATTTCACTTGATCTTCCCTAACACGGTCAAGACTAGCGCTCAAATTCGCGACCATCGATCTTAGACTGTTGATGTCACTTTTGTTTACATTTCCATCATACTCAATTCTTGCAGTCCTTTCCAACAGTCTTTGGTGTTCCCTTTCATTCTTATCAAACCTCTTAATTACCCTGGTCTCAACTACAAACCGCTCATACATCAACCTATCCATCCTCCTCAAACGACCTGCAGGATCCCAGTAGTGTCTTGGTCTCGGAAAGTAGACCCTTGCGATATTCTCATGAATCGATTGCGACTTGGATGATTTGCTGGACTCTGCACCGCTCCCATTACTTACTCGAACAAACCCTGGCACTGTTCTCAAATAGTCCTTACAATTGTCCATCGGGCGATTAAAGGGTTGCTGCTCATATCGATCGGTTGGAGGTACTTCATAACCCTTCGGCGAATTCGGAGATTGAAACAAATCAGGTTCGGTCTGACCTACAGCATTCTCAGGAATGCCATCATCCATTAGTTCCTCGGGCTCTTCCTCAGAATCCTCACTCTCATCACTACTGATGCTAAAATTGTCCACCTCACTTTCATCATTGTCATTTTCCGGCCCTATTTCCTCTTCTGGAGCGATCCATCCATTGTCATTATCCGGCGGGTTCGGAGGAAACGGTCCCCCTTCGTGACCTACGACGTAATCGTTTTCATTGCCATTAGGCGGTACCTCGGCCATTCCTGCAATAACAGCGAATTTCGGAGGGTACATAAGTAATTATACAATATTTATAAATACATGCATGCAAATGCAATACAAAGGTGGTACATATGCCCAAAATGTAATAATATGATGCTCATGCATGATTAATACAAAAATTACGATGTCGGATATTCCACGTATAATTTCAGCGTCTACATATAGTAATTTCCATACTTACGTAATAATTACCCACATATATACTTCAACTCACAAGTATACGTCAAATGCCATGAATACAAAAATAAATCTTACCGGAGCCATGCAGGATAGTTGTGTGTGCTTGGACCATTTCTTACGACACCAAAAGTTATAGTTTAGGATTTTCAAAAACGACCTAGTTCTCTATAACTCCAGGCTCTGATTACCAATCTGTAACACCCCCACAAAATGCTATGCGCAGCGGAACTACAACATTTGGGTGCTACTCGGTTATCATTACACACAAGATATATCGAACGACTCTAAAGAGACGTCAACTTAAAACTTGAATTAAAAATTGTTAAATGATACATGTCCACGGTTTTTCCAACCCCACTTGGTACAACAGAGTTTAGCGTTTTCGGTCCCCATGAATCTCGACCCAAGAATTTCAGTTTCACAACAACATAACATTAAAATTAAAAATGTTTAAGTAGGAAAGGGAGGAAAAACAAGAAGACTCCAAGCCATACACACAACATCCATCCCATGCACGCTCCATGCTACACTTCAGCGGTTACCTGAAACACATGCCAAAATTTGGTCAACGAAAACGTTGAGTGGAATTCATAGGTTTTACAATTCATTTTGAACGTATATGAAATAAAAACCATTCACGATCATTCATAGACTTGTCGATCAAACAATCTATATTCAAGATACTGACAATTGTGTTTAAGCTCATGACACTAAACCGTTAACTCAATCACCCGCGTAATAATTACCGGCGTGATTCAGATGAAACCATGGCCCCTAATAAGGCATCAGTTGCAATTATGCCTTGTCTCTTATCACAAATTATCCGTCCGCAGGGGGTATCAACGTACTAGCCCTCGTCTCGGATAGGGTAGTCAACCCCATAGTACTATCACTTTGTATAAGCGGCTATTTCCCCCTTCACAAGGGCAAGACAATAGTTAATAGTTCATGAAATTAGGGTCTTTTGCAACTAGGTACTCAACACAATTTCTAAGGCAACATTCGGGACTAACAATCATTCATGACATACGTTCATTTTAAAAACTAGCATGCATTTCCCTCGCGGGTAAAACAGTTTGAAATAATAGTAAGCGATGCTATAAATTCACACCTTATATATTAAGTAGTCGGTAGTTCGAGAGATGATCACTGACGATAATACGGATGCCCGGGTAATTCAACACCTATCAACCAAATAACGCGTAATGAGTAATCTCATTTTAAAACCTTATGGTACTGTATAAAATACATAGATACTAGTCACTTAGGACAATTACAACTCACGCCAAAACAAAACAACAAGCATCACTCATTTTACACCATTTGTTCTTATTATTTACGTCATCCATTTTTACTCATTTTCGCCGGTACTTACCGAAAGTACGGGCTGTTTTACTATATTTAACCATTCTTATAAAATTTGACAAAATTCTCAAAAATACTATAAGACCTGTAGATAACACATTTTTAATCCCAATAAACGTTTTTACTTCTACGACCCGTTACTCAACGCTTTTCCAAAATCTACATTTTTCGGACTGAATTTGTACTTCGACCAACTTGGACTTCTTTGACCTATTTGAAATGCACCCTTGACTTCTTTGACTCCTAAGTCCACTTATAGACTCAATTACACAGGTTTGTGACCAAAATTTGACCTTTGACCTTTTACCAATTCATACTTGTGGTCCTCGGGATTTGACTAAAACTAAACATAAATTCGGATTATGAAAGTTCTCGTCTCCCGGTACACGATCTTTAAAACCTCATAACTTTTGGCTCGTTTGGAGTCACGAGCTCTACCTTATACCAAATTAAAGCTAAGAAGGCCCTCTATGACTACATTTAGCTATCTAGACCTGTAGGAAAAATTATTTTTATGAAAAGGTCTTAAACTTTCTGCCTAAATTTAACCATACCAAAATCACACTTACGCTCGATTCCAAACCTATTTATCATTACTAGGCTTCATCCTAAGCATTCCCAATCATAACCAAACACAAATTTCAGTCCCTAACCCCTATTGATCAACAACCTCATAAGCTAAAAATCTAAAAACTAACATGCAAACACTTGTATCCATCTAGAACATCAATAAACACAAAACCAAACACAAAACCAATGCTCAAAACATCAATCACCATGGCTCCCCAAACACCCCCTTTAGCCGTGGGGTTTGGGTGACCAAATCACCACAACTAAATCAATTTTGGTGGGTTTGATTAGTGATTATACCCTCATTTCACATGAATTTAACATGCATTAATCCAATTAACCTCAAAAACGAGTTTAAATGATCTTGAAAATTTTTGGAAAAATAATTTGAATGCATGTGGGATTTGAGTACATAGAAAGGTGGGGAATGATAAGATTAGAGGTGGTCTAACCTTAGTTTCAATGAAAATCAAGTAGAAAAAATTTTTAATGGTGGTTTTGGTGGGTTTGGGGGTGACCGTCGGCTTTAGGAGAAGAGAGGGAGAGAACCAAAAATTTTTCCAAGTGTTTTTGTGAAGTGTGTGTGTTCTTTCCCCTTTTTTGTAAATTTGGAAGGACCCATTGTGCAATTAAAGCTTTCTTTTGGCCTCAAGTAAAAACGTCACTAAAACTTTGCGGGATTGACTCACTAGTCATTTTAGAAAAATTTACGGGAGTCGGAAATTATCCCAAACACTCCAAAATACTTTTGGGATACTTTAAATGTACTCGGAAAGCTATAAAACTCACCCGACTCAACTTAACACGAACCGTAAGCAAAATTCTCGAAAAATTACATTATCGATAAATAGTCAATAATTATAGAAATTTGGGCATCCATCGGGATCGTATTCGTCATCGTCCTTCTTGAATCGTCAATCGTAAAAATTATAACCTCGAACATCGGCTTTAACCAAAATACTTATATATATAGAAATTAAAATTTATTAAAAATTTCAAAAATTAGCGTAATTTAGGGTAACGTTAATGACCTCGGTTCTAGGGTGTCACACTGATTTCCAACATTCCCTACAACCTTACCAGCAGCATTCCTATTCTCAGCCTCTTGGTTCCTCGCAACACGTTTAGCTTCCAAAGCTCTAGCGATAGCTTGCTAAATCATGGTATTAACAGTAGCAGTCGTCAATTTAGGCGGCATGTTTACAGGAAACTAACCAAACAGTAATTTAGTAAAGTCAGAAAAATGCCTCCCAACTCCTTCCTGTAAGCATAACAGAAAAATAACAAGTAAGTATTCATATCAAGATAAGAAGAAGGATTTCTCTATCAAGATGTAACATGGATACTACATGCACCAACAACACAATTCATAATGAATCATTAACCAATTCACACAAGAACTAATAAGACAAATCATAAGTCATGAAGGTAATTTTGGATTGCTTTGGAAAATCTCCACAAAATTGTGACAAGTAATGTCACTACAATCCATCATCACAACAACTTAAAAGTCATTAAGTTTCATCACAAACTAGAGTACGAGTCTACATAAGTTCTATTACAACATGGCTAAATAAAAACAACATAAAGAACTAAACATCAAATCCCCACAGGTTCTTGTACATCGGCTCGTCATCACTGCTGCTATCATCATCATCATATTCTTCCTCCACTTTTTCATTCCCTTTTCGACTACCTCCTTCACTCGGCTTCACCGACACTTGAGCTTCCACCTGATCCGGCACATCACGAATCACAACACCTCGACTAGGAAAAGATCTCATCGGAAAATCCCACGCACTCAACCTAGCATTCCTTTCTTGCTCCCTACGTAACCTTTCAACTTGCCCACTCAAATTCAACACCATAGATCTCAATTTAACAACTTAATCCATTTCCCTTGCCCTAACAAACTCTGATCTCCTCACACTACCAACAAACCTGTCAAACTTTTTCTCTTTCTGCTCAAACCTCCTAATCACACGAGTCTCAACCAAATACCTTTCAAACAAAGACCTATCAAATTTCTTAAGAAACCAAAAAATATCATCATAAGACCTAGGACCTGGACAATAAACCTTAGGAATACCATCGTGAATAGATCGAGCACTAGCAGCCCTACTCAACTCAACAGGAACATCACCCATAGCAAAGGCAATCCCAGGCAAACTGCTAATATAAGCATCACAAGTAGGAGTCGAAGAACGAACAACAGGTCGCTGACAATCAGGAACAGTCTGTGGCACAACATTGACCCTTGAAACATAACTACCTTGTATCAACTCAGGCTCTGTCTGACCAACTGCAGTAAGTGGAATCCCATCATCTAAAAACTCAAAAGGCTCCTCATCGTCACTAGCACCAAAGTTATCCACTTCCTCACCATCCACTACATTAGTCAAATCAATCCATCCATCCTCTGGAGGTAAACCAGCCATTTTCTACAATTATAAGGGTTTAAGGATACTTAAGGTAATCGTTAATAAAATAATAATTGGTATGCAATGCTCATGCAAATGTCATACGTTATCCATGCTATGCAACACAATGCAAATGATGTTTATGCAATGCTCGTAATAAAAATAAATATGATACTGACAAGCACTCAGCGTACTTTCAATAATTCCAATACAATATCGTAGTATTTACTTAATAAATACTCGGGAAATCATCTCAGTTATGAAGGATACATCTACAATGCAAAACAAAACTAAAAGTGATCTTACCGGAGCGTTGCAGAGGAGTTGTGTGCTTTTGAAGAATAAATACTTTCGACACCAAAGTTATAGTTTAGGACAATTTTCAAAATCGACCCAGTTCTCGATAACTTGCAGCTCTGATTACCAATCTCAAACACCCCTAATTTACATTGCGCAGCGGAAATACACAATTCGGTGCTAGACACAAGCATCATCACACAAGATATATTGAACGACTCAAAAGTAAGACGTTTACACATAAATATAAACATGATTTTCATAAATGGTCTAAAACATAGATTTCAACCCAAATTGTACTGACACGATACCAGAGTAAAGCGTTTTGTCCCCATGGATCTCGACCAACAACCAACAAATTTAGTACAGTACATCAACATAAAGTAAATTGTTCAAACATTAAAAGGTAAAAACAGTTTAGACCAACATTCTTCCAAAAGCCAAGCCTCAACCTCCACAGCAAAGCTCCATGCTCCATCACTTCCTATTACCTGAAATACATGCATAAAACGGGTCAACAATAATGTTGAGCGAGACTATAGGTTTATCAAATCACATTTGAACACAAGAAGAAAATCAATCATAATCATTTATAGAATTGTCGTACACACAATCTATATTCAAGGCAGTAATAATAATGATATTATTAAACAAACATTGTATTTAAGCTCATGACACCGACCCCTTAACCAAATAGTCACCCACGCCAAATGCCGGCCTGACTAGAATAAAACCATTGCCCCTCTAGGGTATCAGTTGCTAGAATACCACAATCTTATTCACGTAAAATTATCCTTCCCAGCGGGTTACTCAACGTAATGCCCTGGTCTCAGATAGGGTGGTCAACCCAATAGTATTATCATTAGAATAAGCGGCTATTCCCGACTCACAACATCAAGTCAGAAGATAGTTAACGGCTCATGAATTTAGAGTCTTTAGCTACAAGTTACTCAATAGAATGAAATCAACTTTAGGCAACATTCGGGTCCAACAATTACTCATGACTTGTGTGCATTTATTTTGAAATAGCATGTATCCCCCTCGCGAGTATTAAAATCATTAAAACGAGTAGATAGAGAGGCTATAGACTCACCTTAGTATAAGAGATCTAGCGAGATGATCGTCGACGATAATGGATGCCTTTCAAACACGAGAACCGCTACCTATCAAATAAGGCGCGTTCATTAATAATGACTCGAGAAATAAATCATACATAACAACATCAAACTCAAACTCATAAAGTCACTATAAACTCGAGAGAAAACGATATAAATAACTTCATTATATTTTACTACACATTTACTTAACCATTTTACACTTTTAATAAAATCCGCCGGTACATACTACATGTACTAGCTTATTTACCCTTTTTTAAACTTGTCAACCGTTTATAAAACGACCCGATAAACTAACTTACTATATATAGAAAGTCCTCTTATAATTTTATCAAATGAAATTACTTTTAAAGTACTTTACTCGACTCATTTTCAAACTACAAAATCCGGACAGATTTAGGTTAATTTTTCATACAACCGTTTTAACTTTTTTAAACGACTCCGTTTACAAAACCGACACTCGGGTTTTAAAGTATACTCAACCTAATAAGTAAACACCTCATTACCAGTAGGTTACATTTTTCAAAACATCCATTTAGAGTCCCCGAGATTCGATCCAAATATCGACAACAACTATTTGTAGTGCCGATACTCGTCTCCCGGTACACGATCATTAAAAACATCATAACTTCGCGCTCGCTTTGAGCTAGAAGCTCTACCTTATATCAAATCGAAGCTAAGAAAATTATCTACAACCCTAGGCTATAAGTTAAGCCATTTTCGAAACATAAAAATTCGGATTTTACACTTTACTTACTGTTGTAAAATGACAATAAAAATCTTGTACAAAATCAACTTTTTGATAAAAACCAACCATGAAAATGATCATTACTATACTCTAATATCATCATACATCAACCATAACATCAAAATAATAATTAAAATAAAAATCTTAAGATCAAAATGAAGTTTCTAACAAGATTTTCTAGCAATAACATCATGGATCATCATGAAAATACCATGCGTGATCATAGCTCCTACCTACCAACATCAAGAAAAAAATGTGCTTGCATGTAAGGATTTCTTACACCAAAATGATCCTTATGCAAATATAAGATTGGGTCTATGCTTGGTTTAGCTTGAATCAACCTCAAACTCAAGATAATTTGAAGTTTGAATGTGTTTTGGTGTTGTGGTGGGTTTCGGCAAACACAAGAGAAAAAGAGAGAGAAGATGAAATTTTTAAAATGAAAAATATGGAAGTGTGTGTTTGTTTGTGGTTTATATATAGTGGGGTAGGGACCAAAGTTGCAATTTGGCAATAGTTGTGGCTAAAAATATAAATAGTTAGCTAAAAAGCGAGAAATAACTATTAGTAAATTTTCAAAATATTTACGGGGCTCGGGTTTCATAAGATACTTTTAAAAATTTAAAACGTACCTCAAAAATAATAATATCGACTCTCGACTCGACTTAACACGTCATTTAATATAAAACCTCAAAAATGACAAAAATCGAACAACCGACAATAAAACTTAAAATATTTGGCATCCATCGACATCACGCTTGCTAATACTCCTTATACTTAATAAATATTAAATATAGACCTTCCAACAACGGTTTAAACTTAAACCTCCAAAAATGAATATCGTTCAAACTCATCCAAAAATTTTAAAAATAATCGTAAAATAAGATTAAGCAATGACCTCTGTTTTGGGTTGTCACATCATATATGTGAATGTTCTTAAGATCATTGGGTGAAACTTTATTACAGTAATTTATGGTAAAATCATGGATTTTACATAATCTTATATACGCCAAAATGAGCTTACGTTATATAATATAAAACAAACAAGCCCTTATATCTATATCAGATTCAAAATAAACAACAAAAACTGAGCTTATAAAACAAAATACACCAAAACAAAATAACACATTATGCCAGTTATATGAGGCGAAACAACCACCCCTAAATTCATATTATATAATTTAATATTCACACTTAAAAACAAATGAAATCTAATCCTATTAAATTAATATAACATTTGTATTAAATTTGATCAAGCTAATTAGAAATTAAGATCAATTACAGAAATAGTTAATCTTTACCTGGGTAATGGTAAAACTAGGTGAAATAACGACACAATATCAGGAGGAGGATGTAAGTTTAGATAAATCTAGGACTCGTGCTGCGCCAATTGTTGAGATTGAAAATGAAATGAAATGAAATGGAATCTGATAGGAAATGAAAGTGTTGGTGGCTACTAATTGACTCACTCCCACCACTTTCGGTATTTAGATGGATTATTTTCAACCGGGCCGAGTTCGGAGCAATACCCTTCTTAAAGTTAACTAACATTTTGGCCGGTTCGGGTTCGGGTTCAAGTTAATGCCCTTTTAAAGTTAAATAACATTTTCTACCCAAAAATACCCCTAATACCCGATATACCGACAAAAAAATAACAATTTTATGTGTTTTTTGTTCCATAATTCTAAACATTTTAAAACTTTTAACTATAAAATTTATAAAATATCCATACCATATTTTTTCACAACACTTTTATTCATTTTATTAACACCAGAAAACAGAATACGACACCGCATTTAACATGATTTACATCTTCTAACTTACCAAAATTAAAAATTTCAGTTCAATTTTTTTTCATACTTTATAAATATAAACAAATTTATATCAAAAAAATTAGAATTTAAATATATAAATCATAAATTGTGTAGCAGTGCGGTTAAAATTAATAAAACACAGTTTACATAAAAAACACTACTACCACAACAAAAAAAATACATAAACATTTTTTCAGAAAAAATTACAAAACAAACTATAGGTAACCCAAATGATATAACAACTTTCTCACCATTAAACACACACGGTACTCACAATCAAACTAACAAACAAACGTAATCTACAAAAAAATATACAAAACAAACCCGCCCGTTAGGCGGGTTGCGGTATATATATATATATATATATATATATATATATATATATATATATATATATATATATATATATATATATATATATATATATATATATATATATATATATATATATATATATATATATATATATATATATATATATATATATATATATATATATATATATATATATGTAAAATCCATGATTTTACAATGATTTTATATAATGAAGTTTCACCCATTAATCCTAGAACACATACTCATGTATTATGTTTCTATAAGTTGTGTGTGAACTTGTCCATTATGTACTTATACTTTTACATTCATACTTGTTGTAATAAGTTTCATAATTTAAACCTTTTATTTAAAACTATCGGAAACATGTACTAAAATGTATAATCATTATTTGAAGTATACAACACTTAACTAAAATTGGAAAAACATGCTACACATACTATATGTATCCGTGTATGTATGTGTGTATCCATACCATGAACATGTTTAAAACCTTCTTGAACTAGCCCAAGACTATACTCCTTATGTGCTAGCCCAACATAAGCCCAAGCGAAAGCCCATTACCCATTTTCCTAGCTAGACACGACACACATGCATATGTGGAAGAAGAAGGGTTGTCTTGGTTTTGGAAAAGCCAACACATTGCACTATGGTTCTTACCAAGGCAATCATGCCTTTTTCCTTCACCCTTCTCTCTCCCCTTTTAGCCGAAAAACATACACATACATTCTCTCATTCTCTCATGCAACTTAATCTCACTTCTCTCTTCACCTTCTCTCTCAAATCATTCGGCCTTAAGCCACAAACATCCAAAGTTGTTCATTAAATCTACTAGATCTTTGTCCCATCTTAACTACCAATCATTTAGTAGCATGATTATCTTTGGAATCATTCTACCAAGCCCTAGCCGAAACTTAAGAGTCACGGCTTGGTTTATGTTTAGGGTTTTCATCATCTAGATTAGATCTCTAATCTTCATTATTATCTAGATCTTCCTTGGTGACTTTTAAGCAAGAAAGGTATACTCCTTATGCTTCTTCATTTTTACTTGCATGCATCATCATCCATTAATGTTAAGATATTGCAATCCTATTTAAACAATGAATGTTCATTTCTCTGGTTTTACTATGTTTAAAGTTCGTTTCTCGGTATCTTCTCGAATTGATTTCCGGTTCAAAATGCGACTCAATTGTTTTTGGTGAAAAAGAATATTTTTGGTTGTTTTTAAATAAATATGCAAGACGTAAATGAAAATGACGTTAATTTAAAACTAATTTAAAATAAATGACAAGAATTTAATAGCGTGACGAAAAATTAAAAGGCGATTAAAAGTAAATAACGCAAACTTAAAACTATCTAAGGCAAACTTAAAACGCAACTAAAACTTAAAACTAAGGCAAGGCTTAAAATAAATCTAAGGCAAGTAAACTTAAAGTGTAACTAAGTAAAAATGCAGGAAAAGTAAAGCTTAAAAATAAAAACTTAAAAACTGAAACTAAAAAGAACCTGAAAACAGCTCATTCGGAATAATCCTTCGTTCGGAATAATCACTCATCCTGAATGTCACCTTCGTCCGGAATGATTCTTCTTCACTCGGAATATTTACCAAAACCTTGATCCGGAATAAAATGCTTTCTCGGAATAATGGTTCATCCGGAATATGTCACTTATCCGGAATATTCACTATTTCGAATGAACACCTTTGATTCGGAAGAAATTGCTGATTCGGAACTTTCTGAACAAATCTTTGATTCGGAACTTCCACTGATTCGGAACTTTCTGAACAAAACTTTGATTAGGAACTTTGAATCTTCCGAATGAAGACCTTGATCCGGAATACAAGTTATTCCGGAATAATAAATTATTTCGAATAAACACTACTGATCCGGAATATCCTCTGATTCGGAATGTTTTCTTCACAAAGCCTTGATCCGGAATATTAATTATTCCGAATAATTTTCCCTTGATCTGGAATATTCTGTTGGTTCGAAACTTCCACTGATCCGGGACAAATCCGAATGAACTCCTTCGTTCGGAATAACTTGGATGTTCCGAATGAACTCCTTTATCCGGAATAACTTGGATGTTCTGAATGAACACCCTTTGATTCGGAAGAAGTTGTTGATCCGGAATGTTACTTTGGTTCGGAACAATCACAACACCACCTTTGATTCGGAACAACCTGCTTGATTCGGAACAATCAACAAAATACCTTCACTCAGAATATTTGGCTTAGCTTGGTTCGGAATATCTTGGGAAACAGTAACAGAAAGCGAAGAACAAGGAAGAACAAAATAACACGAATCTAACCAAAACTTATCAAAATCAACCACAAGATTAAATCAAACTGATCAATAAACATCTACTAATTATAAACAAACAATCCAAACCAATCAAACTAACAATACTAATCAAAATAATCAAAACCCACTTTAATCAAATCAATAAAACATCAAAAACATAAACATAAACAATAAAACATAAAGATTAAAGATTAACAAGAAAGGAAGATAAGAGATTGGCAATAAAAGTAAAGATTGACAATATTTAAAAGGAAACTTACTTGAAATTAAATGAATTTAAGGTGCAATACAATGTATTTAAATGACATGTAATTACAGTGCAAGGTAATTAAAATGGTGGAAGAACTAGTGTCACTCTAGCCAACAAAAGAAAATGAAATGAAATCTAATCTATTTATAGGAGGATTAGGGAGGTGCCTAGGAAGCTTCCTCCCCTCTTTCTTCTTTCTTTAATTGCATCATTAAGTCCTTAATCTTCTTAGTGCTTTGACTTTAATGACTTTGTCTCGGGATTACTTTAAACTCTTCTTTTAATTCTTTAATAAATTAGACTTGAGTTCTTCGGATTTTAGTAAACTTCCGTCTTTTGACTTTTTCTTCGATAAATCTTCAGAATTGGTCTTGGACTTCCGTTCTTTTTGCACTCTTGATTTCTTGACTTCGTCTTTTGTCTTTTTCTTCGATAAAAGCCTGTGAATGCCCATGTTTTCTCCCCTTTTCACCTTTTCGTCCTAAATCACAACAAAAACACAAACCACGCATAATTCTGACATTTACGACATAAAATACACGTTTTGGCTTGGTTATTATTGTAGTTAAGTGGTAAAAAGGACGGGTGTTTACAGACATATCAAATCCCCTACACTTGACCATTGCAATGTCCTCATGCAATGCTTTAGTTACAAAGCACGATTACACTTTCCACCATAATCAATCCATTGGCCTTTATTAAAGAGATAGAAAATTATAAACATTCAAAGGAAGAAAGTAAAGAAATCAAAAACATACCTTAGGGTTTTGGAAATGTCATGAATGATCATCATCCTTAAGTTTTCACATTCTCCAAACCATGCTTAAAATCGAGACCATTGTTATTATAAGTTAGCAAACTAACACGAACTCATGTGGGCCAATTATTCACTTAGACTCCCTTATTCCTAGGCGTATCTCTTATATTTTATTATTGTCTTGAATGATCACGAGGATGCATTGTTAACTTATTTCGATAGTTATTTATGTTGAAAATAAAGTGGGACGATTTAATCAATAGTTATCTAAAGGACAAAATCTTTTAAAACTGCTTCTCGGGACCTCATAATGTTCATATCTTGGCATAACTCGCTTCACGATTTGAGACCTTTCTCGGACCGATATTTGGCAGCGACTTCATACTTCAAATCTTCAGAGACGTTCATGAAATAATGGTCTTCTCTTCATAATAGGAATTTCTTCACTTGAAGTTTTGAGAGATTCTTCATATTAGGACCACGACTTCTTCATTTTTCTCCAATCTTTATGTTGGACTTTAATATACAACGATCCGCCTCCTCTTAGGACTTGGATCTATTTATCCTCATACCTTGTTAGGGCCTTTTTGGATAGACTTCTCCATGATCTTTACGGGAGTATTTGCTTTTTCGTCGTGTGTCTCGATCCTTCATATTGATTTTCGATAAATGATTCTTCACATCACTTGGGATCTTTAGCAACAAAATGTAGCCCTCATGCCTTGTTAGGGCCTTTTCGGACTCGGCAATCTTCGCACCCCGCTTCAATAAGTTATGCCTTGGCTATGAACTCTAATCCATACCGAGCAACTTTTAAACGATCTTGGGCTAGAAGCTAAGTAACTTTTCAAATCGTACAACCTTATTTATTGCAGATAAATTTATTAGCAAGCGATGGGAGAATAGGCTTATAATTAACTCACATAAATTCATGAAAGAATACCAAACTTATAATTGACTCTATCATCTCTCGTTCTCCACAGTTTAAAATCTCAAGGAATGAGAC